>CP092877.1:76976426-77017843 GCA_030710605.1 Cordylochernes scorpioides | reverse complement strand
GAGGGGGTGCTATAGTCAGGTCACTTTTAATGTAAATCGCATTGTACTACGTATTTAAAATCGGGCGCTATAGAGAGGGGATGCTATAGTCAGGTCACTTTTAATGTAAATCGCATTGTACTACGTATTTAAAATCGGGCGCTATAGAGAGGGGGTGCTATAGACAGGTCACTTTTAATGTAAATCGTATTGTACTACGTATTTAAAATCAGTTGCTATAGAGAGGGAGGCGCTATTTAGAGGGGGAGGGGCGCTATAGACAGGTTTAACTGTATTTCAAATTAAATAGTTTTATATATATTTATTTATCAGTTGTATTTGGCGATCTGGAAAAATTTGTAAATACTTTCCTTATGATGCACCAGCGCGCCATCTGTTATCAAAATTTGAAACTATTTTAAACGCGCAAGATTCTTTTTGAAATTAAACAATTTCTACTGCCCTTACTGCAATGGAAAAATTAAAGGGAGGGCCTGGCTAATCAGTGGTGAACCCTCCCAGCGGTTTCGCCAGTTTAATCTACCATACCGCTGTTGCATTTTTTAGGAACTTCCTTTTATAGTGATACTGTCCTTATGTCCATAGTTCATTTAAAATACCCATTCCAAGAGTCTAGCATCAGTATCACTATAAAAGGAAGTTCCAAAAATGCAATATAACAGCGGTATCGTAGATTAAACTGGCGAAACCGCTGGGAGGGTTCACCACTGATGAGCCAGGCCCTCCCTTTAATTTTTTCCATTGTAGTAAGGGCAGTAGAAATTGTTTAATTTCAAATAGAATCTTGCGCGTTTAAAATAGTTTTGAATTTTAAATAATTTCCTTGTTAAAATAAAATTTGTTTTATGGTTACTCGTTCTCTGGTCTGATTTATTGTCTTGTTAAGGTGACCAATTGAATATTGACATGAAGCCAACACCCCCAGGACTGTGCAACATTATATAACCAATGTATTTTACACAAATAAATTTACTGGCAATGTGTTTCTTTTAAACATCATCAAATATTATCTCTACAGACCTTACTGCAATGATATGAGTTATTGAATGAGAGGGCTTGGCTCATCAGTAGTGAACCCTCTCAGCGGTTTCGCCAAATTAATCTCTAGACCGCTCTACTATTGTATTGGATCTCTGTTCTGTCTGTTCAAAATCACATTAATAGGTACCGCTCAACAAGAGCAACCTAGTTCATGATAATGAACACATATTAAACAAAATTTTAACGCAGGATTCAATCCCGGTTCCTGACTGTCGGGAATCGAGGGTGTTACCCACTCATCCACCGACTTTTGTTTGTTTTGTTATTGTATTGGGGATTGGTTTGGAAGATACCTTGTATTTTCTATGGAAGGTAGCTTAGGGGTGTTTAGTGAACTATGGACATAAGCTTATAGGTCTGTAGAGGAGCATACATATAATTTCAAGGTATTGCATCGAGCAAAGCTCTTCCGCAAAATATGGTTTCATAACAAATATATATTAGAAAATTAAATTTAATTGCCATCTATCGTTAAAATTTTAAACAAATAAATTTACTGGCAATGCGTTTCTTTTAAATATCATCAAATATTATCTCTACAGACCTTACTGCAATGATATGAGTTATTGAATGAGAGAGCTTGGCTCATCAGTTGCAGTAAGGTCTGTAGAGATAATATTTGATGATATTTAAAAGAAACGCATTGCCAGTAAATTTATTTGTGTAAAATGTTAACGATAGATGGCAATTAAATTTAATATCCAATGTGTGTTTGTACAAACCAACCTTGGGAGCCAGAAACTTTGGGATGGGAGCAGAAGACTTCATAGACTTCAAGGCCTCCAGACGAAGTCTCTCCAGCTCCTCATCGTCACTCTGCTGCCGATGTACGAGGGGCCGATGCTGCAACCACAATAGCTGGTCCCTATCCATGTTTTTTTTTTTGCTTATCCCTAGTACATGTGGTACAGGCCATGATAATCATGGTGGATAGAAGTAGGCGACTGCTTTTACTGTAAGTGCACCACATGTCTACACATGTGAAAATCAGTTAGACTTTGCACTTACAAATGTGCCAGAGCCCCGTTTGGTTACTTGCACTCGCTGGTGGGGTTGTACTTTTGCAAGAATCGGGAGCCATTGAAGCATTTTTTTTTTTAAACATAAAAAACTGCCCAATGCGGGAATCAAACCCGGGTCGTAGCAGTCGAAAACCAATGGTTTAGACCATCCTTCCACCGACCCCCTCCCCATCCATGTAATTCAACATAGGAGGCTATCTGGACATACTGAAGATAGTCTCGATATTGTGAGGCAAAAGATTTCTTTTAAGTGATAAGGCACAATTTGGATTATAGATTATAAACACAAGGTAATAAAACCAAATCCAAAAAAATAAATAGGGTATGGCGTTTCGGTAACAGCGTTGTTACCATCTTCAGACAAAAGTACTGAATGAGAAATTTGTCTGAAGATGGTAAAAACGCTGTTACCGAAACGTCACACACTATTTATCAAATTTCTCATTCAGTACTTTTGTCTGAAGATGGTAACAATGCTGTTACTTAAACATCACACACTATTTATTTAATTTGGATTTGGTCTTATTAACTTGGATTTCTTTTAAGGTTTTATTATTTTGCCGAGCTTTTGAGCCCTTCTACTGGAGAGGGAAAAAAACATCTAAGAAGATATATTGTTCATATATACATGTTTACATATAGAGTAGAACCTCCATGAGAGGACACTCGCGCAAGATGACACCTCTCTATAAAGGACAGTTTTCATTACCAAAATGACCATTTTTTACTATTTAGTAGCTCTCAGGTAAGAGGACACCTCTTGCTAAAGGATACCTTTGCTCTGTATTTTGGTGTCCTTTACTGAGAGGTTCTACTGTACTTGAAGATTTGCATTCAAAGAAAAAGGAATACTACAGAAATATATAATTAAAAAATAAAAGAGTATACTGTATATGCAAAAAAAAAAAAAAAAGCTATTCATTATAAAATAAACTGCGGAGAAAATTGTGGATTCATTTTCTATTTAATACAGTTTTGCATATACAGTGGTACCTCGACATACGAGTTTAATTCGTTCCGCAACCTTGCTCGTATCTTGAATTACTCGTATCTCGAAGCAAATTTCCCCATACAAAACAATTGAACTACCATTAATCCGTTCCAACCTCCAAAATGTCACTCCAGTTATTTTTGTTACGTGGTTTTAAATAATAAAAACGTATTTATAAATATCAAATATTTATTGCACAAAAACAAAAAAGAGAATGTAAAGAAATAAATTAGATATCCTCACTGGTCTTTGCCTTTTTCGCTACATTTTTCTCGCTTTCACCTGTAGGCCGTTTAGAAAAAAAACATGTCCAAGGAGGTTTGTTTCTTCCTCCCTCTCAGAATGTTCCGGAAATGAGTTAGGCATGGTTATAAAAATAAATGAACTAAAACTGTAAATGCAAACGCAACACAAAAGGCGAACACAAAACACAACTTATCACAGCGGAAGCACGCTGCTAACTGATCGTGATGGCGCGACTGCGTGTTACTACCTGTTGTGTTTTTACTTTAAAAGCACACAAAAATATAATAAACTTGAATTTGTTTATTCAAGTCTCAAAAAAACAAAGCTTTGCATATAGAACAAATAATAATGAAGAAGAAGAAAGAAACATTTTAGGAAAAGCAAAAGCAACACAAAAGTACTGGTCAAAAAGAAACATTTAAAATCACAGATTAATATCTTCAACACTACCAAACCGAACTCGTATCTCGAATTTCGCTCGTAACTAAAAGCAAAAAATCCCTTGCTCGTCGGCTCGTATCTCGAAAAACTCGTATGTTGGGGCGCTCGTATGTTGAGGTACCACTGTATACTCTTAAAATTATATATTTGTGTTGTTCCTTTTTCTTTGAATGCAACATTCTAATATGTATATACAGTTAAATCTGTCTATAGCGCCCCCTCTTGGGACTCACCAAAATTGGGTGCTATAGAGAGGGGGTGCTATAGAGAGGTCACTTTTAATGTAAATCGCATCATACTCGGTATTTAACTCAGCCCTTGCTGGTCCCAAGCCCGGATGAAAAAGGAGGAGGGGGAGCAGTAACAAGCTCACTAAAAAACCTGGGTTCAGCTGGCCTGGCTAATAGTACCCTGTAAGGGCTCCTAATCCAGGGATACAGGATGAGCAGCGTTTGTACTCCATGTTAGGAGCGGCTGCACATGGCATCTATTCCTCATGTCAGAGGTGGTCATTTCTTTTGGAGCTAAGTCAGCCTGCCACTGAGTAGTGCTCCCAGTCTTAATGACAAAGGCAGATGTATTCTACTTCACCCAGTGTGAAGATAAGAAAGAAGAAGAAGATACTAGGTATTTAAAATTGGGTGCTATAGAGAGGGAGATGCTATTTAGAGGGGGTGCTATAGATGGGTTTAACTGTATATATGTATATACAATTTATCTTCTTATACATTTTCAATTTTTTTCTCTCCTGTAGAAGGGTAGAAATGATCTCAGAGAAATAATAAAACCTTAAAAGAAATCTTTAGCCTCACGATTTCCTTCTTTTTTTATTATTATTTACAGTAGAACTAACTCCCTGTAAAAGACAACACCTAATTGCAGAGTCAAAGTATCCTTTAGGAAGAGGTGTCCTCTTACCTGAGAGTTTCTAAATACAGTAGAACTACCTCTCTGTAAAGGGCACATAATTGCAGAGCCAAAGTATCCTTTAGGAAGAGGTGTCCTCTTACCGGAGAGGTGCTAAATACAATAGAACTACCTCCATGCAAAGGAAATCTAATTGCAAAGACAAAGTGTCCTTTAGGAAGAGGTGTCCTCTTACCGGAGAGTTTCTAAATACAGCAGAACTACCTCTCTGTGAACAACACCTATTTGCAGAGCCAAAGTATCCTTTAGGAAGAGGTGTCCTCTTACCGGAGAGTTGCTAAATACAGTAGAACTACCTCCATGCAAAGGAAATCTAATTGCAGAGACAAAGTGTCCTTTAGGAAGAGGTGTCCTCTTACCGGAGAGTTTATAAATACAGTAGAACCTCCCTGTAAAGGACACCTAATTGCAGAGTCAAAGTATCCTTTAGGGAGAGGTGTCTTCTTACCGGAGAGTTACTAAGTAGCAAAAATGGTAATTTTGGTATTTAAAACTATCCTTTGTAGAGAGGTGTCCTCTAGCGTGAGTGTCCTCTCATGGAGGTTCTACTGTAAAAATATTTTATTATATAACCTATGAAGATGGTCTCTCCTGGAGGTCAATGGGAGGAATAGTTAAGATATCTGGCCATTTTTGCTTCGTAGGTTGGGGTGTCAAATTGTTGAGAATGAGGAAAAGTGGAAGAAAAAATGAAATTCCTACTTGACAACAGATAGGAGTCTTTATTTCTTATCTCCACTCAATCATATCAGGGTATCAAGTCTGTAGAGCTTGTTGGGGATGAGTAGAGCTCATCAATGAATGAGTCAATACAGTCAATGATGTATTTTGGGGTTGCAGGTGGGGAATTGCACTTAGCATATACAGTAGAACCTCCATGAGAGGACACTCGTGCTAGAGGACACCTCTCCATAAAGGACAGTTTTCATTACCAAGATTATCATTTTTACTATTTAGCAAAACTCCGCCTTTGCCGGTCCCAAGCCCGGAAGAAAAAGGAGGAAGGGGAGCAGTAACAAGCTCACTAAAAAAACCTGGGTTCAGCTGGCCCGGCTGATAGTATCCTGTAAGGGCTCCTGATTCAGGGATACAGGATGAGCAGCGTTTGTACTCCATGTTAGGAGCGGCTCCACATGGTGTCTGTTCCTCATGTCAGAGGCGGCCATTTCTTTTGGAGCTAAGTCGGCCTGCCACTGAGTAGTGCTCCCAGTCTTAATGACAAAGGCTGACACATTCTACTTCACCCAGTCATGATGGTTGTCAAACAGACACCATCAAGGGTCACAACTTGATACCCTAATATGATTGAGTGGAGATAAGAAAGGAGAAGAATATTTAGCAACTTTCCGGTAAGAGGACACCTCTCCATAAAGGACACTTTGGCTCTGCCTTTACAGAGAGGTTCTACTGTAGTGGGAAAACCTTGAAACTATTCTGGAAAGTCATTGTTCATAGATGACCAGATTTAAGTCTTGAAATCAAAGACTTACAGGGAGGTTATACTGTATAATTAAAAATAAATTCTACAGACCTATATATATATAAAAAAAAAAAAAGAAATAATTTCCTAACCAGGATCACATGTGCTTTTTAGATGGCAGAGCGCCATCTAGTGGAACAGAAATCAACTAAACATGGATTTAACCTGTTCCCTGATATTATGCCAACCCAATTTCTTGATAAATCAAGAAAAGCCATCCACGAACGTGTTTCATGCTGTTGGCGCTCGTCAGCGTGGAGCAGATCTATATATATATATATCTTATATAAAGAAAGAATGATGATTTTCTGTTGTATTTTGATTGTTGAGGATTATGGTAATGGTGATGCAGTTGTGGTTAAATCTTGAAAGTATGATAATAAAAATAATTTAGATCAGTATTTAATTGAGTTAAAGGAATATATAAAAATAACATAATTTGGTAAAAGTGCTGCCTGGCTTAAGGCGAATAGAACAAGGAAAAACAAAAGATTATTTACATAATGTACAAAAAATTTGAGCAGGCCATCGGGGAAGAACAACAACAAGTTTTTATAGGGGAAGCATGACCTCTGGCGGTCAGAGTACAGAGTATTTGAATCTATGAAATTATAATTTAAAATAAAATAATATTTTTATATAACATATATACACAGCAATGAATAAAAATTGATTTTTTTTTTTTTTTACTTATCCCTAGTACACGTGGTACAGGCCATGATAATCATGGTGGGTAGTTAGCGACTGCTTTTACTGTAAGCGCACCACATGTCTACACATGTGAAAAGCAGTTCGACTTTGCACATACAAATGCCAGAGCCCCGTTTGGTTACTTGCACTCGCTGGTGGGGTTGGATTTTTGCAAGAATCGGGGGCCATTGGTGCATTTTTTTTAAATTTTTTTTTTAACAGAAAAAAGTGTCCAATGCGGGAATCAAACCCGGGTCCTAGTGGTCAAAACCAAACGGTTTAACCAGCCATAAAAATTGAAAAAGGTGAAGACTTGTCTTATCAGTGATGAAACCTTCCAGCAATATTTCCAGTTTAATCTCCAGACCATTCTATTATTACATTAGACTAATTGATTTTCGTATAAAGTCTGGATTTGTTGAAGAATAGAGGATAATGGGTGTTTAAGAGAATTGCAGATACAGTAGAACCTCCATGAAAGGTCACCTCTTTACAAAGGACAGATTTCATTTGCAAAATTATCATTTTTACTATTTAGTAACTCTCTGGTAAGAGGACAACTCTCTCTAAAAAACATTTTGGCTCTGTAATTAGGTGTTGTCCTTTACAGGAAGGTAGTTCTACTGTACATGATTCCAATTATATATGATTTTTTTAAAGAGAGAGAGAGAGGGATATTAAGAAATTAGTACCAATTTTCATTGATAGATGGCACTAAGTTGATAAGACTAATATTTGTTACTAGACGAATGGCCCGGGCAACGCCCGGGGTTTACCCGAGTGCGAATATATTTTTTAATTTTATCTTTATGCATAGAAATATTAGGATAATATAATAATAATAATAATATAATAATATAATAATAATATAATAATAATATAATATAATAATATAATAATAATATAATAATAATATAATAATAAGTTCTTCAGAAATATAAACAGTTTAAAAAATCAAACATAGATGGCGTTACCTCCCCATTGCGCAATTCCCAGAGAGAGTGTTTTTGTTACATCATGCTGTGACGCACACGATGACCCAAGGTCATTCAGGGGTGGAGCAAAGCCTATCTCCGCGGTCGCAATGGTGGCGCTGCATGCGAGCTAAGTCTATATATCTGCAAATAACTCTAAGGAAATTCAAGATATTCAAGAAATTATTTTTCGGACACCTTTCCGGGGATATACCTAATAATATCCCAGAATTTCATGGCGATTGGATGTATGGTTTTTGAATAACAGGGTTGTCTAGAGGGGGGCAGGGAGGCCACGTGTTCGCTGGCGGCCAATGGGAGCGCATTCTATTCGTGAGCTTCAGACAAACAGACAAACAGACAACCAGACAAACAGACAAACAGACAAACAGACAGAATAAGGCAAATATATAAGTAGATCTATCACAGAGGGGACAAGATAAAATGTTTTTGACCACTGACCGGCACCATGCGATGTCTGGTGTGAAGATAAGGGGTTCAGCAAAAGGTGACAGAGAGTTACTGAAATACACCTATCCCCCGATTTACACAGTACTTGTTTTACACGTTTTCGCTTTTACACGGTTTTCCAAATAAGTTTTTTTTTTGTTTTTATCGCACTATACTAAATGCTACTGTGATTGAACACATGCGCTGTGTACACATCTCACGAAGAATCCCGAGCTTATGTGCTGACTACATATTTTAACCTGGCAATGCATTTTATTTTTATTTCTGTGTACACCTATCCCCCGATTTACACGTTTTTCTCAGGAACGTATCTACCGTGTAAATCGGGGGATATGTGTATAGGAAATAGGATTTAAATAAGTTGTAGTTGATATTTAATCATATTTATAATTTCCACCTGCATACATTTTTTTTTTCTAAAATGAATGTGTTAGGAGAAAGCTAAATTTCATTGAAGGTCTTGGATCAAAAAGGAGATATACATTCATGGATATAAGGCAAGACGCATGCGCAAGCCACTGCTGTTGTTAAAACTAGATGATTTACATAATGTAATTAGCATAAAATCATTTGTATAATATCATCCGCGGATCATGAGAGCCAATCAGGTGAGAGTTTGCACGGGAATGGAATGTATAAAAGGCACGGCGGGATGGCCGGTGCGTGGAGTTTAGCAAGGAGTGGAGATTAGCAAAGAGTGGATGTTGGCAGAGTTGGAGATTGGAAGGAGATTGTTAAGAATCTGATTGTGGAAGAGAAGAGCCTAGGAGGTGCATTACTCGTGCTCAGAATAAAGTGATAAAGAAATCTATGGGAAGCCTCTGGTAGAAGTTGAAGAAAGAGAAAAGAGCTCAAGTAGAGAAAAAGCCCACTGTTGAAACTGAGGAAAGAGAAAAAGGAAAGTGAAGGAGCTCTAGTTGAGAAAAAGCCCACTGGGGAAATTAAGGAAAGAGAAGAGGCTTAAATTGGCAAAAAGATTATTGGCAGAATAGCCGGAAACTTGCTCCAACTGTATAGGTCTAATTTTATGTGTCATTGATCATAGTTGAATAAAGCCCATTATATTCGAGATCACCAAACCCTGTCGTTCATTTCCCTCGAAAATACCACCTGCCTATCGCTACAATAGTTAAGACACAAAAACTATCTATTCAAATTGGACATTTGGTTATTCACAGTTTTCTAAATTACTGCTTTTTTTTTTCTATCTTTGCTTCATTTCCAACAGCTGTGCTTTAATATTTGTTTTTTGGCTTGTTCTTTAGATGTTGTAAAAATTTGAAATATTGCGTTAGAACGCCCTTGCAGTCTTTGAATAATTTTTAACGTTTTGCCAAATGTTTTCATTTTTGTTCGCTCCTGACGAGGATAAAAGATTTTTGTCGAAACGTCGAGACAATAAAAAAGATTTACTGGCTGAAGTATCTTTAATTTGAAGAATTTAATAAAGATGTTACAATAAAATCTTTCTTTCTTATCTCCACTCAATCATATTAGGGTATCAAGTTGTGACCCTTGATGTTTGACAACCATCATGACTGGGTGAAGTAGAATGCCTTTGTCATTAAGACTGGGAGCACTACTCAGTGGTAGTCTGAGAATGATATGGCCAATAATGAATTGAGTGAGTGTAATTAAAGAAATTGATAAATCCACCTTTGCCGGTCCCAAGCCCGGATGATAAAGGAGGAGGGGGAGCAGCAACAAGCTCACTAAAAAACCTGGGCTCAACTGGCCCAGCTAATAGTACCCTGTAAGGGCTCCTAATCCAGGGATACAGGATGAGCAGCGTTTGTACTCCATGTTAGGAACAGTTGCACATGGCGTCTGTTCCTCATGCCAGAGGCGGCCATTTCTTTTGGAGCTAAGTCGGCCTGCCACTGAGTAGTGCTCCCAGTCTTAATGACAAAGGCAGACACATTCTACTTCACACAGTCATGATGGTTGTCAAACAAGCTTGATACCCTAATATGATATGGGTGGAGATAAGAAAGAAGAAGAAATTGATTATAAAACACAATTGGATGGATCCCAGTGATAATTCTTCATTAAATGCCTTTGCATAAAGATCCCTTCTTTCTTATCTCCACTCAATTATATCAGGCTATCAAGCCTGTAAAGCTTGTTGATGTCTGCTGTCTGGTGGTGTCTGCTGGGGATGAGTAGAGCTCATCAATGGATGAGTCAATACAGTCAATAATGCGGTTTGGGGTAGCAGGTTGACACTTAGTACATAGTGGGAAAACCATTCTGGAAAGTCATTGTCTGTATACACAAGGTAATAAGACCAAATCCAAATAAATAAATAGTGTGTGACGTTTTGGTGAAAGCATTGTTACCATTTATTTATTTGGATATTGTCTTATTACCTTTTATAATCTATAATCCAAATTGTGCCAATCGTCATTGTCCGTAGATGACCAGACTTAAGTCTGGAAGTCAAAAACTGTTGTTCCCTAGGGAGGACAGAACTGGTGCTTGTCCCTCCTGCTCTGTACCAATCATGTGCAGCATTAGATATCCTTTTGTGTATAAGTCATGCATAAAGATGATAAAGCACAAATTGGATTATAGATTAGAACTATAAGATAACAAGCCCCCCCCCCCCCAAATCTAATGACCAAAATAAATAGTAAAATTTAAGAACATGCTGTGATATTTTCTCATTTAGTTTTTTGTTTGAAGATAATAATGCTGTTACTGAAATGTAACACATTATTTACTTGGATTTGGTCTTACAGTGGAACCTCCATGAAAGGACACTTACGCTAGAAGACATCTCTCTACAAAGGACAGTTTTAATTAGCAAAATTACTAGTTTCACAATTTTGCACCTCTCTGGTAAGAGGACACCACTCCCTAAAAGACACTTTGGCTCTGCAATTAGGTATCCTTTACAGGGAGGTTCTATCGTAGTGAAATTTAAGAACATGCTGTGATATTTTCCCATATAGTCTTTTGTTTGAAGATAATAACGCTGTTACTGAAATGTCACACGCTATTTATTTGGATTTGGTCTTACAGTGGAATCTCCATGAAAGGACACTTACGTTAGAGGATATCTCTTTACAAAGGACAGTTTTAATTTGCAAAATTACCTTTTTACTATTTTGCAACTCTCTGGTAAGAGGACACACCTCTCTAAAGGACACTTTGGCTCTACAATTAGGTATCCTTTACAGGGAGGTTCTATTGTATTACCTTGTAGTTTGCATAAGGACATTAAGATGTAATTTGAAATAATGAAAGTCTATATTGAAATTAGAGATTTAGATATAGAGTTGTGTGTGTAAGACAATTACCAAAGAACTCCGCCTTTGCCGGTCCCAAGCCCGGATGAAAAAGAAGGAGGGGGAGCAGTAACAAGCTCACTTAAAAAACCTGGGTTCAGCTGGCCCGGCTGATAGTACCCTGTAAGGGCTCCTAATCCAGGGATACAGGATGAGCAGCGTTTGTACTCCATGTTAGGAGCGGCTGCACATGGCGTCTGTTCCTCATGTCAGAGGTGACCATTTCTTTTGGAGCTAAGTCGGCCTGCCACTGAGTAGTGCTCACAATCTTAATGACAGAGGCAGATGTATTCTACTTCACCCAGTCATGATGGTTGTCAAATCAGGAAGACCAAAGAACTGGCGAAAGAAAAAAAACTATTTTGACATTTGGAGGCCAAGAAAAATAATAAAGAAAAAAAAGGTCAGATAGGATAAAAAAAAAATAATAAAGAAAGAAATTTGGTGAAGATTTAATGTTGAATATATAGCCATTTAAGTGAAATAATTAAAAAGAAAATGGAGAATATTTGGTCATAGAATAATCATTAAATTTGACTATTTTTGACCATAGTTGTTTTTTATTTACATTACACTTGTAGAATGAAGGAAAAGGGTAGGCCAAGTTGGAAGGGGCAATAAACACAGCATCTCAGCACATTATTACCTTTTGTCTTTTTAAAATAGTCAAAATTAATTTTTTTTTTGTTTGTTTTCAAAGTAAAATATAGTAACATCTATCCTCTATAATAACATATTTTTTATTTTTATAAAAATAAATCTATAGATAAAATTTCGATTTATAATTTTATAAATAAGATACCAGCATACTTTGTGATGGTTCAATAAAACCTTTTGATTTAAACACATCATTCAAATAAACAACAAAAAAAAAAGATAAATAAAACTAGACTATATAAAAATATTTTTAAAATTTCAAATGTTTTGTTTGTTATCGATATAAATATGATAGGCATTTTTAATCGTACTTTATTATTATTTCAAATGTCATTTCAAATGCCAAATAAAGATTATGTATCTTAAAATAAGTTGCAATCTATTTTCTAATTTATATATTTTTTAAAAGACGTAGTTTTAAAAATATATATTTAAACTTTTGTCGTTATTTGTGTTTTGTGTATAATCAACTTTTACTTTAAGGCACTTACTTTAAAATTTTCCTTCATGTCACAACAATATGGAGGTCAAATTGATTCAATGAAAATATATCAAAAGAAAATCAAAATAATTTTTAATTTTAATAAAAAACAATGTTATAAATATATATCTCAAAGGTATATATACTTTGTATTAGGTAACTTTTATCCAAATACTCTCGAGTCAAAACGTAAACAACAAAGCCACAAGAAATAGATATTCTGCAAGAATGCCAAACGCAGTAAGAAAGCAGTGAAATTTGAATAAAATTTTAATTAATATTTTAATACAATTTAAGAGAATTTTGAAATTTTTATATTATGAAATAATTCTAAAATTATTATTTCCAAAAAAATAGAAATAATTTACCATTCAACCAAGAATTATTAAAATTCTAATTTTCAATCATTAAGAAACAATCTAGCAAAGAAGTTTTAAAGTCAACAAATATTCTATTTTCAGATATTAAATTTTTATTAGGACGATAGAAATTATTTATTAAAGACATGGTATGATGTTTAAGACCTAACCTCGCCTTATAACATTTATTTTTTTTAAATGTAGGTTTTATAATTTTAAGGCGATATTTTACCCTTAATCACATTTTAAACTCAGTAACAACCTATTTTTATTTTAATAATAATATTCACAATTAATAACAACTTTTATATATTAATAGCAACTTTTTCACTCTCTTTAATAAAAACATTTTCATTTTTAATCAATATTTTCGATTTTATTTTTGGCATTTTTAAATAAGAATTTTAGTATTAAAATTTTAGTTTTAATAGGAATACTTTTATTTTAATTGAAATATTGGTCTTCTTAAAACATTTTATTTCTTTTTAATTAAGAAATAGAAGTAGTAAATTTGATATTTCTCAAAAATAATGTTAGTCATTGTGGAATATGGCGTTAAAAAAATTCCCCATATTCCTATTACAAGATGCTTGCCAACTTAACCTTTAGTAATTTTCATAACTGTGCTTTTTAAATTAATTTTATTAACTTCAAAGTAAACCTTACATAAGATGACATTTCTCTCAACCTCAATTAATGAAGGCACTGAGAGACTATGAGATTCACCTTCAGTAGAGAGAGAGGGAGAATATGGTTTTATGGGCTACTAATCATAGTGGAACCACCTTCAATAGAGGAAGGTACTGAAGGAAGAGATATGAAGAGGCCTTGTGGCTCACCCTGAATAGAGGAAAGCACTGAAGGAAGCAGATATAAAGAGGCCATGTAGCTCATCCTCAGTAGAGGAAGGCACCGAAGGAGAAGAATGATCGATTTTAGGGATTTATAAAGTTTTCTTCCTTGGAAAGATCGTGTAATGCTGAGTCCAAGCATTTTGAGAAGCTAAATTTAGTCTTTCTATAAGAGGTAATAATATTGCAACAGAGATTGAGATGAAAACTACTTTATTTTATCATTCATATAAAGTAAATACGGATAAATACCAAATTGAAAAATATAAATAAATAAGATTGAATAATGTAAAATATATGAATAAATAGAGATGTGTATATATAAATATAATTGATGAATATATATGATAAATAAACAGTTTTCATTGGTAGCGTTCACCGCCACCAATGAACTGCGTGAGTTCTTTCCCACAAAGTGGGCAGGTCGATGAGATGGCTGGCGTTGCCCAACTCAAGACCCAGATGGTACTTGTAGTTGGTAGCCTTTGCCACACTTGTCAGTTTCATTGTCCTGGGATGGAGGCCGACGCTGGAGAGTCAGGCCAGCAGATCTAGGGACATGTTAAAGGAGAAGAACACCTCCCGGAGCAGGGGTAGGGGTCGTACAATTCGGCAACTCCAATATTTGTGATTCAGCGACCCGTCGCTGGACCCACAGGTACAGGTAGAACGCCTCGAGGCAGGATGGTCAGGATGGGGTAGGGCGTGGAGGACCAGTCGTAGGACATATGTCTCGTGACCTGATAAGCAATTGCGACGCAGCTTGGCCCAGGGAATGGAGCGGGACACATTCATGTTGGGGGTCCACCGCACAGCTAACTCTCCAATAGGATGCGCCTGCAGCCGGTCGAGTGCCCGGATTATAGGCTCCGCCAAGTGCTCCACATAAAAGCTAGAAGTGTAATTTTCTTGCAGGAACCTGTTGTCGCCTCGGATACGCTAGGACCTAATGTTGGCTGGATGCAGAACCAGGTGGTCCAGCTCAAGGACGCTTGAGGCGGCCTCCCAGAGGCTAAGTCGCCTTCATCTCGGTGAGAACCAAACGTCAGGAGCCGGCGGTGATAGCCACGCCCGGCTACAGACCTGCCAAAAGTAGCCGTTGGAGGCACCACGCAGTGAGGCCTGTACGCGATGTCAAGCGGGGCCGACGCCACCCTCGGAGACTGGTCGAGTCAGGATGCCCCCGGGAAGCCACGAGCTTCAGCTCGTACTCCACACGAAGCGCTCAAGCGCTCTAACCGGCCGATGGTGGATTCAGATGGAACGTAGCAGTTGTGGTGCATGATGGAGCGCAGGACCAGGCTGTTGGCCACACTGGCACGATACACCAGAAACAGGCCGCGGGTGAAGGGTGACCACCTCGCGATGGCTAGCTCCAACTTGAGGAAGTTATACCTTGTAACATATATATCGGGATTCAGGCAATAACTCTTAAAGATATTTGATACACACACACACACACACATTGATCTTTATTGAAGACACACGAGATAACCAAGTGTGAACAAAATTGCCTATGTTTCATTCAAAAATCAGACAACCGACAACACCAAAATATGAAACTTCTTTAAGCTTTGTCCACGAGTGTAACTGTAAAGGGTCCATGGGCCAATTTTTTTTTTGCCATGGGGTGAAGATTCCTGCGAAGCATGAAGCACCATTTTAAAGCCCATTCTTTTTTTTATTTACTGCTGTATAATAAAATCTCCTGGGATCAATTAAATAAATCAAAAATCCATTTGAGGATACGTTTTTTAAATCACTTTTTACTATTTACACTTAAGTGTTTTTGGGTTTATTAGTCCTTCGACGGGATTAACACAATAACTGTTAACTATGGGCTGATAAGCCCGAAAACTTGAGTTTATATTATAAAAATGATTAAGAAAATTGTCTCCAGATGGATCTTCGATTTTAACATTCATGGATAAAACTTAAGGAAGTGTTTAAAGTCTTTAATATTGCCAATTGTCTGTTTTTTTTAAGGTGGCAAAGGCAAATTTGTTCACATTTGGTTATCTCGTGTTTCTATAATAAAGGTCACTCTGTATCACATATTTTTTTCAGAGTTATTGTCTGAATCCCGATATACATGCTAAAAGTTACAACTTCCTTTAGTTTTGTCCATAAGTTTATTTAATTGTTGTACGAAGTTTTTAAGCAGATTATTATTCTTTCACAAACACACAAAAAATGATATAAATATATATATATTTTTAAATATTGAAATATTCCTTTAATGTGAGGTTAGAGCAATGAGGTGAAGTGTTTTAGAAACCTGAGCATTCTCTTATATTCTCTCCTCTATTCATCTTGCAAATTTATTCTGTGAATACTTATCTCCAATCAAAATTTGAATTAAATTCTCTTTTGTTCTGTTAATTGCTGACGTATTTTTTATGTATATTTAGTATTGAAGACGTTGAATAAGCCTACTTCTGCCGGGGAGGACTTACTCACCACTACGTCACGGCCAGCCAATCACAGTGCTGCCCAGGGGGCAGCCCATCCTCCCTCCCCAACACTTGCCTGTTGTTCGCGTCAACTCCGCGTGCTTCTAATCTATCCATTTCAATTGACAGATGTAGTGGGATAATTGACTACTTCCTTCCATTATTATATCATCTAGTCCAGCTTCAACTTATAGCCCAACAAGTATAAACCAAGGATAACCTTAGCTAGAGGTTGGGGAAAGAGTATTTTCCCAAGCTCTAGCTAATGATGTTATCATTGCCTCATGCTGAAGCTACATGAAATACCTTTTTGCTAAGAAGAGACCAAAGGTAAAGGAGACACGTTTCTTTATTGAAGAGGTATGAGCTTGGCGGGCTTTCAGACAATACCGTCCTTCAACAGGCTGTAATACCGATACTCACCAAGCTAGTACCTCTTCAATAAAGGAACTCATCGTTTTTTATCCATAACCTCTTCTTAGCAATGATATCCTGCCATTCCTCCTATTGTAATACTGTCAAATTATTTTGACAAACATTTGCATTTTTTTCTGATCAGTTTTCTAGCGGTAAGAATGTTGTTTTCGGTTGTTAGTGAACCAATCTCTCACGCCTTCTCATTGGACGAATGTGGCCATGTTTGTATATAAAGGGGACGAGGGGAATGCGGGGAGACAGAGAGAGCGTGGATAATTTGTGTGGAGACACTTAAAGTGTTTTTCTACTTGATTTTTCCGTGTCTGGCTGTTCTCTTCGCATCCCTGTGACCCCAGTCCGATCCCTACCAAGGCTACAATAAAGCTAAGTACTTCTTTATTTTATTTTACAAATCGCTAGTTCCTTTTTATTTCCTTTTTGTTGTTGGTGTTGTACTCTTGAGTGTACGCTTTTCTGTGTATTAAGGTACATTTAATTTAGGCCCTTAGATATTCCATTTTTGTGTGTTAACCCGCAAAAGTATTAACTTTTGTCAATACTGTTTTAATCCATAGTCTTGATCAAGGAAGAATATGACTTTAAGAGCTAGAAACTTCAAGAAGATCCTTTAGCATATTCGACTTTAAAATATATTTAAAAGAATAGGTAAATTATTATATATAATTTTTTTTTGGCGAAATCCGTTAGCTATTAAATGGTCTTTAGCTTCAGCAAAAAAAAAAAAAATCCATAAACCATTTTTTGGTAAAAATTCGCGATTGATCCAAGTTGAAAAAATTTGAGTATAGCAATACTTTATCAACGAGAGTAAGTTTTAAATTTTGATTTTCTTTTGCATTCACACAGTATAAAATTGTAAAAGTTTTTAAAAATTTATTATGCCTATGAATATTATTTATTTAATATCTTTAAAACCTCACAAAGGCTAAAAGAATATCGTAAAAACAAGCAAAGAAATACCTTGCCTAAACAATAAACAAGAATTCCAAAGACATGCGAGATTTTCAGGGCAGAAAGAGAGACTAAAAAAATATTAATTCTACAATACAATTTGATAAAATTAATAAGGCATCCAAAGCTAAGTTTCTTGTACAATTCTATTTCTCAATACTGTGGGGGTTGAGAGATTTCCTTCCAGCCTGCTGGGATGACGCACCACGCCGTCAACAAAAACATACAAGCGGCGCCAAGAAATAGGAGATGACGACCGCTGCGCCAGGGCGGCACAGCGGTGGAAACCAGAGAGGACCAGAATGTGCATTCTAGGGGGTTGTCCTTTTTGTCTTCCCATATAAATGTAGCTAATAAGTAATACCAATAAAACGCTAACTTTGAGAGACTTTCTGAGCCATCGCTGGACTAATAAATCGAAACACCACAACCCATGAGTAAGACTGAAAACTTGAGAAATAAAATTGTACAAGAAACTTATTCCTGAGGATGCTTTAATCATTTTATTAAATTATAAGTCAGGGAAAGAACATTTATTATAAATTCTATAATATACATTTGTATTAAAAATAAAAGATGCATATCCTGACCAAGCTCACATAAGCATTTCTAGATTGCAGAGCGCCATCTAGTGTAACAAAAATAAACTAAACGTTTATTTATGTTGTTCCGTGATATTTGGTCAACCCAAATTTTTGTGATAAATCAAGAAAAGTCAACCACCAACGCGTGTTCTATAATATATATTTGTAAATGTAAATGCACATTCATCTACAAAAAAACATTATTGAAAATATGATGATTTGGATCGCTCTTTTTGAATGGCATCAAATAAAGTTACCTCTTCGAACTGGAAGTAATCTTGTGTCTTATATATAAAAGTTTTTTAATTAAAAAGGCATAAATTGGATCAAAAAAACATTTATTTTACCAATATTTCAGTTGGCTGAACGCCAACCTTTATCAAGGTGTTATAACATTTTAAAGTGTGTCAACAACAAACTCAGCGCCACATAGCGTCAACAGCATTAAGTTTTTAAAAATATTTTGTTATATTCAATGGGGAGAAAAAATTTGATATATATATTTATATTTTGGACAAAATAATTTTTGTAAAATATAGGTGTGAATATTTTGAAAATTAACAATAACGTCTATTTTATATTTTAAAATTATTTGTACTATGTGTAAAAAGATTTTTTCGTGTAAAAGTTTATTCCATGGTAAATCGAAATCCGGTCTTAACAGATAGAAAAATATATTGAATCTCTAAACCAATATTGACAATTGTCAGGATTTGGTAAATTTTACCTATTTATGCCATGTATGTTTCTTTTAAATCAACATCAATGGTAAGTCCTCTATGATAAGCCGGACTCTCCCAATATTTCTCGTGAAGATAAATTTTAACGCCTTGCTGAATGCTTTAATTTTTATTTACTCCTAACAAAGACAAAATATTTTTTTTGCCGAAACGTCGAAATAATAAAAAGATTTATATAGGCCGAAGTATCTTCTTCTTTCTTATATCCACTCAATCACACTAAAGTATCAAGCTTGTAAAGCTTGTTGATGGTGTCTGCCAGGGATGAGTAGAGCTCATCAATGGATGAGTCAATATAGTAAAAATTATGTCTTGGGGTTGCAGGCTGAGAATTGCACCAGAAGTATCTTTAATTTTAAGAACCCAATATTTTGGTTATTACCATAAGGGCAGTAGAAAATTGCTTTATTTGAAAAAGAAACATAAGTTTTATAAATAGTTCAAAATTTTCCAATAACAGATGGAGTGATAATGCATCATGTTTACATGGTCAGAATAGTAAAATAAGCCACAAAGAGATAATAAAAAATATAAAAGCAAATTTTATTTTGGTGCAATATGCTCCTACTATACAAGTCCAGCTTGTTCTTGTATTTGACTTGATCCTTGGGATTATCCATAGTGGTGCATTCCATGGTGATGACCTCCATAGTGCATCTTTTGATGGCCATGATGATGTCCGTGATGATGACCATGGATATGGCCATGATGATGTCCATGTTTGTGGTCGTTCTTGTGGGCATGCTTGTGGTGCTCGTCATGCTTATGTCCGTGCTTGTGGTCATGTCCATGATGATGTTTGTGATGATGGTGATGAGTATGGTGATGCTCATGATGATGAACATGTTTGTTATCATGTTGATGACCATGATGATGACCATGTTGATGACCATGGTGATGTCCATGGTGATGATCATGCTTGTGTTTCTCGTATTCATCGTGGTGATGTTTCTCGTGATGGTTGTGATCGTGATAACCATGGTATCTCATGTCATGGTGATAAGTGGATTCAGCGATGACGTCTTCCTTGCTGCTTGCTGCAGTGTCCTCACGAGCCATAGGGGACCATGCTTCTTGGTTCCAATTGGTGGATGCGGCGGCCTCAGGAGCAGCAGCTGCGGCTCCTTGGTTTGGACGCATCAGCTGTAGAATGACATACTTCTTGGGCTTCGTCTCTTCGCTTGCTAGCGCAGCGAAAGTCGCTGCTAAGACGCATGCTGAGAGAGCAACCTGCCACAGTCATACATTGATGTTAAACTAAGATTTATATTACGATGCTTATGTCCATAGTTCATCTAAAATACCCATTGCAAGAGTCTAACACCAGTATCACTATAAAAGGAAGACTAAAAAATGCAATATAATAGCGGTATGGTATATTAAACTGACGAAACCGCTTGGAGAGTTCACCATTGATGAGCCAGGACCTCCCATTAATTTTTCCATTTCAGTAAGGGCAGTAGATATGTTTAATTTTTAAAAAAGAATCATACGCGCGTCTATTATAATTTCGAAATTTTAAAACTAAGATTTGTCAGCATATTTCAAACTGATTGAAACTGATTTGATCCCATCATCTAATTGAATGTATATCTCTCAAATTAGAAAGAGGATCAAGGATTTATCATCCACAGTTATCGCTTTAATTCCTTGCTAATGAGTTCGATAGATAAATAGACTACTGCTTTAAATACTCAGAGTTTCTGTAAAAATGATATGGAGATGAGAGCCTTGACAGATATGGAAATCCCATGAAAGATTTTCTTCATTCTTCTATTTATTATTATCATCCCCTGTGCTCAGAAAAACCCTGTATGGGACTAAAAGCCTTTACTAATAATTTTTAAAAAATTACGTGTGTGTGTGTGATATTTCAAATTGCAAGACAAAAACATGCGTTTAGAACTATGGATTATAATGAACTGTTAAAATATATGTGAAACTCTTTCATAAGATCCCACTTTTTATTTGATGTCAATACAAATTCCTCAATTTTTATATTGATTAAGGTATACGTAATAAAATTAAAAAAATGTATCATTATATAATAATGTATAGTGTGATAGAGAAATCCAAAAGAAATCGAATAGATCGTTGGAAGAATGATAAAAAAAACAGATGAAAAGTAGAATGCCATAATTCAAATATGCTCATTCAATAGGAAAAATAAAAAATATGGTGTAAAAACAACAAACTTAAAATATCAAGACAGAAAATAAAAGATTTTATATATCACTAGCCGAATGACCCGGGCAACGCCCGGGTTTTACCCGATTAAATTTTTTTATTCAAATACTATTCGTTACAATTATAAATTGGAGCCGTGGATGTCACTCTTGTGAAACGTCCCGCTCCAAACTTTACATGTACATTAGGTCAGCTGGTATTACCCCCCATTTTCACCGCTAGAGGCGCGAGCGAAAGAGCAAATTTGCAAATAACACGACGGATATTCGGGATAGAGACCTGAAATTTTCACTAAGTTTTTCCAGATTCTACTTTATATACTGTTAAAATTTCAGTCAGATTAGTTACGTATTGTGGACGTGTATAGTTGACAAACATACATACATACACACGCTGACTTATATATATATAGGGATAATAATATAAATGAACTAAAAAAATTCTAAAAAAAAAAAATAAATGCATCAGCCGGGAATCGAACCCGGGCCACACGCGTGGCAGGCGAGCATTCTACCACTGAATAGTCTTCCAAGAAACAGTATTTTCTTACCAATATTTCCTTAAAGGTGGCAGAATTGATTAAGAATTGCTTGATGACTCTGATACTTGTATATTTTAATTCAACTGTAAAAACGATGTAATTAACTTGCACGATAATTTTGTCAAACCAGTTGAAAACTTAAAAATATTAGGATTGACTTTCAAGAGAATCATCGAAACAAGAACAAATTAGATTTTATGCCTCACATCGACTATATTATGGCAAAAACAACTAGAGCTAGTGGATATCTTCTTGGTTTAACAAAAATATCGTAGGGATTAGATAGTAGGCGATCATTAATATTATAAAAGACCTTATTTATAGACCTTATATATTTTGAAAATATGTACATAAAATAGTTTTAAAATTTACACGAAAATATCCACATAGGATATAGCGTTTATTTCGTAATAAATAAATAAAAATTCAAATCTGTCTAAACTCATCAACTCCACCTAATCACAACCCGACAAGAATCTAAGAGTGGAACTTATCAAAGTGACATCACAGATGACAATTGGAGCATGTCACTAAAGAACAATGTATGTTATCACCTACCGCACATTCTCAGAAGTGATAAAAAAGAACTGACCTTGTGAACAATGGATCATTGAAGAAGGTGATAAGAAAAAAAGAATCAATTTAAATGCGGTGTCACCAATGGGGCTAATGGAAGATGCTATTTCAGTCGCTCCGTGAGATCATTGAAAGAGATGATAAGACAGAAGAGATAAGTCAGTCACTTGGTCTACCATAGATTCCAAGATGGCCCTTCAAGAAACAGCATTTTCTTACCAATCTTTCCATAAAGATTTCAAACATTATAAAAATAGGAACATTTTACACTAAACCTTCAAAAAGCGAAGTTAGCTTGGCTCTGTGGGATCATTGAAAGAGGTGATAAGACAGAAGAGATAAGTCACTCACTTGGTCAACCATAGATTCAAAGATGGCCCTTCAAGAAACATCATTTTCTTACCAATCTTTTCATAAATATTTCAAACATTATAAAAATGGCACATTTTACAATAAACCTTCAAAAAGCGAAGTTAGCTTGGCTCTGTGGGATCATTGAAAGAGGTGATAAGACAGAAGAGATAAGTCAGTTACTTGGTAAACCATAGATTCCAAGATGGTCTTCCAAGAAACAGTATTTTCTTACCAATCTTTCCTTAAAGATTTCAAACATTGTAAAAATAGGAACATTTTAGACTAAACCTTCAAAAAGCGAAGTTAGCTTGGCTCTGTGGGACCATTGAAAGAGGTGATAAGACAGAAGAGATAAGTCAGTCACTTGGTCAACCATAGATTCCAAGATGACCCTTCAAGAAACATTATTTTCTTACCAATCTTTCCTTAAAGATTTCAAACATTATAAAAATAAGCACATTTTACACTAAACCTTCAAAAAGCGAAGTTAGCTTGGCTCTGTGGGATCATTGAAAGAGGAGATAAGACAGAAGAGATAAGTCAGTCACTTGGTCTACCATAGATTCCAAGATAGTCTTCCAAGAAACAGTATTTTCTTACCAATATTTCCTTAAATATTTCAAACAATATAATAATAGGCACATTTTACACTAAACCTTCAAAAAGCGAAGTTAGCTTGACGTCTCTTTGAAAATGAGATCAAGGTTGTAACGATTGTTTGCAAATATTGACATAACAATGGATTTTAACAATAATTATTGGTTGAGCAATTTTGTATACATTTTGACAAGATAATTGTAAACAATATTCACTTTCCGGACTTCGAGTAATCATCAATAATATATTAAAAATATCAAAGAAAAGCACTGTCAGTTATTTTTTAGAAAGAAGTTCATTAGAAAATTAAAATAGTTTAAATATAAAAATGGACGTTCCAGAATTCTATATACAGTCCAGATATTCCCGTAGTTTAAAATTGGTATGTTTATATATTTCCCTGAAAGGTTTTATTTATCATTATTAGTAGTTAAATTAATTATGTATTAATTAATTAATTAATTATATAATAATATTGACATTTTATTCATCATATTGATAAATATTCGTTATATTTATTTTGTATACACACACTCTCTCGTGTGTCTTCAATAAAAGTCACTATATATCAAATATATTTCAGAGTTATTGTCTGAATCCCGATATACATGGTAAAAGGTACAACTTCCTTAAGTTTTGTCCATGAGTGTATCTTTCAGAGTTATTGTTTGAATCCCGATATACGTGCTGAAATGTACAACTTCCTTAAGTTTTGTCCATGAGTGTATCTTTCAGAGTTATTGTCTGAATCCCGATATACATGGTAAAAGGTACAACTTCCATGAGTGTATCTTTCAGAGTTATTGTCTGAATTCAGATATACACGGTAAAAGGTACAACTTCCTTAAGTTTTGTCCATAAGTGTATTTGCATATTGGAAGATTGATGATCAAGAAGATTGAGGGTTTTGACAATAACGAAAGAGTTAAAGATAACGCCAACTATTTGAAAAAATAAAAAGAACTCAGAAGTTTTCGGATATGTCCTTCTTCATCAAAATAAGAACGTATTAGCGTTTATAGTATTACCATATCAATATATACTTATTCTTTTTTCCCCCCTGAAGAAGGAAACAGTTTTTTACCGAAATGTCGATACAAGAAACATTACGAGAAACTCTTCACCTCACGATCTTGTCCATCTTTTGATCATATACTGTGCTCCAGGTGATTATTCAACATACAAAAATAAACTAAAGATTGGTTGAATTCATTAAGTAAAAACAAGTCATTAAGCACATATGCAAATGAACATTCGTTTTCACAGTTTGTATTTCTCCATTTGACATTGTAAAGCCAATAGAAGATCTTTGTTGATTGAAAGATCGCTTTTTACAATAAAAAAAGATACGTATGGTTGAACTTTATATTAATTTTTGAATGTTGTTATGTGTGATTCATCTATTTTTGACACGTATTATTCTTTTTTTTAATTATTCTTTCATACGCATCAAAAATAGTTCAAATCCCGGGTAATTGGCAATCTAAGGATATATTCCAGGAACCTGGGTAACCTTTATGTTACAAATAGTTCTAATTTATCATAATAGATGGCGCGATAATACATACATATTAATATATTAAACTATATTAAATGTGTCGGTTTTAATTCTATAGACATCGTGAAAAAGCAAATCTACAGACCAAAGTCCATAGACAATAGATACCAACCGACCATCGCTATTAGGTAACAAGGTCACGTGGAGGTCATTCTCTCTTCACTTTCTCCACATTACGGAAGCAGAAGACACTTTCCTTCTTTCTTCTTCCTTATTGGATGAAATCATTCTCTTTCCCTTCATTTATTATTGAATCCGTTTTCTCAATATAGATAAGAAATTATCAAACGATATAGTTAACTATTTTATAATTATAATTTTCGTCAGTACCATAAAGATATGTCTATAGATTCCCCTAAAGATCTAAAACTCTTGAGTTCTTTAGAAAGTGCACGCTATGTATAAAATAATCCAATACACTTGTTTATTTATATACGATGAATGTATTTTTCTATTGTAGACAAGTTTTGTTATCTTTGTTATTTTTCTGAAAAATTAGTAAATTAAATAAAAAAATATATAAAAAAACTTCTCTCTCTTCTCAAAAAACAATAATTATAAAATAACACAATAATAAATAAAACAAACGTAGTGAAAATAGAAAGAAAAAATTTTCAACCAAAAAATAATTAAAGTTCTGGAATTCGTGAGAAAAGAAAAAAAGTTAAGGGACTGCACACAGAGTAGGTATGTACCCATCTGGTCCGGTTCAAAATCACATTGATAGGTACCGCTCAACAAGAGCAACCTAGTTCATGATAATTGAAACAGTGAATAATATGTGAAGGTTATTCACATATTGAACATTTTTAACGCGGGATTCAATCCCGGTTCATGACTGTCGAGAATCGAGCGTGTTACCCTCTCATCCACAGACTTGTTTTTTTTTTTGTATGTACCCACCATGGCAAAGAGGCCCATGATTGAACAATCTATTGACTTCATGCATATCCAAGAAAGTAAAGGAATGACTAAGTATTAAATAGTATAGAGAGAAGAATGGCTAAGTTCTGGAATTCGTGACTAAAGAAGAAAGTTGAGAAACTGCATACAGAGCGGGTATGTACCTACCTTGGAATAAAGGCCCATGGCTGAACAATCTATTGACTTCATGCCTATCCAAGAAAATAAGGGAATGTATTGACTATTGACTTAATGATTATCCAAGAAAGTGAGGGAATGACTAAGAATCCAAGATAATAGAGATGAGAACGGCCATGTTTTGGAATTGTTGAGAAAAGAAGAAAGTTAAAAGGCTGTAGCTACTCATCTTTGCAGAAAGGCCCAAGACTGTACAATCTATTGACTTCATGCCTATCCAAGAAAGTGAGATAATGACTATCAGAGGGTGATAACGGCTCTAAGTTCTTGAATATTTGAGAAAATAAGTAAGTTACTGTATACACAGAGAAAGAGAGGAGGTATGTACCCATCTTGGCAGAAAGGCCCAAGACTGGATAATCTATTGACTTCGTGCCTATCCAAGAAAGTGAGATAATGACTATCAGAGGGTGATAACGGCTCTAAGTTCTTGAATATTTGAGAAAATAAGTAAGTTACTGTATACACAGAGAAAGAGAGGAGGTATGTACCCATCTTGGCAGAAAGGCCCAAGACTGGATAATCTATTGACTTCGTGCCTATCCATGAAAGTTAAGGAATGACTATCAGAGGGTGATAACGGCTAAGTTCTTGAATAGTTGAGAAAAGAAGTAAGAGACTGCATACAGAGAAGATATGTACCCTCTTTCGCAGAAAGGCTCAATACTGCACAATCTATTGACTTCGTGCATATCCATGAAAGTTAGGGAATGACTATCAGAGGTTGATAACGGCTAAGTTCTTGAATAGTTGAGAAAAAAAGTAAGAGACTGTACACAGAGCAGGTATGTACCCACCTTGGCAGAAAGGTCCAAAACTGGACAATCTATTGACTTCATGCATATCCAAGAAAGTGAGAAAATGACTAAGAATCCAAGAATACAGAGAGGAGAACGGCCATTTTTTGGAATTGTTGAGAAAAGAAGAAAGTTAAGAGGCTGTATCTACGCATCTTTGCAGAAAGGTCCAAGGCTGGACAATCTATTGACTTCATGCCTATCCAAGAAAGTTAGGGGCTAAGTTCTTGAATAGTTGAGAAAAGAAGTAAGAGACTGCATACAGAGCAGGTATGTACCCACCTTGGCAGAAAGGCTCAATACTGGACAATCTATTGACTTCGTGCATATCCAAGAAAGTGAGGGAATGACTATCAGAGGGTGATAACGGCTAAGTTCTTGAATAGTTGAGAAAAGTTACTGTATACACAGAGAGAGGAGGTATGTACCCACCTTGGCAGAGAGGCCCATGGCTGAACAAGCTACCGACTGCCTGCTCACCCAGGAATATATAGTCAGCCAACGGTGACCCACTTGGTCATGACGGACTTCTCGCCTCCCGGCCGTCCGTGCCTTCGAGGCACCACGCCTCGGACTCCGCTTTCCCCCACCCGGCCATTCACCTTTGCAAGGTCATTGCCACATCTCATGAAGGATCATTAGCGACTCTGCAAGTGATTTGTGTGTTTTCGGGTCAGGCTTCCATTGTGTTCACTCTCTTGTAATCGCAACTATTCCTAGATCTAATGGAAATTGATGTGAGCTTCTTACACCTCGGATTATTACAATGGCTACTTAACTCTGTTTATTTATAACTCAGAGCGTTTTATAGCTCTATTCCCGATTTTTACCTCTTTGAAATATTTTAAGGCTATTGACATTCATCTCTTTATATAGATTTCTCTTCATTATTTCGGAAAACTTTCCTTTAAAAAAGATTCTTCTTTTTATAGACGTGTCTATATCAGGTACTTTGTATCGGTTATGAAGTTAATTTTTTTTTGCTTATCTCTAGTACACGTGGTACAGGCCATGATAATCATGGTGGGTAGTTAGCGACTGCTTTTACTGTAAGCGCACCACATATCTACACATGTGAAAAGCAGTTCGACTTTGCACTTACAAATGAAGTTAATGATTGGTGGAAACGCGCGCGAGTACTGTTTTGATTTCTCTGAAGTGCGTTCTCCAAGTATATTGTTGCATCAATCCGCCCTACATTTATTCAAAATATTCTATGATATTTAATATTTATTTTAAACAGATTATTTAGATTATCATCATTCCTTTTTTTCATTCTATTTGTAATATTTTATTGTACATATATCTTGATTGGTTATTGGAGCGAGAGAGGACCTAGACCAGAGACTGCGGATCACGACCTACGAGGAAGACAACGAATAAATAAACACAATAACTTTAAAAGGTAATTTATTTTTATTTACTTTTCTTTATTTGCTTTGACTATAGAAACCCGCTCGGGAAACGTGTATAACACCAAGAAGGAAGAAACCAAGGTCGACAAAGCTACAACTTGGTGCAACAATATATACATTAAATATAAGAAATTTGAGATATCTATATATATAAAAATCAATGTTTGTTTGTTTGTATGTCCGGTATACAAATTCGCAGTAGTTCACTAATTCAAACCAAAATTTCCATACATAGGTAAAAAAATACGGGGAGACGATAGGCTATTTAAAAAAAATATATAAATCAATTATTAAAATTATATATTCAAATTATTCTAGTTAGCTCACGAACAGCGCCCTCTATCAATGATTAGATTAAATTATGCTGATGCAAACGAATAGATAATGCTAATAACAAACAATTATATAAAAAAATCTTATCTAAATATATATCACTCGGGTAGATATGCACACGGGTCAATCTCGGGGCGAAGCCCGGGTCACCCGTCTAGTAAGTTTATAAAAACATCGAAAAATTTTGCAATACGTTCCTTTATTCAAAACACCGAAAACCTTCGATCTCTCGATTTTAACGTCCTTGCGTCCGTAGTTCTTTACCGTAAATAGATTCGTCCTCACGTTTAACGTTCAAAGTGATCGGTCGTTACTATGGTGTCAAACACATAGTACATATAGATAATATACTAACAGAGTTTTCAGTTTTAATGTTTTAAACAATCTCCTCCAAAGATACTGAACTATACATAGCACGATTTATATACCAAAATATTCCTTATTTTTTTGCTTCATGTGTTACACTGATTTTTTCTCCAAATATTAATTGGTATTAGATATAGAAGATTCTTCTCAGTAAGATATGTAGCGATTTAATAAATTGAAAGAAGACAAGTTTCTTTAATCATTTAACGACGTAAGCTTTCGGGTAAAAACCCTTCAACAGGCAAGATGAGCATAAATACGACACTATGAACGTCTACCACGTTCATAGTGTCGTATTTATGCTTTAGCTTGCCTGTTGAAGGGTTTTTGCCTGAAAGCTTGCGTCGTTAAATGATGAAATAAACTTGTCTTCTTTCATTTTATTAAATCGCTACATTAATTGATATATTTATTTTAATTCATTCAAATTTCTAATCGTGGATTTTTGCTTTTAAATTTTCATTTATTTATTTATCATCACTAAATTGCTTTGTTTTAAAACATGTCTGTTTGTATTAGTGAATTATCCTATGGCCCACTACAGAGCTCTTGAAATTGTGGATCGCCTTCTAAGGGACATTATGCATTGTGACCTTATTTTTGGCGGAAAGGTTGTTCTTGGAGGTGACTTTCGCCAAGTGCTCCCTGTGGTATCTAGAGCTACAGAATCTAAGATTGTTGCGGCTTGCATTAAGCTCAGCAAGCTATGGCCATTGTTTATAATCTTACTCAGAATATGCGAGCAGGTATTGATGCGCAGAACTTCTCTCAATGTTTGCTTAAAGTTAGTGATGGTGATCTACCTACAGACCAACAGGGCCTCATTTCTCTTCCGGAAAGCTGTATCTTTCATAGAGGTAACCTTTCTCTTTGACTTGAGAGTTATAAATGATCCAACATGTGAATGCTGTCTAGATGTTGAAACACCAGAGTGTTGGCTTGCCCTCTGACTAACCAAAATGTACTTGCTTACTTTGACATAATGCCATCTTTCTGTATATACTCAATCTTATGAAAACTTTGGAAAGTTTAGAGCAATTTGTACACAGATTTATAGATCACTACTAATTCATCGTGTAAATAATTAAAGATATATATGTAAATAATTATAATATAGCACAATAGTCTGATAGACTTCGTGCTTCTCTGTAAGAATAATAATAAAAAAAAAATAGAGGCACCCTGGTGCAGGAAATTAGCAAGTCTGTGATTTTAACGCCAGAAACACAGATTCATTAGAGATTAATGAAAAGGTATTGGATTGCTTACCAAACAGGATTCAGTATTTCTCTCAATGTTGACAATGTGGAATATGTGAGAATGTTAATTAAATATTCCATATTTTTCATAAACGAAATAATAAAATTATGAAAAAGGCATTTCCTTATCGTGCAACTGAAAGTTGCTGATGGATTACGCCATCTATCGGAATAAATATCAACTATTCTCGTTGATTTTTAATTATTCCAGAATTGACCAAATACCCATTCTTGATTAATCAAGAAAAGTTAACCACGGACCCGTTTCGGGCCGTTGGTCCTCATCTGCGTGGTGCAAGCTGTACCTCAACGACCAAAAAACAGGTCATTCAGGCATCCTGAAAAATCATGAAACGGGTAGTTAAGGCCAGAATTGCGTGAGACCGCTACACAATGTGAAAAAAATAGTACAAATGTGACATTGTACTGGGATAAGATGCATAAATTATGAAAAAGGAATCTCCTTATCGTGCAACTGAAAGTTGCTGATGGCTAAATAAAATTCTTTATTTTTTTCTGTAATTTTCAATTTGTCGGTAGTTTGGTTTGTCGGGATTTCAAACCGGCCAACGGTATAAACCGTCGGTTTCCGACAGCCATAAACCTGGATCGAATCCCACATTGGATACTTTTTTATGGTAAAGAACCTGTTAATATTTATCATTGTGTAAATATTAATAACATAAGCTAGATTGATCTTTTTGAGAGGTACCTAATGAAGTTCGAAAAGTGATTTCAAATCGGACACATTTTAAAGGATAAAGTATACAAAATTGTGACCTTGATTTTGGCGGAAAGGTTGTTGTTCTTGGAGGTGACTTTCGCCATGTGCTCCCTGTGGTATCTCGAGTTACAAGAGCTGAGATTGTTGCTGCTTGCATTAACACAGCAAGCCAAGGCCATTGTTTGTGATCTTGCGCCTTACTCAGAATATGCGAGCAGGTATTGATGCGCAGAACTTCTCTCAATGGTTGCTTAAAGTTGGAAATTTGATAACAGATGGCGCGCTAGTGCATCATATTAAAAATGAAATTTGTAACTTTATATAAGCTCGACATCCTAGGAGTAATATGATCACCCAGACCTCTCGGTCCATAAGCCGATTCTTTTTCACTAGTCACCTAGCCAAAGGAATGATGCATTCTCCATGCACCGAACGGCCAATGGTTTGGCCCTTCGCGCCCGCCTTTATGGTCTAGTTCCATGGGGTCTACCAATCATCCTACAGGTGTCTACGAGGGTTCATAAGATTATATATATGATATATATATGTGGTAATATAATAAGGTGGGAAGAGAAATAAGGACACCACAAGTTTGGAAGAGGAACCCAGACAACCAGAGAGAGAGAGAGAGAGAAGGAGAGAGCCGGGCGGCCGTTCGTGTCGTACACAATCCCCAACTGTCTTCAAAGTCCCCAGGTGTTAAGTGACGGACCCCAAGAGCCCCTTGGAATGTCGCTGGTGTCTAAAGTGACCGGTTCTTACCCTCCGTCTCTCTCTGGGTTGACTGAAGGCTTGCTTCATTATTCCTGGAAGAGTATATATTATGACATATATATATCATTATAAGATCGACAGTGTTTTTCACATTTAGACATGTGGTTTACTTACATAATACAAGTAGTCATAAACCTCTATTTCGCAGTGGGTCTCGAGGACCACACCATCTCCTCAGCAGCGAAGCATGATATCTACGTTTTCTTCGTAGATCGCGAAATACGTGGTGTCGCTGGAGACCTGCTAACGATCTTCCATTAAAACTCTGCAGAGGTGACAGCCATGTACATAATTATTGTATATAGCATATATAGATATATATATATTATATAAAATAAAGAAAAGAGATTTTCTGCTTGAATTTAGATCATGTTGAGGATTATGCCATGGAGTTATTTGCTGGTTCTTTTTACTACTAAATGGTATTGGTGATGCAGTCGTGGAAATAATCTTGAAAGTAAAATAATAAAAATAGCAAGGATTTGAAATCGATTTAATTGAGCTTATAAGATATATAAAAACATAATTTGATAAAAGTAGTGCCTGGCTTAAGAAGTAAGAATAAAAAAGAAAAGCTTATTTACATAATGTACAAAAGTTTGAGCCGGCCATCGGGAAAGAACAACAATGAGTTTTTAAAGGGGAAGAGTGACCTCTGGCGGTCGATTTAGCAGAGTATTTGTATCTATGAAATATAATTCCCCCCCCCAAATAAAATAATATTTTTTTAATAACATATATATTTATTATAATAATCATAATCATTTTAAATTTTTCCTCATTACTTAAATGGTGCGGACTTTTGCCTGTATTGAGGAGATGTCAATAAAACGGTATACCCAGTGTACATATATATTGTACATAGATATATCTGATTTTTTTTGTAATATATTTATCATATCATCATTGTATATTACTCATTTTCATTGCCCGAATAGTAAGGACTATGTAATTTTACCTTGTATTAACAAGATGTCAATACAATTATCATTAATAGCATCGCTTTGTAATGCACGCATTGACTTGTCATATAGCTCAGTATAAGCAGTCTGAAGCAAGAAGTTGAATATTCTTTGAGTGTGAAAGCTCTTCTTTGGACACTACAACAACAGAAAATTGACATGGACCCAGAGCAGCAGCTTTGCACACCCAAGATAGTGGACATTGCTGCTGCTGTGATAGAGATGTATGGAGACATCTAAGACTCTTCTTTGGACACTACAAGAACAACAACTTCATATTGTAACAAACTATTACCCATGTGAGAATTTACATTTATTCAATTAAATATTAAAATAAACAACGCAATAATACAAATCCTTTTAAAGGAATTATTTATAATACATATTGTAGCGTAGAAATCAAGCCTTGAAATATCCTAAGATGTAAAAGTATTTATTGATGACGTCACGGCGACAAGTAGACAATTATTAACAAGTCAGCAAAAACTATTTACAGCTAGAGAATCTTGAGCAAGCAAGCAAAGAGATATTTTGATAATTATTTTACATAAAAGATTAATATATATTTATATACTCTGTTGAATAGTTTCATTGAATAATTTAATTAATAAATTATTTCTTCGTCACATAGCCTCCTCCTATAAAGAGCATCGACCCGATGCTCAGAAGGAGACTTACATCCTCAGTCTCAAGGCTCGAGAACGGGTAATAGGGCCTGAGATCTCTACGCGGGTCTGTGGTTGTTGTGTTCGTTCAGTGGGGATGTCTTCTTCCTGGAAGTTTGTCGAGTCATCTTCTGGGTCCTCTTCTAGGTGGTCCTCCTGGTCCTCTGGGTTTAAATATGGTTTCATCCTACAAATGTGAACTAAATCTTTTGTTTTACTACGACCTTGCTGGTTTCCGAATGTTTCAACTTCATAGGTCACATCAGATATTTTTCGGGTTACTTTGTATGGGCCGAAGTAATGTCTCATTAGTTTTTCCTAACAGGAACGGCGAGGCGACTGGCTGGGTCTTCTATCAGGAGACGAATATTGTCCTTTTCGGCCAGTGTAAGGAGAGGGGCTTCGGTAGCGGCGTATATTTTCTCTTGGCAGGTCGTCGTTGGGCTCTTGGCTGCTCCGAGAATTATAGAATGTTCTAGGCTCTTGCCTATATCTCTGTTTGTAATTCCAAGTTTGTTCTCCTTCATATTCTCTCCTCCTGTCACGGCAGTAGCGCACGACGTGGCCAGGGCGTCCGCAGTGGAAACAGATTGGCTTACCTTCAGTGGTTCGCCATTCGTTGGTATCGCGTCTTCCGTTTACTTGTTTCGGCTGCTGCGTTCTAGGTTGAAAATTTCTGGGTTGGAACTCGTACCTAGGGCTTGGTAATGGTCTTTGCGCTCTATTTTGAGGGAAACTTCTAGAAATTGGCGCAATGGTTTTTTCAATTTCTTGCTGCACCATATGTTTAATTGCAGAAATTTCTGGTTCTTCTCGAGGAGAGGCTAATGCTCGCTGTACCTCCTCACGAACCATTTGCCTAATCATAGATGACAGATCTGCCCTGTCATCATGATCACGGAGAGACGCCACATTTGGTAGGCGCTCGTATCTGGTTGGGGTAACTCGCCTACAACGGAGCGCCTCAACACGGCGACATTCTGTAATAAATTGCTCGGTGCTCTGTACATCCCTCGGTAGGAGTGCTTGATAAAGCTCCTCAGCTATCCCCTTCATGAGGTGGGAGATTTTATCTTCCTCGCTCATTTGAGGATCAACCTCTTTGCACAAGCACAGGACATCCTGGATGTAAAATTCGGTACTTTCACCTTTTAATTGTGCCCGTGTTTTAAGTTTCTTCTCCGCTTGCAATTTTGAATTTTCTTTTTTTCCGAACACATTCTCTAATTGAGATGTGAATTCCTTCCAAGTCTGTATGCTTTCTTCGTTGTTCTCGAACCATTTGAGAGCAGTTCCAGACAGATAAAAATAAACTTTAGTAAGACAAAGGGGTTTCGTCCCAATGGTTGTACTTTGCCACACGTGCATACCCTTTTAACCATTTTTGAAGATCTTCACCATCCTCCCCGGGGAAAATGGAAGGGTTCCTTGGCAAATGTTGAACAACGTAGTTGCTTACCTGAGCACCTTCCTTCTTTACATTCATAGAAGTTTCTTCTGGTTCAACAGAATCAATTTTTCTTTTATTTCTTAATGGGTATCGGTCCAGTCTCTCCACCAGTTGTAGCGTAGAAATCAAGCCTTGAAATATCCTAAGATGTAAAAGTATTTATTGATGACGAAACGGCGACAAGTAGACAATTATTAACAAGTCAGCAAAAACTATTTACAGCTAGAGAATCTTGAGCAAGCAAGCAAAGAGATATTTTGATAATTATTTTACATAAAAGATTAATATATATTTATATACTCTGTTGAATAGTTTCATTGAATAATTTAATTAATAAATTATTTCTTCGTCACAATATTTTATAAAATATAAAGGTATCGTGTCTCTCTTCCTTCAAAATTCATTGGACACGACAACAACAACAACAACAACTAAATAACATAAAAAAAGACGTTTTAAGAAAAAAACATGAACTTTTTGGGGACAACCTTATAATACCATACATATACAAATCTACCAAACATAGAACTAAACTAAACAAAAGATAACTTTCCTTATAAGCTAAAACAAAATATCTTATCTGGAAATATATTTATTTACGGGGGCTGCTAACTAGAAATATCTTAGCAATTCAATATAGATTTAGAAGAGGAAACAGGACGCCGAAGTTTTTTCCCAGAGCTATAGCCATGCTAGGTAGCCATAATTACCTTACTTATGGAAGGGTGCGTGCATTGAACACCCCTCAGGGACACACACACACTTCCCCCTTTCCTATATCCCCTATCTACAGACAAATCAGAGGAAATTTGTCTCTTTTGACCACAGCTTAATTACCCTATTAAATATGATCAATTCCTTTCTACCATATTTCCTTTTCACTTAAAATAGTTAACTTTTAGGTTTGGATACTAAGTAGGGGTAGGTAATCAAGGAATAAGTACTTAAAATATCTTTAAAGGGAAAGTACTGTAAATATATTTATCTATTATGATATATTAGCGCGCCATCTGTTATCAAAATTTTAAACTATTATAGGCAATCGACAATTAAAATATTTGTCAATACATTCAAAGTGCACAGTCTGCACTATTTAAAAAAAAATAATATGAATTATATACACTATGTACAATGAATCTGCCAGAGCTGCAGAGTTTGGTGGAGAATCGCCAGTGGGTCTCCAGCGACACCATGTATTTCGTGATCTACGAAGAATACATAGATTGCGTACTTCGCCGCTGAGGAGATGGTGATGGCATGGTCCTTGAGACCAACTGGAAACTATTATAGACGCGTATGATTCTTTTAAAAGCTTTACTAAGAGCCTTAAAAAAGACAGAGTTTCGTCTTTTCATTTATTAACGTATAATATTAAAGACCGGACATACTAGAGCCATTATGTTCATTGATGGAGAAAAAGTTTTTCCCATTAATTTTTCCATTGCAGTAAGGACAGTAGAAATTGTTTATTTTTAAAAAGAATCATACGCGTCTATAATAATTTCGAATTTTGATACTTATCCATAATTAAAAAGGCATATGGATATTCGAAACTATTATAGACGCGTATGAGTCTTTTAAAAATTAAACAATTTCTACTGTCCTTACTGCAATGGAAACATTAATGGGATAGCCCTGGCTGTAATTGCAGTAAAGGCAGTAAAATTGTTTAATTTTTAAAAGAATCATACGCGTCTATAATAGCTTCGAATTTTCATAACAGACGGTGACTAATGCATCATAAAAAGGCATATATTGGATCAAAATATCATTTAATTTACCAATATTTCAGTTGGCTGAACGCCAACCTTTTATCAAGGTATTATAACAGTGTTATACCTTGATAAAGGTTGGCGTTCAGCCAACTGAAATATTGGTAAAATAAATGATATTTTGATCAAATATATGCCTTTTTAATTAAAGATTTATTTATAGATTGCTTTATTTTCAAAAATACTTATCTATGTGTAGTGTGAACATTAAAAATATCTAATTAATATTCCCCTGACACCTTCTGATAAATTGTCCATTAACTTCTGATCTAAAGGAAGAAAACCAACTTTACCTGACAAATACAAAACAAGTTGTTTACACACAATAAAGACCAATACATTAAGTTTAATAGATTCTGTAGGATGTATATTTTGAGGCGAAAGTGTTGACTGTACATATTTCAAGCTACTATTTCTAATTACTATATGCAAAATTTGACATCGAACGTTTAATTTTCATGCTTCCCAATCGAGTATTTTTCAAGGGACCGGGAAAAAATGTTCACTAGATAAAACGATGATTTTGTAATGTATAAAATTAGGAAAGACAAAATTCAGAATGACACGGCACACAGGGACCGGGAAAAATGATCACTTTATCAGTTTCAAAATATCAAAATATATCTATTTCTTTTTATAAGTTTATAGAGAATTGTTTTAACAAATGTTCGTTCGACAGACCTTTACTCGGGTACCGATTAATATTGATTTTATTCAACTTATCGAGTATTTTTCAAGGGACCGGGAAAAAATGTTCACTTTATCGAGAGATTCGTTAGACAAACCTTACTCGGGTAAAACACGGGCGAAGCCGGGTACATCCGCTAGTTGTATATAATTTAAGATATACACGCAATTATCCTAATTGTGAATATGGCGTGTCTCTCCCAACTGTTAAATAAATAAAAAATTAAATTGTAGTTGATCAATTCAAGTTTTAAAATTGCTGAGGGCCTCGCCATCTGTCGGAAAAAATATAAACTAATCGTTGATTTATTTTATTTCTAGAATATTGACCAATATATTTTCTTGAGATTTTAATAAAAACCGGCGATATCAAAAATATTTCACGTCCTTAAGTTTTGTTTATAATAGTGCAAGTGTCAAAGATTTACTAAGAGCCTTAAAAAGATAGAATTTCGTATTTTCATTTCTTAACGTATAATACTAAAGACTGGATATACTAAAGCCATTATGTTCATTGATAGAGAAAAATATTTTTTCAGTCTGCTCAAAATGCTTCAACTCCACTGCAACTCCAGCACATATCCTGGACTGTATTGGAGCTAAGACCTATACAACAACCCCAAAACTATAGTAGAAAAAATTATTGCTTTCAACCTTCATGACCTGGTATAATCTTACCCATGGGAAAATAATAATAATAATAAAAAATCTTCTTCTTCTTTCTTATCTCCACTCAATCATATAGGGTATCAAGATTGTTTGACAACTATCATGACTGTGTGAAGTAGAATGCATCTGCCTTTGTCATTAAGACTGGGAGCACTACTCAGTGGCAGGCCGACTTAGTTCCAAAAGAAATGGCCGCCTCTGACATGAGGAACAGACGTCATGTGCAGCCGCTCCTAACATGGAGTACAAATGCTGCTCATCCTGTATACCTGGATTAGGAGCCCTTACAGGGTACTATCAGCCGGGCCAGCTGAGCCCAGATTTTATAGCGAGCTTGTTACTGCTCCTCCTCCTCCTTTTTCATCCGGGCTTGGGACCGGCAAAGGCGGAGTTAAAATAAAAAAAAAATCTTAAAGTTATATGAATAAGAAAAGTGAGGAAATAGGTATAATCTTGGCAGGTATAACTTACTCAAAATTCTTCTTTGTTTTCCAGGATAATTATTGTTTAAGATTCAGTTGTGTAGAAAACATTTGTTTTAGTATTGATGTGAAAAGTTTCGAAAGAGATTACTGATTAAAATAATTCCTACATATTAAGTAACATTTAAAATATCTTTATATAAAAGGGCGTGAATGGATCTGTAAAGAAAAAAAAAACATTTTTTCTCAAAATATTTCGAGAGATTTTTTTTATTTATTTCGTCTCAATTTACAGGTGTTACATTCGAGCACAGCTCGCGAGTCACCTTGTCCTGGCTATTTACACATGGCGAGTTGGTGGAGTAGAGGTGGTCCCCCCGGACCTTGCAGGAGGGCAGCTGTTGGGCGATGAGCTCATAACTGTCAGGGCCGGGTCGTCGGAATCGGAGATTGATATCTCCTTTATTTTCGAGAGATTGCTCCTTCTTTATCAATTTATTGCACAGATTAAGAATATCGTCATTAATTTAGCGCCTTCCCTTTTTCAATTTTTATTAATTGCAGAATAAGGGCTGTAGAAATGAATGATATTAGGTTTATATAAATTCTACAAGGCCGCAGTCACCGTTCAGAGGAGATTAATGGAATCGCCGAATGTCGTGGTTCATTTGGATGAGGAAAGCGAAGACTAGAACGCGGCTGATTCCACACTCGTCCTTTTCAGTGATACGCTAACTTATGCACTGTGGAATCTGTGACCACTGAACATACGTCGGACCTGAAGGCTGTTGGACTCTGTGCTGCCTGGAAAGAACACGCACACATATATATTTTTAATTGAAAAGGCATATATTGGATCAAAATATCATTTATTTTACCAATATTTCAGTTGGCTGAACGCTAACCTTTATCAAGATGTTATAACATATTTAATGTGTGTCACACACATTGTTGTTGACGCACATTAATATGTTATAATACTTTGATAAAGGTTGGCGTTCAGCCAACTGAAATATTGGTAAAATAAATTATTAAATTTTATTGCCATCTATCGTTAAAATTTTACACAAATAAATTTACTGGCAATGCGTTTCTTTTAAATATAATCAAATATTATCTCTAGAGACCTTACTGCAATGATTTTTAATATAATCAAATATTATCTCTACAGACCTTACTGCAGTAAGGTCTGTAGAGATAATATTTGATTATATTTAAAAGAAACGCATTGCCAGTAAATTTATTTGGGTAAAATTTTAAAAATAAATTATATTTTGAGCCAATATATGCCTTTTAATTGAAGATGTATTTATGGATTGCTCTATTTTCAAAATACATATATATATATATATTTGGGTAGAAAAGTAACGTTAAAATTGTTTATAATTTTCATCAATTGCACTTATATTCATTTATATTTTAATTTATCATACCAATTAAAAATATATACCACGAATGTGAGACACTTTATTTTGTAGTGAAGTATTTATTATTTTACACTAGTATTAACAGAGTATAATTTTTTATGTTTATATTTTACTACTCTGTAAACTTCCCTTATTCCTTATCTTTTGTTTATCTTTCATTGAGAGAGAGAGAGAGAGATTGAGATTGAAACTACTTTATTTCAAAGTCCATATAAGATTATATAAGGTTAAATACGGAATAAATATGAATATGATTATATAATGATAAATACAGGAATAAATATATATATAAAAATAGAAAGAGATTGATTGAAACACTTTTTATTGACATCTTGCCAATTTTATGTTTTACAAAATTAATGAAGCATAATGGGAATATTTACAATGATTTATGAGTGAGGAAGGCTCCACCATATTGATAGGGTCCTCCTCCAGACCAGGAGAGGGTCTTCTTGGACCCCCCGTAACTCCAGGGCCAGGAAGTATTTGTAGATGCGGGTCTTGGCAGATGCCATGATGGCCAAGGCGTTGTCCTCCAGGTCATGCCCGAAGATCCAGCTCTGCAGGTCAGGGGACCGCTGGATGATGGTGAAGGCCTCCACGATGACTGGCCTGATCCGCCTACAGGACCAGTAGCGGTGGGCCAATGACAGGTCTCCGGACCCACAGGCGATGCAGGACTCCCGAGCTGAGGCCGGATGCGCTGGATGAGAGATTGAGATTGAAACTACTTTATTACAAAGTCCATATAAGATTATATAAGGTTAAATACAGAATAAATATAAATATAAATAAATAAGATTATATAATGATAAATACATGAATAAATAGATAGAGAGAGAGAGATAGAGAATAGAGGTAACCCGGTCTCCTGGTGCGCGAATCACCAACTACCCGGGCTGTACAGCAGTCTAGACGAGAAGTCTAGTCATGGGGGCAGATTGCTGCGGTGAACCAGGTAACCAGGTAGTTCCAGGCCGGCAATCATTCATTGTTTGTCCTTGCCTTAAATAAATTGCTGTCTCATCCTGAAGTTTGTCTTCCCTAATTTTCCACGTGGCAATATGAATAACAAAATACATTAAAATAATATAATATCTCGACACTATTATTTGCAAATGCAGCATAATATTGTAACAAAGTATTTAATATTTTATTAACAGAGTATTATTTTTTAAGTTTATATTTTGCTATACTCTGTACACTTCCCTCTTTTGCTTATCTTTTGTTTATCATTCATAGTTTGTTCTTGTCTGAAATAAATTGTTGTCTCATCCTGAAGTTTGTATTCCCTAATTTTCCACGTGGCAATATAATATTTCTATAAACTAAAAGTTTCCTTACGGCCCTATATAAAATGGTAAAAAATAAATAGCTTCTTTCACTTAAGAGAAAAAATCCAATCCAGAGAAGAGTTTCTTACAAAAAATATAATTTAATTAACTCAAGCTTTCGGAACTTAGAAATCTTCTACAGGAGTGAGGTTAAATATAACTCCTAAGGCGCTATAATTATCCTTATTCTTGTAGAAGATCTCTAAGGTACGAAAGCTTGTGTTAATTAAATTATATTTTTTACAAGAAACACTTCTCTGGGTTGATTTTTTCTCCTTGAATTGTATTTTATAAGGGGTTATTATTTTCGGAATTGTTTCTTTGCTTGAAAGCTCTCTTTGCCTACTTTTTTATCACGAT
>CP092877.1:76957044-76976326 GCA_030710605.1 Cordylochernes scorpioides | reverse complement strand
AAGGAAGAATATGACTTTAAGAGCTAGAAACTTCAAGAAGATCCTTTAGCACATTCGACTTTAAAATATATTTAAAAGAATAGGTAAATTATTATATAACAAAATATTTTTCAGTCGAAATCCGTAAGATATTAAATGGTCTTTAACTTCAGCTAAAAAATTTTCATGAACCATTTTTTGGTAAAAATTCGCGATTGATCCAAGTTTAAAAAAATTTGAGTATAGCAATACTTTATCAACGAGAGTTAGTTGTAAATTTTGATTTTCTTTTGCATTCACACAGTATAAAATTGTAAAAGTTTTTTTAAAAATTTATTATACCTATGAATATTATTTATTTAATATCTTTAAAACCTCAAAAGGCTAAAGAGTATCGTAAAAACAAGCCAAGAAATACCTTGCCTAAACAATAAACAAGAATTCCAAAGACATGCGAGATTTTCAGGGCAGAAAGAGAGACTAAAAAATATTAATTCTACAATACAATTTGATAAAATTAATAAGGCATCCAAAGCTAAGTTTCTTGTACAATTCTATTTCTCAAGACTGTGGGGGCTGAGAGATTTCCTTCCAGCCTGCTGGGATGACGCACCACGCCGTCAACAAAAACATACAAGAAATAGGAGATGACGACCGCTGCGCCAGGGCGGCACAGCGGTGGAAAGCAGAGAGGACCAGAATGTGCATTCTAGGGGGTTGTCCTTTTTGTCTTCCCATATAAATGTAGCTAATAAGTAATACCAATAAAACGCTAATTTTGAGAGACTTTCTGAGCCATCGCTGGACTAATAAATCGAAACACCACAACCCATGAGTAAGACTGAAAACTTGAGAAATAAAATTGTACAAGAAACTTAGTCCTGAGGATGCTTTAATCATTTTATTAAATTATAAGTCTGGGGAAGAACATTTATTATAAATTCTATAATATACATTTGTATTAAAAATAAAAGAGGCATATCCTGACCAAGCTCACATAAGCATTTCTAGATTGCAGAGCGCCATCTAGTGTAGCAAAAATAAACTAAACGTTTATTTATGTTGTTCCGTGATATTTGGTCAACCCAATTTCTTGATAAATCAAGAAAAATCAACCACGAACGCGTGTTCTATAATATATATTTCTAAATGTAAACGCACACTCATCTACAAAAAATCATTATTGAAAATATGATGATTTGCATCGCTCTTTTTGAATAGCATCGAATAAAGTTACCTCTTCGAACTGGAAGTAATCTTGTGTGTGTCTTATATATAAAAGTTTTTTAATTAAAAAGGCATATATTGGATCAAAATATCATTTATTTTACCAATATTTCAGTTGGCTGAACGCCAACCTTTATCAAGGTGTTATAACATTTTAAAGTGTGTCAACAACAAACTCAGCGTCACATAACGTCAACAGCATTAAGTTTTTAAAAATATTTGTTATATTCAATGGGGAGAAAAATTTTGATATATATATTTATATTTTGGACAAAATAGTTTTTGTAAAATATAGGTGTGAATATTTTGAAAATTAACAATTACGCCTATTTTATATTTTAAAATTATTTGTACTATGTGTAAAAATATTTTTTCGTGTAAAAGTTTATTCCATGGTAAATCGAAATCCGGTCTTAACAGATAGAAAAATATATTGAATCTCTAAACCAATATTGACAATTGTCAGGATTTGGTAAATTTTACCTATTTATGCCATGTATGTTTCTTTTAAACCAGCATCAATGGTAAGCCCTCTATGATAAGCCAGGCTCTCCCAATATTTTTCGTGAAGATAATTTTTAAAGCCTTGCTAAATGCTTTAATTTTTAATTACTCCTAACGAAGACAACATATTTTTGTCGTAACGTCGAGATAATAAAAATATTTATACTGGCCGAAGTATCTTCAATTTTTAAGAACCCAATTTTTTGGTTATTACCGTAAGGGCAATAGAAAATTGCTTTATTAAAAAAAACAACAACATAAGTTTTATAAATAGTTCAAAATTCCAATAACAGATGGAGTATTATTAAAATAAAAACATAAAACTTCCAGGGAAAAGTTTCTTTTAAAATATTTTTTATTTAAAAAATGTCTCGAGCTTTCGGGAAAGTAAGCCCTTCTACGGGAGAAAATGCTTTATATGATTAACACGCCAATAAAATATGATTTAAAATTAAATAAAGTCCCTTTACTGTTTACATTTGTTTTAAAGCATGATCAACGTGGGCTTCTGTTGCGCGTGCTTCACCTGGGGGTTATGGGCTGGGCTGGGCTCAGGGAATATTATTATAACATTATAACCCCCAGGTGAAGCACGCGCGACAGAAGCCCGCGTTGATTATGCCTTAAAACAAATGTAAACAGTAAAGGGACTTTATTTAATTTTAAATCATATTTTATTGGCGTATTAATCATATAAAGCATTTTCTCTCGTAGAAGGGCTTACTTGCCCGAAAGCTCGAGATATTTTTTAAATAAAAAATATTTTAAAAGAAACTTTTCCCCGGAAGTTTTATGTTTTTATTTTAATATTAATTCAAGGGATTATTTTATCGAGATCATGTTTACATGGTCAGAATTGTAAAATAAGCCACAAAGAGATAATAAAAAATATAAAAGCAAATTTTATTTTGGTGCAATATGCTCCTACTATACAAGTCCAGCTTGTTCTTGTATTTGACTTGATCCTTGGGATTATCCATAGTGGTGCATTCCATGGTGATGACCTCCATAGTGCATCTTATGATGGCCATGATGATGTCCGTGATGATGACCATGGATATGGCCGTGATGATGTCCATGTTTGTGGTCGTTCTTGTGGGCATGTTTGTGGTGCTCGTCATGCTTGTGTCCGTGCTTATGATCATGTCCATGATGATGTTTGTGATGATGGTGATGGGTATGGTGATGTTCGTGATGATGAACATGTTTGTTATCATGTTGATGACCATGATGATGACCATGTTGATGACCATGGTGATGTCCATGGTGATGATCATGCTTGTGTTTCTCGTATTCATCGTGGTGATGTTTCTCGTGATGGTTGTGATCGTGATAACCATGGTATCTCATGTCATGGTGGTAGGTAGATTCAGCGATGACGTCTTCCTTGCTGCTTGCTGCAGTGTCCTCACGAGCCATAGGGGACCATGCTTCTTGGTTCCAGTTGGTGGATGCGGCGGCCTCAGGAGCTGCAGCTGCGGCTCCTTGGTTTGGACGCATCAGCTGTAGGATGACGTACTTCTTGGGCTTCGTCTCTTCGCTTGCTAGCGCAGCGAAAGTCGCTGCTAAGACGCATGCTGAGAGAGCAACCTGCCACAGTCATGCATTGATGTTAAACTAAGATTTATATTATGATTCTTATGTCCATAGTTCATCTAAAATACCCATTGCAAGAGAGTCTAGCATCAGTATCACTATAAAAGGAAGACTAAAAAATACAATATAATAGCGGTATGGTAGATTAAGCTGGCGAAACCGCTGGGAGGGTTCACCACTGATGAACCAGGCCCTTTCATTAATTTTTATATTGCAGTAAGGGCAGTAGAAATTGTTTAATTTTTAAAAGAATCATACGCGTCTATAATAGTTTCGAAATTTCAGAACTAAGATTTGTCAGCTGATGATTCAAACTGATTGAAACTGATTTGATCCATCATCTAATTGAATGCATATCTCTCAAATTAGAAAGAGTATCTTTTATCAAGGACTAGCCGAATGACCCGGGCAACATCCGGATTTTACCCGATTAAATGTTTTTATTCGTTACAATTATAAATTGGCGCCGTGGATGTCATTCTTGTGTTCCGCTCCAAACTTTACATGTACATTGGTTCAGTTGATATTGCCTCCCATCTTCACCGCTAGAGGCGCAGCTTGAGAGCTAAAGGGCAAATTCGCAACGCAAATTTGTAAATAACTCGACGAATATTCGGGATAGAAACCTGAAATTTTCACAATAAGTTTTTCCAGATTCTACTCTATATACTGTTAAAATTTCAGTCAGATTAGTTACGTATTGTGGACGTGTATAGCCGACATAGGAACAAACACACATACATACATACATACATACACTGACTTTTATATATATAGGGATTTATCATCTACAGTTATCGCTTTAATTCCTTGCTAACGAGTTCGATGGATAAATAGACTACTGCTTTAAATGCTCAGAATGTCTGTAAAAATGATATGGAGATGAAAGTCTTGACAGATATGGAAATCCCATGAAAGATTTTCTTCATTCTTCTATTTATAATTATCATCCCCTGTGCTCAGAAAAACCCTGTATGGGGCTAAAAGCCTTTACTAATATTTTTTTAAAAATTACGTGTGTGTGTGTGATATTTCAAACGGCAAGACAAAAAACATGCGTTTAGAACTATGGATTATAATGAACTGTTAAAATATGTGTGGAACTCTTTCATAAGATCCCACTTTTTATTTGATGTCAATACAAATTCCTCAATTTTTATATTGATTAAGGTATACGTAATAAAATTTTAAAATATATCATTATATAATAATGTATAGTGTGATAGAGAAATCCAGAAGAAAGCGAATAGATCGTTTGAAGAATGATAAAAAAACAGATCAAAAAAAAGTAGAATGCCATAATTCAAATATGCTTATTCAATAGGAAAAATAAAAAATATGGTGTGAAAACAACAAACTTAAAATATCAAGACAGAAAATAAAAGATTTTATATATCATTCAACTGTAAAAACGATGTAATTAACTTGTACGATAATCTTGTCAAACCAGTTGAAAACTTAAAAATATTAAGATTGACTTTCAAGAGAATCATCGAAACAAGAACAAATTAGATTTTATGCCTCACATCGACAGTGTTATTGCAAAAACAACTAGAGCTAGTGGATATCTTCTTGGTTTAACAAAAATATCGTGGGGATTGGACAGTAGGCGATCATTAATATTATAAAAGACCTTATATTTATATACCTTATATATTTTGAAAATATGTACATAAAATAGTTTAAAAATTTACACGCAAATATACACATAGGATATAGCGTTTATTTTATGATAAATAAATAAAAATTCAAATATGCTCAAACTCATCAACTCCACCTAATCACAACCCGACAAGAATCTAAGAGTGGAACTTATCAAAGTGACATCACAGATCACAATTGGAGCATGTCACTAAAGAACAATGTATGTTATCACCTACCGCACATTCTCAGAAGTGATAAAAAAGAACTGACCTTGTGAACAATGGATCATTGAAGAAGGTGATAAGAAAAAAGAATCAATTTAAATGTGGTGCCACCGATGGGGCTAATGGAGGATGCTATTTCAGTCGCTCCGTGAGATCATTGAAATAGATGATAAGACAGAAGAGATAAGTAAGTTACTTGGTCAACCATAGATTGATGGCCCTTCAAGAAACAGTATTTTCTTACCAATCTTTCCTTAAAGATTTCAAACATTATAAAAATAAGCACATTTTACACTAAACCTTCAAAAAGCTAAGTTAGCTTGGCTCTGTGGGATCATTGAAAGAGGTGATCAGACAGAAGAGATAAGTCAGTCACTTGGTCAACCATAGATTCCAAGATGGTCCTTCAAGAAACAGCATTTTCTTACCAATCTTTGCTTAAAGATTTCAAACATTATAAAAATAGGAACATTTTACACTAAACCTTCAAAAAGCGAAGTTAGCTTGGCTCTGTGGGATCATTGAAAGAGGTGATCAGACAGAAGAGATAAGTCAGTCACTTGGTCAACCATAGATTCCAAGATGGTCCTTCAAGAAACAGTATTTTCTTACCAATATTTCCTTAAAGATTTCAAACATTATAAAAATAAGCACATTTTACACTAAACCTTCAAAAAGCGAAGTTAGCTTGACGTCTCTTTGAAAATGAGATCAAGGTTGTAACGATTGTTTGAAAATATTAACATAACAAAGGATTTTAAGAATAATTATTGGTTAAGCAATTTTGAACATTTTGACAAGATAATTGTAAACAATATTCACTTTCCAGACTTCGAGTAATCATCAATAATATATTTAAAATATCAAAGAAAAGCACTGTCAGTTATTTTTTAGAAAGAAGTTCATTAGAAAATTAAAATAGTTTAAATATAAAAAAAGGACGTTCCAGAATTCTATATACAGTCCAGATATTCCCGTAGTTTAAAATTGGTATGTTTATATATTTCCCTGAAAGGTTTTATTTATCATTATTAGTAGTTAAATTAATTATGTATTAATTAATTAATTAATTATATAATAATATTGACATTTTATTCATCATATTGATAAATATTCGTTATATTTATTTTGTATACACACACTCTCTCGTGTGTCTTCAATAAAAGTCACTATATATCAAATATATTTCAGAGTTATTGTCTGAATCCCGATATATATGGTAAAAGGTACAACTTCCTTAAGTTTTGTCCATGAGTGTATCTTTCAGAGTTATTGTTTGAATCCCGATATACGTGCTGAAATGTACAACTTCCTTAAGTTTTGTCCATGAGTGTATCTTTCAGAGTTATTGTTTGAATCCCGATATACATGCTGAAATGTACAACTTCCTTAAGTTTTGTCCATGAGTGTATCTTTCAGAGTTATTGTCTGAATCCCGATATACATGCTATAAGATACAACTTCTTTAAGTTTTGTCCATGAGTGTATCTTTCAGAGTTATTGTTTGAATCCCGATATACATGCTAAAAGGTACAACTTCCTTAAGTTTTGTCCATGAGTGTATCTTTCAGAGTTATTGTTTGAATCCCGATATACATGCTAAAAGATACAACTTCCTTAAGTTTTGTCCATGAGTGTATCTTTCAGAGTTATTGTTTGAATCCCGATATACATGCTGAAATGTACAACTTCCTTAAGTTTTGTCCATGAGTGTATCTTTCAGAGTTATTGTTTGAATCCCGATATACATGCTGAAATGTACAATTTCCTTAAGTTTTGTCCATGAGTGTATCTTTCAGAGTTATTGTTTGAATCCCGATATACATGCTGAAATGTACAATTTCCTTAAGTTTTGTCCATGAGTGTATCTTTCAGAGTTATTGTTTGAATCCCGATATACATGGTAAAAGGTACAACTTCCTTAAGTTTTGTCCATGAGTGTATCTTTCAGATTTATTGTCTGAATCCCGATATACATGGTAAAAGGTACAACTTCCATGAGTGTATCTTTCAGAGTTATTGTCTGAATTCAGATATACACGGTAAAAGGTACAACTTCCTTAAGTTTTGTCCATGAGTGTATTTGCATATTGGAAGATTGATGATCAACAAGATTGAGGGTTTTGACAATAACGAAAGAGTTAAAGATAACGCCAACTATTTAAAAAAATTAAAAAGAACTACAGAAGCTTTCGGATATGTCCTTCTTCATCAAAATAAGAACGTATTAGCGTTTATAGTATTACCATGTCAATATATACTTATTCTTTTTTTCCCCTGAAGAAGGTAACAGTTTTTTTTTACCGAAATGTCGATACATGAAACATTACGAGAAACTCTTCGCCTCACGATCTTGTCCATCTTTTGATCATATACTGTGTTCCAGGTGATTATTCAACATACAAAAATAAACTAAAGATTGGTTGAATTCATTAAGTAAAACACAAGTCATTAAGCACATATGCAAATGAACATTCGTTTTCACAGTTTGTATTTCTCCATTTGACACTGCTAAAGCCAATAGAATATCTTTGTTGATTGAAAGATCGCTTTTTACAATAAAAAAAGATACGTATGGTTGAACTTTATATAAATTTTTGAATGTTGTTATGTGTGATTTATCTATTTTTGACACGTATTATTCTTTTTTTTTTAATTATTCTTTCATACGCATCAAAAATAGTTCAAATCCCGGGTAATTGGCAATCTAAGGATATATTCCAGGAACCTGGGTAACCTTTATGTTACAAATAGTGCAAATTTATCATAATAGATGGCGCGATAATACATACATATTAATATATTAAACTATATTGAATGTCGGTTTTAATTCTATAGACATCGTGAAAAAGCAAATCTACAGACCAAAGTCCATAGACCAGTGATTCTCAACCAATGTGCCGCGGTAATTTTGTGTGCCGCGAAATTCTAAAAATGTGCCGCCGAATTTTAGTCATATGATTATGTTCACGTTTGTATTGTTTTTTTTTTCTTTTTCATTTTTTTACTTTTTAAAATAACGAAATTAGCAAATTGAATGTTAGAGATGTATATTACTTATATTTTGCATAGAAATATTGATACATAATTTGAATTGTCTTGCATTCAAGTTAGCAAAAGTGTGCCGCGAAATTCTAAAATTGTGCCGCCAAATTTTCAAATCTTTAAAATAATGCCGCAACAAAAAAAAAAAAAAGGTTGAGAATCACTGCCATAGACAATAGATACCAACCGACCATCCGCTATTAGGTAACAAGGTCACGTGGAGGTCATTCTCTCTTCACTTTCTCCACATTACGGAAGCAGAAGACACTTTCCTTCTTTCTTCTTCCTTATTGGATGAAATCATTCTCTTTCCCTTCATTTATTATTGAATCCTTTTTCTCAATATAGATAAGAAATTATCAAACGATATAGTTAACTATTTTATAATTATACTTTTCGTCAGTGCCATAAAGATATGTCTATAGATTCCCCTAAAGATCTAAAACTCTTGAGTTCTTTGGAAAATGCACGCTATGTATAAAATAACCCAATACGCTATGTTTATTTATATACGATTAATGTTTTTTTTACAATTGTAGACAAGTAAAATTTTATTGTTATTTTTCTGAAAGATTAGTAAATTAAAATTAAAAATATATATTAAAAACCTCTCTCTCTTCTCAAAAAACAATAATTATACAATAACACAACAATTTATAATTCAAACGTGGTGAAAATAGAAAGGAAAAAATTTCAACCAAAAAATAATTAAAGTTCTGGAATTCGTGAGAAAAGAAAAAAGTTAAGGGACTGCATAAAGAGTAGGTATGTACCCACCATGGCAGAAAGGCCCAAGACTGGACAATCTATTGACTTCATGCTTATCCAAGAAAGTGAGGAAATGACTAAGTATTCAAGAATATAGAGAGGAGAACGGCTAAGTTCTGAATTTCGTAACTAAAGAAGAAAGTTGAGAAACTGCATACAGAGTAGGTATGTACCCACCTTGGAATAAAGGCCCATGGCTGAACAATCTATTGACTTCATGCATATCCAAGAAAGTGAGGGAATGACTAAGTATTCAAGAGTATAGAGAGGAGAACGGCTAAGTTATGGAATTCGTGACTAAAGAAGAAAGTTGAGAAACTCCATACAGAGCGGGTATGTACCCATCTTGGAATAAAGGCCCATGGCTGAACAATCTATTGACTTCATGCCTATCCAAGAAAACAAGGGAATGTATTGACTATTCACTTAATGATTATCCAAGAAAGTGAGGGAATGACTAAGAATCCAAGAATATAGAGAGGAAAACGGCTAAGTTCTGGAATTGTTGAGAAAAGAAGAAAGTTAAGAGGCTGAAGCTACTCATTTTTTCAGAAAGGTCCAAGACTGGACAATCTATTGACTTCATGCCTATCCAAGAAAGTTAGGGAATGACTATCAGAAGGTGATAACGGCTAAGTTCTTGAATAGTTGAGAAAAGAAGTAAGAGACTGCATACAGAATAGGTATGTACCCACCTTGGCAGAAAGGTCCAAAACTGGACAAATTATTGACTTGATGCCTATCCAAGAAAGTGAGGGAATGACTAAGAATCCAAGAATATAGAGAGGAGAACGGCTAAGTTCTGGAATTGTTGAGAAAAGAAGAAAGTTAAGAGGCTGTATCTACTCATTTTTGCAGAAAGGCCCAAGACTGGACAATCTATTGACTTCATGCCTATCCATGAAAGTAAGGGAATGACTATCAGAGGTTGATAACGGTAAGAATCCAAGAATATAGAGAGAGGAACGGCTAAGTTTTGGAATTCGTAGCTATGAAGTCGTGAAAAGAAGAAAGTTAAGAGGCTATATTGTAGGCGCCATCCCGACCAGAGAGCCACAGATAAACAGATTATAAACGCACAGAATATAGAATCCGAGCTCCCCAGTAGAAGGAATACCCGGAAGACGACGGTACTCTCTGTTATATTTGTTGTTCACAATTATGATTTTGTTCTAATAAAGACTACTAAATTATTTCATTGGATCCTCTCTTTCTTTTTCCCAGTAAGAAACGCCTACGGAAGCCAACAGAAATTCAGAAGTGGGATAGTCCTGAAGAAAATTGAAGATTCACTGGAATAATTTGGAAACGAGAAGGACGTGGCGCGGTGACCGATCAACGTAAGAGGAGTTGCATGGTATGTACGAAATTTAATTACCTATTCCTAAAAGTATTATTACAAGTCACCTCGGTAAAATATTATTGCAAAATCATCTCGATAAGAAAGTATTTTAAAGTAAGCATTTTAAAGTAAAGTGAAGTATTTTAAAGTAAGCATTTTAAAGTAAAGCGAAGTATTTTAAAGTGAAGTATTTTAAAGAAAGTATTTTAAAGTAAAGTGAAGTATTTTAAAGTAAGCATTTTAAAGTAAAGTGAAGTATTTTAAAGTGAAGTATTTTAAAGAAAGTATTTTAAAGAAAGCATTTTAAAGTAAAGTGAAGTATTTTAAAGAAAGTATTTTAAAGTAAAGTGAAGTATTTTAAAGAAAGTATTTTAAAGTAAAGTACAGTATTCTAAAGAAAGTATTTTAAAGTAAAGTAAAGTATTCTAAAGAAAGTATTTTTAAAGTAAATTGAAGAAACAAATAAAAAGTATTATCGCAAAGTATCGCGGTAAAAAAAAAAAAAAAAAAACTTTGCCTTGTTTATTTTTCCTTTTGAAAAACATGACTTACTTAGCGAAAGTAAGGAAATGCGATTTGAGCAAGTTGGCGTATGAACTCGGCGAGGTAGTACCGCCAGAGAGCAGGATCGTCGACTTAAAACGCCTTATCCTGAATAGTCAATCTTACGAAGAAGAATTCGCAAAGCAACTGTTGGAGACTCTGATCGAGGAACGGGAACAAACAGAACGAGCAGAACGGGAGCGAATGGAACAAACAGCACAAACAGAGCAAGCAGAACGTATAGAACGGGAACGAATCGAGGATCGGAAACGAATCGAGGATCGGGAACGAATCGAACGAAAAGAACAAATGGTAATGGAATTCGAGCTTGAGAAGCTGCGCATCCAGACTACACGCGGAAACAACGATACGTCTCGAAGTACCAGCAATGACGCACATTACGAGATACGTAAACTGATGCCCAAGTACGAGTCGAAGGACAATGATTTGAGTTTTTACCTAATTCTTTTCGAAAGACAGGCAAAGCGACTAGGATTGGATGAAGACCAATGGGCGTTCAGCCTCCTAGGATTGCTACCTTACGAAATGACTCAATTAATCGCTCGGGAAACAGAAGAACAAAGCGGCGATTATAGGTTCGTGAAAAGGTTGCTCCTAAAACGGTACAAGTTGAGCCCCGAACAATTCAGACAAAAATTCGAGAAGCACGAGAGATCTCAAAAGGGTTCCTGGAGAGACTTCGCTTTCGAATTGCGAGGATATTTCAACGAATGGATCGAAGGAATGAACGTGGAAAATTTCGACGCCCTAAAGGATTTGTCCGTCACTAACCAGCTAAAGAAAAAAGTTCCAAATGTGCTGCGTAATCATCTCATTGACGATTGGACCAAGTTAAACAACCCAGATGAGTTGGCGGATAAACTGGACGAGTACGAAAATGTTCGCACCGAGATGGGACCTCCGCATTGGAATGCGAAACACCTCATACCACCGTCGTTTCAGCAGAAATCTGCGAGATTCCCCAACCAAAGCGAAGTTAAAGAGACTAAACAAGGAACGAATGTTTCGGGTCAAGACGCTGCAAGGAACGAAATCAGTGAAACGTACCCTAACACCTTGAGGAGAATGGTCAACCGTGCAATCAGAAACGACAAGGGAGAACCGAAGTGCTTCAACTGCAATCAGTTTGGACACATTGCCAGAGACTGCCCAGCACCCAGGACTACGTTGACATGCCGAGGATGCGGTCAAACGGGACACAAGGAAAGGAATTGCACAAGACCCAAAGAAGGACTAAAAGTAGCCAACCTGGAAGTCGAAGGACTGGAGACTGTCCCGCCAGATGTATATTTGAAGGATGTCAAGATCGACAACAAGGAAACCGTGAAGGCAATGATAGACACCGGGAGCAGCAGTTGTCTAATGAGAGAATCGGTCGCAAGGAGGATCAGCGTCGACATCGAACCAGACTCGACTAGTCTGTACGGCATCGGTAACCAGACTGCACCAGCTGCCAGGACCGTTGGGAAGACGACAGTCGACCTGGAGATTGATGGCATCGTCGGAAGGGAAATCACTGTATTCATTGTCAACGATGATGCCCAACCCTATGACCTATTAATTGGAAGAACATGGACAGATCTGCCCTACGTATCCTTCGCCAGAATTGGTAAAAACTTGCATATTGGCTATTCATCCGAATTTCCGTTTGCTAATCTGCAAGAAGAAATCAAGTCGCGTCGCATCGAACTGAGAGCAACCGAAACTGTTCAGTTGGAGAGCGACTCCATTAACTTTACAAGTGCAATCACAGACGAGGTAAAGGACGGATATGTATTGTTCACAGGAGTAGATGACGCCTGTGTCGATTCCCTATTGGAAGTGGTCGACGGAAAGACGACCGTACCCATCATCTCAGCTGGCAAGGGCAAGTTGAGAGTAAGGAAGAACCAATGTGTAGGGCGAGTTGAACTACTGAACCTTGATGATATTGTTGTTAACCTGGACGTCGCAGAGGATTCGTTTCAGACTAAAAATGAAGAGAAGAGGGAAGGACAAGACCAAATGAAACGTAAGCGCCCCATACTGCCTGAGGACATCAACGTCAATCATTCTCTGACTTCGAAAGAGAGACAAGAAATCCTAGATGTAGTAAACGAGTATAGAGACTGTTTCGCTCTTGGCATGGAGGAATTAGGGTGCACCGATGTCACCAAGATGGACATTAAGGAGGTTGATGGAAGCAAGCCAGTCTGTCTGAGACCGTATAAGACGACTGCAAGTGAACGCGAAGCAATCAGGGAGATTGTCAGAGAGTGGAAGGACAATGGAATAGTCACGGAAACTAGATCACCCTACGCTAGTCCCGTCCTACTTGTGAGGAAGAAAACTGGAGATCATCGTCTGGTGGTAGATTATAGGAGACTCAACATTCAAACAGTTAAGGACAAGTTCCCATTACCAAGGATAGACGACCTTCTGGAAGGCCTAAGGAATGCGAAATTCTTCACCACTCTGGATCTGGCGCATGGATATCTGCAGATACCACTGACCGATAAGGCAAAATTAAAGACAGCATTCATCACCCCAGATGATACAGGTCAATTCGAAAGGATGATTTTCGGACTCGCCAACGCACCAGCTGAATTCCAAAGACTGATGCACACTGTCCTAGGTCCGCTGCTGAACAAGAAGGCATTCTGCTATCTCGACGACGTGATTATCCCGGCAAAGGATTGGCGGGAGATGATCGAAAGGTTGAGGGAAGTCCTCGAAAGAATAAGATCAGCGAAGTTGACACTGAAACCCTCCAAATGTGAGTTCGGAAGGAGGGAAGTTGAGTTCTTAGGGTATGTCATCAGTACAGGCGGACTTAAGCCAGGCCCAAGAAAGATCAAGGCGATAGAAGAATTTCCAGAACCCAAGAATGTCCACGACATACGACGCTTTCTGGGACTGACGAACTTCTTCAGACGATTTGTAAAGGACTTCGCGAGGAAAGCAGAACCGCTAAGCAGACTTACGAAGAAAGGTTCACAATTTGAATGGAAGGAAGAACAGCGAAGGTCATTTGGAGGACTACGAAAGGATCTGGTCGAATATCCGGTACTAGCTCATTACAACCCTGAACTCAAGACAGAAGTACATTGCGATGCGAGTGCTGAGGGATTAGCAGGAATGGTGCTACAGATGGACGAAGACTGCAAATGGCGCTTGGTCTACTGTGTGAGCAAGAAGACAACAGAGGCCGAGAAGATGTACCACTCAAGCAAATTGGAGCTGATGGCGATAGTGTGGACCTTGGATCGACTACGTCAGTTCCTCGTAGGAATCAAGTTTACAGTGGTTACAGATTGCCAAGCACTGGTCTACATGAACGCGAAGAAGACTACAAATCCTCAGATAGCGCGATGGTACAATCTGATTCAGGAATACGATTTCGAAATTCGACATAAACCAGGGGAGAAGATGGCCCACGTAGACGGAATGAGTAGAGCTCCAGTCGACGACCCTAGAGACACGATGGAGGAAATCGTGGAGAAAAACCTTGAAGTGTGCCTCACAATCACACTGGAAGAACAAATCTTGATGATTCAGCATTCCGACCCTGAATTGAGAGACCTGATCCAGATCTTTCGAAAGGACCCGTGTGATAGGACAGTAGGAGAACAAAATAGAATTAATGACTCAGCTACAGAAGAAAGTCCGGACGAGGAGCCAGAAGTAGAAGATACCCCCCGACGCAACCCACGACGTTCCTGCAACGCAAGGTTCAATCGAGGACGATTGAAATCCAGGAATGGCCGAATGTAGGCGCCATCCCGACCAGAGAGCCACAGATAAACAGATTATAAACGCACAGAATATAGAATCCGAGCTCCCCAGTAGAAGGAATACCCGGAAGACGACGGTACTCTCTGTTATATTTGTTGTTCACAATTATGATTTTGTTCTAATAAAGACTACTAAATTATTTCATTGGATCCTCTCTTTCTTTTTCCCAGTAAGAAACGCCTACGGAAGCCAACAATATCTACTCATTTTTGCAGAAAGGCTCAAGACTGGAAAATCTATTGACTTCATGCCTATCAAAGAAAGTTAGGGAATGACTATCAGAAGGTGATAACGGCTAAGTTCTTGAATAATTGAGAAAAGAAGTAAGTGACTGCATACAGAGCAGGTATGTACCCACCTTAGGGAATGAATAAGAATCCAAGAATATAGAGAGGAGAACGGCTAAGTTCTGAAATTCTTGAGAAAAGAAGAAAGTTAAGAGGCTGTATCTACTCATCTTTGCAGAAAGGCCCAAGACTGGACAATATATTGACTTCATGCCTATCCAAGAAAGTGAGGGAATGTATTGACTATTGACTTAATGATTGTCCAAGAAAGTGAGGGAATGACTAAGAATCCAAGAATTATAGAGAGGAGAACGGCCATGTTTTGGAATTGTTGAGAAAAGAAGTTAGTTAAGAGGCTGTATCTACCCATTTTTGCAGAAAAGCCCAAAACTGGAAAATCTATTGACTTCTTGCCTATCCAAGAAAGTTAGGGGCTAAGTTCTTGAATATTTGAGAAAAGAAGTAAGAGACTTCATACAGAGCAGGTATGTACCCACCTTGGCAGAAAGGCTCAATACTGGACAATCTATTGACTTCGTGCATATCCAAGAAAGTGAGGGAATGACTAAGAATTCAAGAATATAGAGAGGAGAACGGCTGCGTTTGGAATTTGTAACTACGAAGTTGTGAAAAGAAGTAAGTTAAGAGACTGTATACACAGAGAGAGGAGGTATGTACCCACCTTGGCAGAGAGGCCCATGGCTGAACAAGCTACCGACTGCCTGCTCACCCAGGAATATATAGTCAGCCAACGGTGACCCACTTGGTCATGACGGACTTCTCGCCTCCCGGCCGTCCGTGCCTTCGAGGCACCACGCCTCGGACTCCGCTTTCCCCCACCCGGCCATTCACCTTTGCAAGGTCATTGCCACATCTCATGAAGGATCATTAGCGACTCTGCAAGTGATTTGTGTGTTTTCGGGTCAGGCTTCCATTGTGTTCACTCTCTTGTAATCGCAACTATTCCTAGATCTAATGGAAATTGATGTGAGCTTCTTACACCTCGGATTATTACAATGGCTACTTAACTCTGTTTATTTATAACTCTGAGCGTTTTATAGCTCTATTCCCGATTTTTACCTCTTTGAAATATTTTAAGGCTATTGACATTCATCTCTTTATATAGATAACTTCATTATTTCGGAAAACTTTCCTTAAAAAAGATTCTTCTTTTTATAGACATGTCTATATCAGGTACTTTGTATCGGTTATGAAGTTAATTTTTTTGTTTATCTCTAGTACACGTGGTACAGGCCATGATAATCATGGTGGGTAGTTAGCGGCTGCTTTTACTGTAAGTGCACCACATGTCTACACATGTGAAAAGCAGTTCGACTTTTGCACTTACAAATGAAGTTAATGATTGGTGGAGAGAGAGAGAGAGAGAGGAACGCGCGCGCGCGAGTACTGTTTTGATTTCTCTGAAGTGCGTTCTCCATGTATATTGTTGCATCAATCCGCCCTACATTTATTCAAAATATTCTATGATATTTAATATTTATTTGAAACAGATTATTTAGATTATCATCATTCCTTTTTATAGTTTCATTCCTTTTGTAATATTGTTATTGTACATATATCTTGATTGGTTATTGGAGCGAGAGAGGACCTAGAGGGAGACTGCGGATCACGACCTACGAGGAAGTCAACGAATAAATAAACACAATAACTTTAAAATGTAATTTATTTTTATTTACTTTTCTTTATTTGCTTTGAGTATGGAAACCCGCTCGGGAAACGTGTATAACACCAAGAAGGAGGAAACCAAGGTCGACAAAGTTACAACTTGGTGCAACAATATATACATTAAATATAAGAAAATTGAGATATACACACCTTTATAAAAATATCGAAAAACTTTTGCAATACGTTTCTTTATTCAAAACACAGAAAACTATCGATCTCTCGCTTTTAACGTCCTTGCGTCCGTAGCTCTATATCGTAAATAGGTTCGTCCTCACGCTAACGTTCAAAGAGGTCGGTCGTTACTACATATGGTAATTTAGACCAACAGCCCCATATTGTATATAACTTATAACAAGATTTTCATGTTGTATAATAGAAACACATCTGTAAATGATTATACGCATTATTGACATGTGTCATTACATCATCATTTGTAATGTACTTTGTACAAACTGAGGATAAATAAATAAAACTCTGTAATAGATTAAGAGTTGAGCTAAAGCAGAGATCGAGCATATAGCAGTCCCAAAACAACAAGGTCTAAAGATGGAAACTGCCACGGCACCAGTGGAGAATTTCGCCAGACGATCCACGCTCTCGTCGCATCTGATGAAATGCAATACTTCCTTTCTCGGAAAAGATATATAAAGCCTCCGTCCTAGCCAAAAATATAGTTACTTCACCATCAGCGTAAGGCCTCGTCGGTTGTCACCAAGGTCCTCCTCATCCACCATGTAGACCAGTAAGAACTCTTCTATCTCCATCTTTCGCTCCTAGCTCAACTTTTATCTGTTCACGGACTTTCCTAGTGCAACTGTGTCTTCGTTATTTTGTGTGGACATTCTCAAGCTTTCCACTCTGCCTCGACCACGACTGCCTGTACTCTGTGAGAACTGTTAAAGGTCTCCCAAGGTGCAGAGAGGTACTGGAAAACTCTCCACGCCCTGACTGTCCCCCTCGGTTACTACAGGTTTGCCCCTTTCGGTTACCATACCACAGAGAGAGACCCTCGGTTACCGCATACATATATCCATATAGATAATACACTAACAGAGTTTTTAGTTTTAATTTTTTAAACAATCTCCTCCAAAGATACTGAACTATACATAGCACGATTTATATACCAAAGTATTCCTTATTTTTTGCCTCATGTGTTACATTGCTTTTTCTTCAAATATTAGTTGGTATGTATATGTATATATTTTAATTTTTCAATCGTAGATTTTTTGCTTTCAAATATTTGACTTTATTTATCATCACTAAATTGCTTTGTTTTAAAACATGTCTGTTTGTATTAGTGAATTATCCTATGGCCCACTACAGAGCTCTTGAAATTGTGGATCGTCTCCTAGGGGACATTATGCATTGTGATCTTGTTTTTGGCGGAAAGGTTGTTGTTCTTGGAGGTGACTTTCGCCAAGTGCTTCCTATGGTACCTCGAGCTTCAAGAGCTGAGATTGTTGCTGCTTGCATTAAGCTCAGCAAGCTATGGCCATTGTTTGTGATCTTGCGCCTTACTCAGAATATGCGAGAAGATATTGATGCGCAGAACTTCTCTCAATGTTTGCTTAAAGTTGGTAATGGTGATCTACCTACAGACCAACAGGGCCTCATTTCTCTTCTGGAAAGCTGTATCTTTCATAGAGGTAACCTTTCTCTTTGACTTGAGAGTTATAAATGATTCAACATGTGAATGCTGTCTAGATGTTGAAACACCATCTTTTGTTGGCTTGCCCTCTGACTAACCAAATTGTACTTGCTTACTTTGACATAATGCCAAGTCATCTTTCTGTATATACTCAATCTTATGAAAACTTTGGCAAGTTTAGAGCAATTTGTACACAGATTTATAAATCACTACTAATTCATCGTGTAAATAATTAAAGATATATATGTAAATAATTCTAATATAGCACAATAGTCTGATAGACTTCGTGCTTCTGTAATAAAAAAAAAAAAAAAATAGAGGTAACCTATTGCAGGAAATTAGCAAATCTGTAATTTTAACGCCAGAAACAAAGATTCATTAGAGATTAATGAAAAGGTATTGGATTGCTTACCAAACAAGATTCAGTGTTCTCTCAATGTTAACAATGTGGAGTGTGTGAGAATGTTTATTAAATATTCCATATTTTCCATAAACGAAACAATAAAATTATGAAAAAGGTATTTCCTTATCGTTCAACTGAAAGTTGCTGATGGCTTGCGCCATCTATCGGAATAAATATCAACTATTCTCGTTGATTTTTAATTATTCCAGAATTGACCAAATACCCATTCTTGATTAATCAAGAAAAGTTAACCACGGACCCGTTTCGGGCTGTTGGCCCTCATCAGCGTGATGCAAGCTGTACCTCAACGACCAAAAAACAGGTCATTCAGGCATCCTGAAAAATCATGAAACTGGTAGTTAAGGCCAGAATTGCGTGAGGCCGCGACACAATGTGAAAAAATAGTATAAATGTGATATGGTACTGGGATAAGGTGCATAAATTATGAAAAAGGCATCTCCTTATCGTGCAACTGAAAGTTGCTGATGGCTAAATAAAAAAGTCCTTATTTTTTCAGTAATTTGGTTTGTCGGGATTTCAAACCGCCCAGCAATATGAACAGTCGGTTTCCGACATCTATAAACTAAGATC
>CP092877.1:76440162-76942622 GCA_030710605.1 Cordylochernes scorpioides | reverse complement strand
AATAATATAATATCTCGACACTATTATTTGCAAATGCAGCATAATATTGTAACAAAGTATTTATTATTTTATTAGCAGAGAGTATTATTTTTTAAGTTTATATTTTGCTATACTCTGTACACTTCCCTCTTTTGCTTATCTTTTGTTTATCATTCATAGTTTGTTCTTGCCTGAAATAAATTGTTGTCTCATCCTGAAGTTTGTATTCCCTAATTTTCCACGTGGCAATATAATATCTCTATAAACTAAAAGTTTCCTTACACGGCCCTAAATAAAATGATAAAAAATAAATAGCCTCTTTCACTTGAGAAGAAAAAAATCGATCCAGAGAAGGGTTTCTTACAAAAAATATAATTTAATTAACTCAAGCTTTCGGCCCTTAGAAATCTTCTACAGTAGTGAGGTTAAATATAACTCCTAAGGCGTTATAATTATCCTTATTGTTGTAGAAGATCTCTAAGGTACGAAAGCTTGTGTTAATTAAATTATGTTTTTTTACAAGAAACACTTCTCTGGGTTGATTTTTAATCTCAAATTGTATTTTATAGAGATTATTATTTTCAGAATTGTTTCTTTGCTTGAAGGTTCTCTTAGCCCACTTTTTATCACGATAGGGCGCTCCGTCTGTTGTATATATTTCTCTAAAAATGGCGGTAAATCTTCTCCTTACTGTTGACTATATGTTAATAAACTATTTTTAATTGTCAATTGTCACTTTTATCACGATAAATTAACGAATTGTTTAGCTTTCAGTGTTTTTGTATTTGAATCGTAGTGAATTTGTATTTGAATACAATGATGTTTGATCAAGTTCTTTGGTTTATATAAATTCTACAAGACCGCAGTCACCGTTCGGAGGAGATTAATAGAATCGCCGAATGTCGTGGTCCATTTGGATGAGGAAAGCGAAGACTAGAACGCGGCTGATTCCACACTCTTCTTTTCAGTGATACGCTAACCTATGCACGGTGGATTCTGTGGCCACTGGACATGCGTCGGACCTGGAGGCTGTTGTTGGGTTCTGTACTGCCTGGAGTATAGGAGCTCCATCTATGCTTCCTTCCAGTGGTGAATCTGTATTAGACCGGCGGTTTTAATAAAGTTGTATGTGTGTGTATTTGAATAATTTCACATTTATTTATTGACAAAATATCCATACAATAAGAATAGATAAGAATTTTTCAAACAGAAAATGCATATTTATCATTTATTCTAAGACATTTCTATAGCCCCTCTGAAATTCGGAATTCCCCAATTTATAAATCTATTAGCAGTATTCCCTATTCACCAGTATCTGTTTCTATAGCCCGTCATCTGAAGAAATTTGGAATCAAAACCTTTTTCAGAAAAACTCACCTAATTTAAATTCGTTACTAAGAAACCCCATAACAAAGAACAATACCATTGATTATCCTTCCAATGTTAAGAATGCCATATACTCCATAGAATGCAACGAATGCAAAACCAAATATGTCGGCGAAACTGGCAGACATTTGAATATAAGAGTATCAGAACATAAACGAAATATCGATAATCAAGACAGTAGATCTTTAGTATACCAACATATAAGAGAAACAGGCCATTCCTTCTCTCTATCAGAACCAAAGACCCATTACTCCAACATCCCCAATAGACTACAGAGACTTATCATAGAATCCATCATATCCAGAAAGCACAATAGTATTAACAGAAGAATAGATATTCCGGAAGTTTATAACATTATATTCCCTGAGCCCAGCCCATAACCCCCAAGTGAAACACCCGCAAAAGAAGCCCGCGTTGATTATGCCTTAAAACAAATGTAAACAGTGAATGTACTTTATTTAATTTTAAATCATATTTTATTGGCGTATTAATCATGTAAAGCATTTTCTCCCGTAGAAGGGCTTACTTACCCGAAAGTTCGAGATATTTTTTTAAATAAAAAATATTTTAAAAAGAAACTTTTCCCTGGAGGCTTTATGTTTTTATTTTAATAATAAGAAAATTCATATGAAAAATAGCAGAAAAAGAGAAATTGCACTGGGATCAGGTTGATAAATTAAGAGGAAGGAATCCCCTGATCGTGAAAATAAAAGTTGCTGATGGGTTGTGCCATCTGTCGGAATAAATCTATATATATAAAATTGAATGTCTGTCTGTGTGTGTGTGTGTGTGTGTGTCCTCTATGGATTCAAAAACCATACATCCAATCGCCGTGAAAATTTGGGATATTATTAGGCATATCCCCGGAAAGGTTTACGAAAAATAATATCTTGAATATATTTAATATCCTTAGAGTTATTTGCAGATTTGTAGCTTTAACTCGCAAGCAGCGCCACCATTGAGACGGAGATAGGCTTAGGTTTGCTACTCCTGATGACCTTGGGTCTGCCCCACCCCGTGAGAGAATGGATTCGCCCGGCCGCCGGCCGACAGTCCAAGTACCCACCGACCAATCAGGGCAGAGTTGGTGACACAGCTATGCCAAGTAGACAAGAAAAAAAAAGCCTCGCGGGAGCTTGCCCAAGATGACCTCCGGGAACTTCGTCCATCTTCCATAAACGACCATGAATTTATTCAACCTTATTGAGTATTTTTCAAGGGACCGGGAAAAAATGTTCACTAGATAAAACGATGATTTTGTAATATAGAAAATTAGGAAAGACAAAATTCAGAATGACACGGCACACAGGGACCGGGAAAAAATGATCACTTTATCAGTTTCATATTATCAAAATATATCTATTTCTTTTTATAAGTTTATAGAGAATTGTTTTAACAAATGTTCGTTAGACAGACCTTTACTCGGGTACCGATTAATATTGATTTTATTCAACTTATCGAGTATTTTTCAAGGGACCGGGAAATATCCACTAATTGTTGATTTTTTTTTCAATTCCAGAATTGGCCAAATATCTTTTTCTCTTCTATTGATTTATCAATTAAATGTTATAGTCTCATTTGTAATCAAATTATCGAACTTATGTGTGCTCGTCCTTTTTTATACAATTTTTATAAATACAACCTTCTACATATATATACTAAATATAAATAAACGTAGCCTCTCCCGTCAAAATAGACGTTTAAATTGTACTAGAATCATTTGGTTGAATTCCGAAAAAAGCTTCTTCTGATATTTTTTTGTTAAACATATCATGAAAGGACTCTCTGAAGACTTCAGGAAAGATGTATATTTTGTAAAATACTTGTTTTTTTTTGCTTATCCCCTAGTACACGTGGTACAGGCCATGATAATCATGGTGGGTAGAAGTTGGCGACTACTTTTACTATTAAAGCACCACATATCTACACATATGAAAAGCAGTTCGACTTTGCACTTACAAATGTTCCAGAACCCGGTTTGGTTACTTGCACTCGGTAGTGGGGTTGAACTTTTGCAAGAAACGGGGGTCATTGGAGCATTTTTTTTATCAGAAAAAAAAAAGTGCCCAATGCGGGAATCGAACCCAGTTCGTAGCGGTCGAAAACCAGCGGTTTAGACCATCCTTCCACCGACCCCCTTTTTATAAAAGACTTGTGAAATATATTAATATTATAATCTCTTCGGTAAAATTATAAATGAAAAACAATTCACTGAGGGAACAGTTTCTTTTTTCTATCATGACAATACAAGTTTTCAGGTGTAACAGGTCTTTGATAGGTATAATTATGATATTAAAACATCCAATCGAAGGTCTTTTACGCCGAAATCTTGAATTGTCCTGATAGAAAAGAAAAAAAGAAAAAATTCCTCAGAGAATTGCTTTATTTATAACTTGTTAAATATTGCCTCGTGGAAAATTAGGGAAGACAAACTTCAGGATGAGACAGCAATTTATTTAAGGCAACAACAAACTATGAGTGATAAACAAAAGATAAGCAAAAGAGGGAAGTGTACGGAGTATAGCAAAATATAAACATAAAAAATAATACTCTGCTAATAAAATAATAAATACTTTGTTACAATATATGATTAAGTCTTCTGTAAACTGAGCTTCGATAGAAGTTTGAACCATCTCATAGTATCTGACTATGAAATCTCTCAGGCAATTCATTCTAATTGGTTTAAAGTGTTTCAAATGAGCATTTAAGTGAAATTGACTTTTTAAATCTGACGGTATGAAGCCTAGAGGCTTTAAAGTGAGATGTAGGTCCGGCTTATCTCCATTGGTCAAAGTGCTCCTGGCAAGATTTGGCCCAATTCCTGACAGACACTTTCAATTACTGAGTCCCGACTGCATTGTGCTGCGAGCTTCTTATCAAGATGGTCACAGTTAGGTTAGCTTATCTTATCTCTTTCATCGCTTCTATCTTTCTATTTATATATATGTGTCTAGAACGACATTTGAAAATTATCCCGCATGTGTTTCTTTTGAACGAAAAATCGAAATTATTTTAAGGAGAAATAACGATCATTTCTAACCTTAGGGATGAAGTATGAAAGGAGATGAATTGTGAAGAGTAATGATAATTCCCATCCCTGGATGTGCTCCTGGTCAGGATATGCTTTCTTTATTTTTAATATCAACACTTGACCCACTTATTTTATATTTTTCTATTGTTTTTTCATATAAATATATACTTAGAAAGATGCATATATTGCATTTATAAGTATTTTTATTGTTCCATTATTTCGAGGGGCAACTCGCCTCTCTTTATCGAGGATATTTGTGTTTTTCACTAAAACATATGAGCACGTGTTCACCACTTTCGTTCTACAAGGCCAATGAATAAATTGTATCTGTGATTTAACCATTACATTCAGTATATATACAGAGATATTAATTATATATAATATTATAGATTAACACCATTTTTTATTTTAACTACATATTGATTTATAACAGTGTATATATATACATATTTAACACACACTATGTACAATGAATATGGCGCCTCTGCCACCGCTGCAGAGTTTGGTGGAGAATCGCCAGCGGGTCTCCAGCAACATCACGTATTTCGCGATTTACGAAGCAAACGTAGATATCATGCTTCGCCGCTGAGGAGATGGTGATGGCGTGGTCCTTGAGACCAACTGGAAAGATACTGCTAGATCTTTGACGAGTTTTCAATAATGTCATTCCTTATTTTAAAGCGGCTTCTTATTATTAGTTCTCATTTCTTCTTCTTTCTTATCTCCACTCAATCATATCAGGGTATCAAGCAACAACCATCATGACTGGGTGAAGTAGAATGCGTCTGCCTTTGTCATTAAGACTGGGAGAACTACTCAGTGGTAGGCCGACTTAGCTCCAAAAGAAATGGCCACCTCTGACATGAGGAACAGACGCCATGTGCAGCCAGTCCTAACATGGAGTATAAACGCTGCTAATCCTGTATCTCTAGATTAGGAGCCCTTACAGGGTACTATCAGCCGGGCCAGCTGAGCCCAGAATTTTTAGCGAGCTTGTTACTGCTCCCAAGACCTGTGTGTCTTAATAAAGGCTTTTGTGTGTGTGTGTGTGTGTGTTACTGCTCCCCCTACTCCTTTTTTATCCGGGCTTGGGACCGGCAAAGGCGGAGTTCTCATTTGAATTTTAGGAATAGAAAGAATTTTAGGTGTTATATCCGGAGAATAGAATAGTTGATCCTGCCCAGAATTCCTCCTCTACGTGGCGGGTGGGAGAAGCAGCACAAGTAAGGGACTGCCCTGTAGTACGGTGTCGTGAGCCCCGAGCCGCTACGGTAACCATGAACAGGGAACTCTGAAATGTGGCTGACTAACGGGGCAATGGTACTCCCCATTCCATGTAGCAACAAAATCAGAGTGGACAAGACACCACCGCATAGAATAGTTGATGTAGAATTTCAATTATGTATTTTTAAAACCTGAAACAAAGCGTCGTGTATATGATCGGACCTGATTGTAAGATTCAATTTTTATTCGCCCATTTTTTACGAGTTGCTTTTCTGAAACGTCTAAGAATGTCTAAATTATATTGTAACAAAGTATACGTTTATTTTTATCATTTTTTATTAACAGAGTGTTTATTTTTATGTTTTTATCTTGCTACTCTGTAAATTTACCTCGTGGCTTATCTTTTGTTTACCATACTTAGTTTTGTCCTTGCCTGAAATAAATTGTTGTCTCCTCCTGAAGTTTTTTTGTCTTCCCTAATTTTCCACGCGGCAATATATATGTGAGAACTGTTAAAGTTCTCCCAAGGTGCAGAGAGGTACTGGAAAACTCTCCACATCCTGACTGTTCCTCTCGGTTAACACAGTATAGCGAGAGTCGACAGGATCGAACACCATATCTATAAAAATATCTAATTACACAACACAGATGCCAAGGGACCAATAATCATTAAGTCATTGTCTAGGCATGTGATCAAAAATCATTATGCAATAAAAAAATATACAAAATATAATAAAGACTTTTGATATATTATGATGCATTAGCGAGCCATCTGTTATCAAAATTCGAAACTATTATAGAAACGTATAATTATTTTTTTAAATAAACAATTTTTACTGGCCATACTGCAATGGAAAGTGCAGTAAGGACAGTAGAAATTGTTTATTAAAAAAAAAAGAATTATACGTGTCTATAATAGTTTCGAATTTTGATTTTAGATATAGCAAAAAAATCATCCTGGCGTCTGCCAAGACGCGCATCTATAGATACTTCCTCGGTGTGGAACTGAGGAGTGAAGACCTTGTCTGGAGGAGGACTCTCTCAAGGTGGGGAAACCTTCCTTGCTGAAGACATTTGTATATATATTCCCCACCCCCTCCTTGTCTGGAGGAGAACTCTCTCAAGGTGGGGAAGCCTTCCTTGCTGAAGACATTTGTATATATATTCCCCACCCCCTCCTTGTCTGGAGGAGAACTCTCTCAAGGTGGGGAAGCCTTCCTTGCTGATGATATTTGTATATATATTCCCCTACACTTTATATGTCCTTTTACTCTTTTATTTTCCACCTTTGTAAAATTTGATTAAAAGAATCAATAACATTGTTTAAATTGTATAGCAACAAAAGTCACGCTATAGTCCTCAAAGTTGGATTTGGTCAAAATTGATTTTTCGTATTACGAAGCTTGTGTAGCCACCAATACCAATGCTATATAAAGTCACCAATGATATTTCTATAACTCCACGTCAGGTTCCAAAATCACTTTATTAGGTACCGCTTAAAAAGAGCACCCTAGTTTATAGAATTTACAACAATGAATAATATTTAAAATAAGGCTTATTTTGGATTTAAAAAGTTATATATATCCAATATTTAGATGTATATAAAAGATGGTTTATCGCCCAATAAGCTTGTAAGACGTCTATGGTTTAGTGTTCTCCCCATCCCTTGTGAACTGGCGAATCCTGTATAGGGCGAGAGGCCCTAAATAAAGGCTTTGTTGTTGTTTGACGTCTATGGTTTATCTGAAGCAAAGGCTTGCTTCAAAACACAAAAACCTCGTAAAAGATGGACAATTGGTCCATCGAAATATTGGATAAATAAAAGTTTTTAAATTCAAAATAAGCCTTATTTTAAATATATATATTATGGATTTCTTTATATTCAGAATGAATAATATGTGAAGGTTATTCACATATTAAACAAAATGTTAACGCGGTATTCAAGCCCGGTTCATGACCGTCGGGAATCGAGGGTGTTACCCACTCGTCCACCGACGTTTTGACTCCATGTCATGTATTGAGTTGGGTATGGAAAAATTAATAGAGAACACATTTGAATAAAACAATTTTATTATGTACAAGAATCCAGCTCGTACAGGTTATAAAAATATAAAAAAATCTATAAACAAAATTAGTTCAATACAAATTTAGCACAAGAGATTTGTTCACTGAAATAGTGGATGTCAAAAAGGGTTCTGAGAGTCTTTAGTAATTCATCCGTAATGATGACCTCCGTGATGATGATGATACTTATGATGACCGTGATGATGACCATGATGATGGCCATGATGATGTCCGTGATGGTGTCCGTGATGGTGACCGTGATGGTGACCGTGCTTGTGGCTGTGGTCATGTCCGTGCTTGTGGTCATGCTGGTGATTCTCCTCGTGCTTGTGTCCGTGCTTGTGTCCATGGTCATGATGATGTTTGTGATGATGGTGATGGGTGTGATGATGCTCATGATGATGAACGTGCTTGTTCTCGTGATGATGATCATGTCCATGTTTATGACCGTGATTGTGGTCATGTTTGTGACCGTGGTCATGTCCATGCTTGTGGTCGTGATGATGACCATGCTTATGATCATTGCTATGTTTATGGCCATGGTGATGATCATGTTTGTGATCATGTCCATGTCCATGCCCATGTTCGTGATGTCCATAATGACCATGGCCATATTTAGATTCAGCTTCGTTCATAGAAGCGTATGCTATGTTCTGAGTGCCATATCTCTTCAAGACCTCGGGATTATTGTCGATGTATTTGTCCCATTGTTGGACCAGGTCTTGGAGAACGACGGTCTCTTTCTGTTGGGAGGCGGCGGCAGCTACAGGGAGATCCTTGCCCGAGGCCACAGCAGCCAGGCCGAGGAACAACACCTGGACATAACGTAACTTCATATCAGAATGTGTTCAAAGAACATATATCACATGTCCATTACAGATCATACATCTCTACTAGAGATCAAAACATACCCAATCATAGACAAAACTTAAGAAAGTGGAAAGTCTTTGATATCACCAGTTATCTGTTTTTTTGAAGGAGACAGAGGCAATTTTGTTTACACTTGGTTGTCTCGTGTATCTTCAATAAAGATCACTGTGTTCAAATAACTTTTAGAGCTATCGTCTGAATTCCGATATACATGCTAAAAGGTACAACTTCCTTAAGTTTTGTCCATGAGTGTATATATACTTGGTTATCTAGTTTGTCTTCAATAAAGGTCACTGTAATATCTTTCAGAGTTATTGTCTCTATCCTGAAATACATACTACAAGGTACAACCTCCTTAAGTTTTGTCCATGAATGTATATCTAGACATACATTCTGCATAAACCATGGTATCTATCTAAGATGAATCAGCCCAAAGAGACTGCTGGTATTCCCTCTCAATCAGTTCTATTTACACATCTTGAACATTATATATTTGGAAATAAGAAATATATATATATTGAGCACTCTATATTTAAAGAGAGATATATTTAATATTATTTTTGAACAATATATTCAACTTAGTGAAAGGGAAAAAAATATATATATTTGCACATAGTCTTATATACAAATACTATAAAATACCTATTTTAATATGAGAACTATAAAAAAAATTTGTAATAATTGCGTGACAAAAATAAATGTACAGTTAAACCTGTCTATAGCGCCCCCTCTTGGGACTCACCAAAATAGGGTGCTATAGACAGGTCACTTCTAATGTAAATCACATCGTACTACGTATTTAAAATCGGGCGCTATAGAGAGGGAGGCGCTATTTAGAGTGGTCGCTATAGACAGGTTTAACTGTATATTCAAAAAATGTGGAAGAAAAATATAGTAAACAATATTATAAACGCAATTCAAAGACAATTTTAATTTATGATAGAAAAGAGTTACCCTTCAGCACATGTATTAGTATTACTATTAAGAAAATTAATGAGATACATTTAATAATTAATGATTAATTGAATATAGAGTAGTCAAAAGTAAAATAATTCACATAAGAAGCCGTAGAAAGCTATGATCTTATGCTGAAATGATAGTACAATGAATGTTTACTCATGGAGAAAAAACTCGAAAAAATAAATCTATATATATGCTATATATAGAGAGAAAGAGAATATATAAAATGGTTTAGCCATATAAATATTGAAATAAATTAAACAAATATATGGAAGTGATAGAGAAGAAGATTATGTAAGCGACAAAAAACTGGAATAAATGAAACAAGTTTCATATGTTGAAGCGATAGATTTGAAAATGTACAAGCCATAGAAAACTGAAATAAATGAAATAAGTTCATATGTTGAAGCGATAGATTTGAAGAATGTACAAGCCATAGAAAACTGAAATAAATGAAATAAGTTAATATGTTGAAGCGATAGATTTGAAGAATATGTAAGCCATAGAAAACTGAAATAAATGAAACAAATTCTTATGTTGAAGCGATAGATTTAAGAATGTACAAGCCATAGAAAAAAGGAACAAATGAAACAAGTTCATATTTTGAAGCGATAGATTTGAAGAATGTACAAGCCATAGAAAACTGCAATAAATGAAATAAGTTCATATGTTGAAGCGATAGATTTGAAGAATGTAAAAGTTATAGAAAACTGAAATAAATGAAACAAGTTCATATGTTGAAGCGATAGATTTGAAGAATGTAAAAGTTATAGAAAACTGAAATAAATGAAACAAGTTCATATGTTGAAGCGATAGATTTGAAGAATATGTAAGCCATAGAAAACTGAAATAAATGAAACAAGTTCATATGTTGAAGCGATAGATTTGAAGAATGTACAAGTCATAGAGAACTGAAATAAATGAAATAAGTTCATATTTTGAAGCGATAGTTTTAAAAAATGTACAAGCCATAGAAAACTGCAATAAATGAAATAAGTTCATATGTTGAAGCGATAGATTTGAAGAATGTAAAAGTTATAGAAAACAGAAATAAATGAAACAAGTTCATATGTTGAAGCGATAGATTTGAAAAATGTACAAGCCATAGAAAACTGCAATAAATGAAATAAGTTCATATGTTGAAGCGATAGATTTGAAGAATGTGCAAGCCATAGAAAACTGAAATAAATGAAACAAGTTCATATGTTGAAGCGATAGATTTGAAGAATGTACAAGTTATAGAAAACTGAAATAAATGAAATAAGTTCATATGTTGAAGCGATATATTTGAAGAATGTACAAGCCATAGAAAACTGAAATAAATGAAACAAGTTCATATGTTGAAGCGATAGATTTGAAGAATGTACAAGTCATAGAAAACTGAAATAAATGAAATAAGTTCATATGTTGAAGCGATAGATTTGAAAAATGTACAAGTCATAGAAAAATGAAATAAATGAAATAAGTTCCTATGTTGAAGCGATAGATTTGAAAAATGTGCAGGCCATAGAAATTCTAAAATAAATGGAAGAAACTCATAGGTGTTCAAGCACAGAGAGAAAAATGTATACCTCTATGAAAACTGAAACATTCGAAGAAGTCAATATGTTGAAGCAACAGAAAGTAGAAGAATTTTCAAATCATTGAAAAGTCGAAATAAATAAAGTTTATAGTTAAAACAACACAAGAATAAGGTAACTATGGAAACACTAGGATGAATAAGCGATATATATACAATATATTGAGAGCGATAACATGGAAAAATGTGAAGATCAAAGAAAAAGCAAAATAAATAGAACAAACCATTTTGATTAAAAACAGAAAAGTAGAAAAATGTATATGTTACTTATAAAAGAAAGAGTTAAAATACATCAAAATATCTATAGATTGAAGCGATATTCCTCACTTCTTTTATTACATATATTTCCATTTTTCTTTTGATGCTTTTTCTATTGAAGTAGCAATAAAGATTATCGTCATATTTATTATTATTATATTTATATTTTATATGAGGCTGATAGATTGAAGCGATAGAGAATATAAGGCTACATAAGCTTAAAAAAAAAAAACGAAAAATTTGAAAGTTCTTATTTCAAATCGATATATCAGAAGAGTTAGAGAGAAATCTATATAAAACCTTTAATAAATCGTTATGATGAAGCTTTAAGGCATAAAAGAATGCACTAAACATAGAAAAACTGAGAATTTCGAAGAAGTTTCTATATTAGAATCGAATATTAAGTAAGTCATATACAAAATTGAGTAAAAAATCGAAATGTATAAGCTAAAGAAAAACTGAACTATATTATAAGTGAAGATAGAGGTTGACTGGTATAAAAAGATTTACTGGTCGAAATGTTTTTAATTCTCAAAGTATATTAGAACTATCTATGAAAGAGATAACTGAAATTTGAAATAATATAGAAAAGTTAGAAGAGTTTGCAAATATGAGATATTATAAAGGATCGTAAAGATAGAGGCTGCCTGGCCGGCATTCATAATTCTTCAAATTAAAGACACTTCAGCCAGTAAATCTTTTTATTTTCTCAACATTTCGACAAAAATATTTTGTCCTCGTCTGGAGCGAACAAAAATTAAAACATTTGGCAAAGCGTTAGAAATTATTCTCTTAGAATTTTTAACGCTTTGCCAAATGTTTTAATTTTTGTTCGCTCCTAACGATAACAAAAGATTTTTGTTGAAAAGTCGAGACAATACAAAGATTTACTGGTCCAAGTGTCTTTTATTTGAAGAATTATAAAGGATATATAGAGAGTGAATGATTGAGCTATGGTTGTAGAAAATCCTAAAAGGAGCTAAGCGAACTTACCAGTAGGAAAGCCATGGTGAAAGTGATGCTGGTCTGCTAGAATGGCGCAGTATATATAGGGCCTATGGGATTCTAGGGGCTGATGGGAGGAGCTGACCTATTTGTTCGGAAAGCGTCGGACACTTTACTTTTTGGCGGTGTTGACTGGTTATCCGCTAGGAATATTATTCCAATATATACCTATATCTCCATGTGTTATATAGTTGTAGTGTAATTACCAAAGTGACAAATAAAATTTCGAGTGAGTGACAGTCAGCGCCAGTGAAGGAAAAAGGTCCGAAAAACAAGTCGGGTTCCCAGGTGTGCCCCTTTCTTACTCAAACAGATTAGTCCGCTTTGAGACACGATTGACAGACCCCTCTAGACAGTTCTCCCCTGACCGGTGTCGGCTACACTCACTCTCTCGCCATCTCCGTGGTGACATCCAACATGTCTCGTTCTTTGGTGCAATACATTCACGCCTGAACCCACTCAGAAGATTGAGGCCACAACGACTGCATATAACCAACACACTACAGTCATCCTACAGGATCGACTACCTTACAACATATATATATATATATATTAAAAATAAAGAAAGCATATCCTGACCAGGAGCACATGTGCTTTTTAAATGGCAGAGCGCCATCTAGTGGAACAGAAATCAACTAAACGTTGATTTAACCAGCCATATAAAAAGCACATGTGCTCCTGGTCAGGAGATGCTTTCTTTATTTTTAATATCAAAACCTGACCCACTTATTTTTTATTTTTATATAGTTTTTTCATATAAATATTTACTTAGAAAAGATGCATATATTGGATTTATAAGTATTTTTATTGTTCCACTATTTCGAGGAGCAACTCGCCCCTCTTTATTAAGGATATTTGTATTTTTCACTAAAACATATGAGCACGTGTACATCACTTTCGTTCTACAAAGCCAATGAAAGAATTGTATCTTTGATTTAACTATTACATTCAGTATACAGTGGTACCTCGACATACGAGCGCCCCAACATACGAGTTTTTCGAGATACGAGCCGACGAGTAAGTGATTTTTTGCTTTTAGTTAAGAGCGAAATTCGAGATACGAGTTCGGTTCGGAAGTGTTGAAGATATTAATATGTGATTTTAAATGTTTCTTTTTGACCAGTATTTTTATTTTGTTTTTGCTTTTCCTAAAATGTTTCTTTCTTCTTCTTCATTAATATATGATCTATATGCAAAGCTTTGTTTTTTGAGACTTGAATAAACAAATTCAAGTTTATTATATTTTTGTGTGCTTTTAAAGTTAAAACACAACAGGTAGTAACACGCAGTCGCGCCATCACGATCAGTTAGCAGCGTGCTTCCGCTGTGATAAGTTGTATTTTGTGTTGCGTTTACATTTACAGTTTTAGTTCATTTATTTTTATAACCATGGATCGCAAGAAAGTTTGTAAAAAGTCAAGTGCTAAGAAAAAGATGATGAGTATTGAATTAAAACATGAAATTATAGAAAAACATGAGCAAGGTGTTCGAGTTGTTGACTTGTCGAGGCAGTATGGCCGTAGTACGTCCATGATATGTTCTGTGCTTAAACGGAAGGAGTCGATAAAGAGTGTAACGCCGGCTAAGGGCCTTACGATAATTTCCAAGCTGCGAACCCCCTTCATGAAAATTAGGAGAAACTGCTGATGGTGTGGGTGACAGAAAAGCAGCTCTAAGGAGATACCTTGACGCAGACCATCATTTGTGAGAAGGCAAGAGCGATCTACGGAGATTTTTCTGAAGCAAACCCCGTAGACTTCCATCGACGAGGCATCGGAAGAGTCATTTAAAGCCAGCCGGGGCTTTGAGAATTTTAAAAAGAGGAGCGGTATTCACTCCGTTGTCAGACATGGTGAGGCAGCAAGTTCAGATTTGAAGGCAGCTGAGGATTACATAAAAACAATTTCCGTTCTAATAAAAGCCCAAGGATACATCTCTCAGCAAGTCTTCAATTGTGATGAGACAGGGCTGTTCTGGAAAAAGATGCCGAATAGAAGAGGAGAAGATGATGCCAGGCCACAAACCTATGAAGGACAGATTGACTCTAGCACTGTGCGCCCATTCTCTTTTTTGTTTTTGTGCAATAAATATTTGATATTTATAAATACGTTTTTATTATTTAAAACCACGTAACTGTTCCTCTCGGTTAACACAGTATAGCGAGAGTCGACAGGATCGCACACCATATCTATTAAAAATATCTAATTACAAAACATAGATGCCATATATATTCATTAAAGGGACCAATAATCATTAAGATCATTGTTTAGGCATGTGATCAAAAATCATTATGTAATCAAAAAATATACAAAAGATAATAAAGACTTTAGATATATTATGATGCATTAGCGCGCCATCTGTTATCAAAATTCGAAACTATTATAGAAGGGTATAATTATTTTTTTTAAATAAACAATTTTTACTGTCCTTACTGCACTTTCCATTGCAGTATGGACAGTAGAAATTGTTTATTTAAAAAATAGAATTATACGCGTCTATAATAGTTTCGAATTTTGATTTTAGATATAGCAAAAAAATCATCCTGGCGTCTACCAAGACACACATCTATAGGTACTTCCTCGGTGTGGAACTGAGGAGTGAAGACCTTGTCTGGAGGAGGACTCTCTCAAGGTGGGGAAACCTTCCTTGCTGAAGACATTTGTATATATATTCCCCTACACTTTATATGTCCTTTTACTCTTTTATTTTTCCACCTTTGTAAAGTTTGATTAAAGTAATCAATAAAATTGTTTAAATTGTATAGCAACAAAAGCCACGCTATAGTCCTCAAAGTTGGATTTGGTCAAAATTAATTTTTCGTATTACGAAGCTTGTGTAGCCACCAATACTAATGCTATATAAAGTCACCAGTGATATTTCTATAACACCAGGTCAGGTACCAAAATCACTTCATTAGGTACCGCTCAAAAAAAGAGCAACCTAGTTTATGATAATGGCAACAATGAATAATATTTAAAATAAGGCTTATTTTGGATTTAAAAAGTTATATTTATCCAATATTTAGATGTATAATTGAGTTAAATAAATTTAAAATATTTTCAGAGTTTCTTTATTAAGGTATCAAGAGTCAAGATTTCGCGTGGTCGCGCTTCATCAGGCCACTGGCTCCGCAAAGGCGTGCAACAGATACTCTATGCATATGCAAATATTTTAAATTTATTTAACTCAATTATAGTATTATTTGCATCAATATTTCAAGTAGAAATTTAAATGTATATAATAGATGGTTTATCGCCCAATAAGTTTGTAAGACGTCTATGGCTTATCTGAAGCAATGGCTTGCTGTATGTTTCAAAACAAAAAAACCTCGTAAAAGATGGACGATTGGTCCATCGAAATATTGGATAAATAAAAGTTTTAAAATTCAAAATAAACCTTATTTTTAATGTATATATTAGGGATTTCTCTATATATTCAGAATGAATAATATATGAAGGTTATTCACATATTAAACAAAATGTTAACGTGGTATTCAAGCCCGGTTCATGACCGTCGGTAATCGAGGGTGTTACCTACTCGTCCACCGACGTTTTGACTCCATGTCATGTATTGAGTTGGGGATGAAAAAATTAATAGAGAACAAATTTTAATAAAACAATTTTATTATGTACAAGAATCCAGCTCGTACAGGTTATAAAAAATTAAAAAAAATCTACAAACAAAATTAGTTCAATACAAATATAGCACAAGAGATTTGCTCACTGAAATAGTGGATGTCAAAAAGGGTTCTGAGAGTCTTTAGTAATTCATCCGTAATGATGACCTCCGTGATGATGATGATACTTATGATGACCGTGATGATGACCATGATGATGGCCATGATGATGTCCGTGGTGGTGTCCGTGATGGTGACCGTGATGGTGACCGTGCTTGTGGCTGTGGTCATGTCCGTGCTTGTGGTCATGCTGGTGATTCTCCTCGTGCTTATGTCCGTGCTTGTGTCCATGGTCATGATGATGTTTGTGATGATGGTGATGGGTGTGATGATGCTCATGATGATGAACATGCTTGTTCTCGTGATGATGATCATGACCGTGTTTATGACCGTGATTGTGGTCATGTTTGTGACCGTGGTCATGTCCATGCTTGTGATCATGATGATGACCATGCTTGTGATCATTGCTATGTTTATGGCCATGGTGATGATCATGTTTGTGATCATGTCCATGTCCATGCCCATGTTCGTGATGTCCATAATGACCATGGCCATATTTGGATTCAGCTTCGTTCATAGAAGCGTATGCTATGTTCTGAGTGCCATATCTCTTCAAGACCTCGGGATTATTGTCGATGTATTTGTCCCATTGTTGGACCAGGTCTTGGAGAACGACGGTCTCTTTCTGTTGAGAGGCGGCGGCAGCTACGGGGAGATCCTTGCCCGAGGCCACAGCAGCCAGGCCGAGGAACAACACCTGGACATAACGTAACTTCACATCAGAATATGTTCAAAGAACATATATCAGGAGACAGAGGCAATTTTGTTTACACTTGGTTGTCTCGTGTTATTCAATAAAGATCACGGTGTATCAAACTTATTTCAGAGTTATTGTCTGAATACCGATATACATTAAGTTTTGTCCATGAGTGTATATGTTACATTCTTATCTTACATTCTGCATAAACCATGGGATCTATCTAAGGAGAATCAGCCCAAAGAGACTGCTGGTATTCCCTCTCAATCAGTTTAATTTACACATCTTGAGTATTATATATTTTAAAATATATTGAGCAGTCTCTCTCTATATTTAAAAAAAAGAGAGATATATTTAATATTATTTAATAATATTCAAATTAGTGAAAGAGCAAAATATATATATGCACATAGTCTTATATACAAATACTATAAAATATCTATATTCAACCTGAGGACTATAGAAAATAATTGTTATAATCGTGTGAGAAAAATAAAATATATGTAAAAAAAAAATGGAAGAAAGAATATAGTAAACAATAATATAAAGGCAATTCAAAGACAATTTTAATTAATCATAGAAAAAAATATACCCCCAGTACACATGTATTAGTATTACTATTAAGAAAATTAATAAGATAAATTTAATAATTAATGATTAATTGAATATAGAGTAGTCAAAAGTAAAATAATTCACATAAAAAGTAAGAAGCCGTTGAAAGCTATGATATTATGCTGAAATGATAGTACAAAGAATATTTACTCATGGAAAAACTATAATAAATAAAAGAAATCTATATGCTATATATAGAGAAAGAGAATATAAAATGGTTTAGCCATATAAAAATTGAAATAAATGAAAAAATCTATATATGGAAGTTATAGAGAAGAAGATTATGTAAGATATAGACTACTAAAATAAATGAAATAAGGTTATATGTTGAAGCGATAGATTTGAAGAATGTACAAGCCATAGAAAACTGGAACAAATGAACAAGTTCATATGTTGAAGCGATAGATTTGAAGAAGGTACAAGCCATAGAAAACTGAAATAAATGAAATAAGTTCATATGTTGAAGCGATATAGATTTGAAGAATGTACAAGCCATAGAAAACTGGAAAAAATGAAAAAGTTCATATGTTGAAGCGATAGATTTGAAGAATGTACAAGCCAAAGAAAACTGGAATAAATGAAATAAGTTCATATGTTGAAGCGATAGATTTGAAGAATGTACAAGCCATAGAAAACTGGAATAAATGAAATAAGTTCATATGTTGAAGCGATAGATTTGAAGAATGTACAAGCCATGGGAAACTGAAATAAATGAAACAAGTTCATATGTTGAAGCGATAGATTTGAAGAATGTACAAGCCATAGAAAACTGGAATAAATGAAATAAGCTCATATGTTGAAGCGTTAGATTTGAAGAATGTACAAGCCATGGGAAACTGAAATAAATTAAATAAGTTCATATGTTGAAGCGATAGATTTGAAGAATGTACAAGTCATAGAAAACTGGAACAAATGAACAAGTTCATATGTTGAAGCGATAGATTTGAAGAATGTACAAGCCATAGAAAACTGAAATAAATGAAATAAGTTCATATGTTGAAGCGATAGATTTGAAGAATGTACAAGTCATAGAAAACTGAAATAAATGAAATAAGTTCATATGTTGAAGCGATAGATTTGAAGAATGTACAAGTCATAGAAAACTGGAACAAATGAACAAGTTCATATGTTGAAGCGATAGATTTGAAGAATGTACAAGTCATAGAAAACTGAAATAAATGAAATAAGTTCATATGTTGAAGCGATAGATTTGAAGAATGTACAAGTCATAGAAAACTGAAATAAATGAAATAAGTTCATATGTTGAAGCGATAGATTTGAAGAATGTAAAAGTTATAGAAAACTGAAATAAATGAAACAAGTTCATATGTTGAAGCGATAGATTTGAAGAATGTACAAGTCATAGAAAACTGAAATAAATGAAATAAGTTCATATGTTGAAGCGATAGATTTGAAGAATGTACAAGTCATAGAAAACTGAAATAAATGAAATAAGTTTATATGTTGAAGCGATAGATTTGAAGAATGTACAAGTCATAGAAAACTGGAACAAATGAACAAGTTCATATGTTGAAGCGATAGATTTGAAGAATGTACAAGCCATTGAAAACTGAAATAAATGAAATAAGTTCCTATGTTGAAGCGATAGATTTGAAGAGAACGTTTAAGCTATAAAAAAAAAAAGAAATAAATGACACAAGTTCATATATTGAAGCGATAGATTTGAAAAATGTACAAGTCATAGAAAACTGAAATAAATGGAATAAGTTCCTATGTTGAAGCGATAGATTTGAAGAATATGTAAGCCATAGAAAATTGAAATGATTGGAAGAAACCCATAGGTGTTCAAGCACAGAGAAAAATGTATACGTCTATGGAAACTGAAACATTCAAAGAAGTCTATATGTTGAATGGACAGAAAGATTAGAAGAATCTTCAAGCCATAGAAAAATCGAAAGTAATTTATTTATGCTTATGAGGTGATACAGCAGCGTATTTACAATTAGAGAGGAGACAAAATGAATTAAATCTAGAAAAAAGAAGTGAGGACATATCGGTCATTAAAGTCTGAGAGGCAAGGCCTTCAGCCAGTTCAGGGCTTCCGGGGTGACAGAATGGAGATTGGAGATTCCTCCATTGAATTTGTACAGCGGGCAGTCATCTAGTATATGGGACATTGATTGTGGGACGTTGCAGGCACAATTTGGATCTTTGGTGTAGCCCCATAACTTCATCAGCTCTGCACACCTTCCCTGACCTGTCCTAAAGCGGTTTAGAAGCACCCATTCTCGTCGAGGGAGGGAAAAACCTGGGATATCGAAAGTAATAAAGTTTATAGTTAAAACAATACAAGAACATATCGTAACTAAAGAAACACTAGAATGAATAAGCGATATATATACAAAATATTGAGAGCGATAACATAGAAAAATGTGCAGATCATAGAAAAAGCAAAATAAATAGAAAAAACATTTTGATTAACAACAGAAAAGTAGAAAAAGGTATACGTTACTTATAAAAGAGAGTTAAAATACATCAAAATATTTATAGATTGAAGCGATATTCCTCACTTCTTTTATTACATATATTTCCATTTTTCTTTTGATGCTTTTTCTATTGAAGTAGCAATAAAGATTATCGTCTTATTTATTATTATTATATTTATATTTTATACGAGGCTGATAGATTGAAGCGATAGAGAATATAAGGCTATATAAGCTATAGAAAACCCAAAAAAATTGAAAGTTCTTATTTCAAATCGATAAATCAGAAGAGTTAGAGAGAAATCTATAGAAAACCTCAAATAAATCGTAATGATGAATCTTTAGAGATTGAAAGAATGCACAAAACAAAGAAAAACTGAAAATTTCGAAGAAGTTTTTATATTAGAATCGAATAATAAGTGATAAACAAAATAGAATAAAAATCGGAATGTATATGCTAAAGAAAAACTGAACTATATAAGTGAAGATAGAGGTTGACTGATATAAAAAGATTTACTGGTCGTAGTGCCTTCAATTCTAAAACTATATTAGAACTATCTATGAAAGAGATAACTGAAATTTGAAATAAGACAGAAAAGTTAGAAGAGTTTGCAAAGATGAGATATTATAAAGGAACAAAAAGATATAGGCTGCCTTGCTGGCATTCATAATTCTTCAAATAAAAGACACTTCGACCAGTAAATCTTTTTTATTATCTCGACATTTCGACAAAAATCTTTTGTTCTCCTCAGGAGCGAACAAAAATTGAAAAATTTGGCAAAGCGTTAGAAATTATTCTCTTAGAATTTTTAACGCTTTGCCAAATGTTTTAATTTTTGTTTGCTACTGACGAGAACAAAATATTTTTGTTTAAACGTCGAGATAATACAAAGATTTACTGGTCGAAGTGTCTTTTATTTGAAGAATTATAAAGGATATATAGAGAGTGAAGGATTGAGCCATAGTTGTAGAAAATCCTAAAAGGAGCTAAGCGAACTTACCAGTAGGAAAGCCATGGTGAAAGTGATGCTGGTCCGCTAGAATGGCGCAGTATATATAGGGCCTATGGGATTCTAGGGGCTGATGGGAGGAGCTGACCTATTTGTTCGGAAAGCGTCGGACACTTTACTTTTTGGCGGTGTTGACTGGTTATCCGCTAGGAGACACCTTTTTGCGATACTGTCTGGCCACCCTGAAAATAAAATTTCACAGAATTTTCCTTGAGGTTGATTGGGGTATATTTAACTTCAGAGAAAATTAGCTTTCAACTGGTCTTCTTTTGTGAAGAGCGTTCTATATATTTTTTCTTCGTTGGAATGTAATACGGATATTGTGGTTTATCTTATCGTTATTCTATGTTATTTCTTATTATGATATAACAGACTGTATTATTATGATACTATTTAAAATCTAGTATATTAAAGTAGCAAAAAATATAACGCTAAATCATTAATAAAAATAAGTTTTTTTTTTACTTAGTTAACATACATAACAAACTTTGAGACATATCTTCAATTCAACAGGTTAAAATAATTAATACTATAGATGGAAATATTAATTAAATATATTAATTTAATAGTAATAATAAAAAATAATAATTATAATAAATGAATAATAATAAATATATATAAAATAAATAATAATTAACTTTATTTTTCAAAAAGGTTACAAGTTTTTCTCTAAAAAGTGTAACGAATGGTCAGTCTATTTACATATTTTTATTTACAACTTCAATAAATGACAACAGTAAAAGTAAACAAAGATATTTACATTTGCTATCTTGACTCCTGGTCAGTGCTGTGGCTCTCGCAGATAGGGTCCCCTGATGTCCTGCAGTTCTCCAGCAGTCTTTCTATGACTGGTGGCTCCTCGGTAAAATGGTCTCCTGGCCTTGATCCATTCTTGTCTGTCAGGTCTCCAGTCATCTGCTCTAGGTCGTTCTCCTGGATCTCTTCTATGGTCGTCGTATCCCTGTGCTTCATGTCCGGTGTTCCACCTTCCTCGTCATCACATGCCAGCTCCCTACATCGTTCCAACAATATATCCATGGCTTCCATTTCTTTATTTCTCTGTAACTTATCGTGAGGTTCATTCTTCTTTTCTGTTGAGATAATTTCCATCGTCTTTTTTAGCACCAGGGATTGAATATATGCAAAGTCTCTTTTTCTTATGTTTATTTCCTTCCTATATTGTTTGTTCTATTTTGTTACTATTCCATCCCATGTTAAGACTATCGGCACTACTTTTACGGGCATTTTTTCAGTTTGGGCCATTTCCCTCGCCAGTAGCTGGTATTTTCTTTTCTTTGTCAGCTCCGTAGTTTGGATATTGTCTTGGGAGGTAACGCCTATCTCTATGATTGTTATGTCTTTTTTATTTTGTCATATACTATTATATCAGGTTTGTTAGCTCTGATATTGATATCGCTTATCATTGGCAGGTCCGTTATTATCTTGGCGTATGAATTTTCAATCATATCGTTATTTTGTGGAGCTTTATCTTCTTGTTCTCTGTGAAATTATATTTTCTAGCCAAGTTGAAATGGACGCATCTCACCACTTCATTATGCCTCTCAGTGTAGTCGTAAGGAAGCAATCTTCCACAGTTTGTAGCAAGGTGGTCCACCGTCCTCTGAACCTTTTCACAGTGAGGGCATTTCAGGTTTTTATCCTTCGGGAACACGTTTCTATCTTGTATTAACATGTATAACCCTTCATTTTGTGGTGTGTTGTTTCCCGTTTTGAGCCACTGTGAGGATTCTATCATGTCTAATAGCGGTTGGTCTTCATTTTTAAAGAATGTTCTGTGGATTATTTTCTGGCCAATAATTCCTCTCAGATTTTCAATATGTTTTTCTTTCAAATAAATAAATAATAATAAATATATATTAAAAAATTAATAATAATAATTAGATATTAATTATAAATGATGCAACAGATTTCTGGAGACGAGTTTATTTTGATTTATTAGTGTATTCGCAAGCTTTCGGATATTTCCGCCCTTCTACAGGAGTACAAAATGAACAATAATGAAGGTCGTTAGATACTAACTAAATACACATATAATAAATACATATATATTATATAATATAAAATATAATATAATACACTGCGGCCTGTGATTGCAAAACGACACTTGAAGTTACACCGCATGAGTTTCTTTTAAACGAAAAATCAAACATTTTATTTCAAGGTGAAATATCGACCATTTCTACCCCTTTTGGATGAGGTATGAAAGGGTGAATTATGAAGAGTAATGACGAACTGAAAAATAAAAGTTTATCGTTTAAAAGAAACTCATGCGGTGTAGCTTCAAGTGTCGTTTTATAATCTAAAATGTAATTATTTTATTTTTTAAAAGCATATATTTTATTTTCATTCATTGACTGTTCTACATGTTTTGACCATAGATTTAGAAGATACCACTTTTTGAATAATTGTTGTAAATATGTAAAGTTAACCTACCATTTTTTTAAAATCACGAATATAAAATTCATTTTATAAATTCTATATTACTGTGATAAATAATTTTATTTAGAAAATGACATCTTTTTATCGTGCAACTGAAAGTTGCTGATGGCTTGCGCCATCAGCAACTTTCAGTTGCACGATAAGGAGATGCCTTTTTTAAAATATATATTTATATAATTTATTTCAAAGATCATAGTCTTTTGTGAGTTGAATATTTGTTTTTTTGACTCGTGCTTTAGATGTTGTACAAAATTTCGAATATCGCGTGAGAACGTCCTTGCAGCCTTAGAATAATTTCTAAAGCTTTACCAAATGTTTTAATTTTTGTTTGCTCCTGACGAGGACAAAATATTTTTGTTGAAATGTCGATATAATAAAAAGATTTACTGGCCGAAGTGTCTTTTATTTGAAGAAATATGAATGCCGGCCAGGCAGCCTCTATCTTTATGATATTCAAAAAAAAAAAAAATCCTCAAACACATCAAAACACTGTAATCAATCTTTCTAACCAATCAATTACACCCAATGCTACGAGATTTGTATCAAAAGGACTAAATTATGTTCCATCTCAAAAGATTGATATACCTAGGACTTTAGCTGCTATCGAAAATTCTTTAAAACTTTTACCAGATCAAAATAAGGCCAAAATAAGATCAGAGGTTACACCAATAATTAAAAAAATACTGAATTGTATCATGTTAGCAAATAAGGATTGATTAATCAACGATTAGTTGATTTTCATGTCGACAGATGGCGCACGTGATCATAAACTCTTAGTTTAACGATCAGAAGAGATGTCTTTTTCCTAATTTATCCCCGGAATCCTGATATTTTAAAACCTTATTGATATATTGGTTTATTTGATTGAATTGTGAAACCAAAGTATATATATAGTGTTGAAATAGGACTAATATGGGTTTCATCTTCTAATCTGTAAAATATTGAAAATTCTTCACACATTTTCCGATGAATTGGATATCTGAAGTGATAATCATCGTTCGGAGGAGATTAATGGATTCGCTGAATGTCGTGGTCCATTTGGATGAGAAAAGTGAAGACTAAAACGCGTCTAATTCCACACTCTCCTTTTCAGTGATACGCTAACCTTGAAATATTCACGGTGGAATCTGTGGCCATTGGACATGTGTCGGACCTGGAGGCTGTTGTTGGGTTCTGTGCTGCCTGGAGTATAGAAGCTCCATCTATTATTTCTTCCTGCGGTAAATCTGTATAAGTCCCTGGAGGCGGTTGTTGGGTTCTGTGCTGTCTGGAGTATAGAAGCTCTATCTATGCTTCCTTCCTGCGGTGAATCTGTATAAGACCCTGGAGGCGGTTGTTGGGTTCTGTGCTGTCTGGAGTATAGAAGCTCTATCTATGCTTCCTTCCTGCGGTGAATCTGTATAAGACCCTGGAGGCGGTTGTTGGGTTCTGTGCTGTCTGGAGTATAGAAGCTCTATCTATGCTTCCTTCCTGCGGTGAATCTGTATAAGACCCTGGAGGCGGTTGTTGGGTTCTGTGCTGTCTGGAGTATAGAAGCTCTATCTATGCTTCCTTCCTGCGGTAAATCTGTATAAGACCCTGGAGGCGGTTGTTGGGTTCTGTGCTGTCTGGAGTATAGAAGCTCTATCTATGCTTCCTTCCTGCGGTGAATCTGTATAAGACCCTGGAGGCTGTTGTTGGGTTCTGTGCTGTCTGGAGTATAGGAGCTTTATCTATGCTTCCTTCCAGCGGTGAATTCGTATAAAACCGGTTGTTTTTAATAAAGCTGTATGTGTGTGTGATATCTGCAGTGTGTGCGTGTGAGTGTGTGTGTGGGAATCAGAATACAAGGATTATGTGTTAATATGTAAATATATAAACATTAAATCTAGTTGCTAAGAAAAGACTTTGTTCTCTTCTAAGCAAAGATATCTAATGATTCCTCCTATTGCAATTTGAATCAAATTTATTTACAACCTTCAAAAAGCAGCAGCTTTACACACCCAAGATAGTGGACATTGCTGCTGCTGTGATAGAGATGTATGGAGACATCTGAGGCTCTTCATTGGACACAACAACAACAACAGAAAATTGACTTTGATCCAGAGCAGCAGCTTTACACACCCAAGATAGTGGCCATTACTGCTGATGTGATATAATGTATGGAGACATCTGAGGCTCTTTATTGGACACAACATTGTTGTATTGTGCTGTAAAAAACAATATCATACGCAATAATAATAATATTGGACACAACAATAACAGAAAATTGACATAGACCCAGAGCAGCAGCTTTACATACCCAAGATAGTGGATATTGCTGCTGCTGTGATAGAGATGCATGGATACATCTGAGGCTCTTCATTGGACACGACAACAACAGAAAATTGACATGGACCCAGAACAGAAGCTTTACACACCCAAGATAGTGGTCATTGCTGTGATAGAGATGCATGCAGACATCTGAGGCTCTTCATTGAACACGACAACAACAACTTCATATTGTAACAAACTATTAACGATGTGAGGATTTACATTTATTCAATTAAATATTAAAAACAACAACGCAATCATACAAATCCTTTTAAAGGAATTATTTATAATACATATTTTATAAAAATAATGGTTTCGTGTCTCTTCCTTCAAAATTGAAGCTGGATGGTGTATTGTTCAAACATCTATTTTGGTGGGCGGCGCCATGTTCTTTGTGCATAGTATGATGCATATATATAATTATCTTTTTTTTTAATAGTGCAGACTGTGCACTTTGCATGTATTGACAATATGTCAATAAAATTATTTTAATTATCAATTGTCTATTTTGGTGGGAGGGGTGCCCTTTCATTTTATAGAGGAATATCCTACCAGCAAAATTTCCATCTACATTTTTAAAGTCAAATGTTGAATATATGAAATCTGAATTAAAATGATTTTGTTGTTTTTGAACACACACACACACGTGTGTGTGTGTGTGTGACAATAGACAATTGAAAATAGTTTATTGTCTTCTAGACAATGTTACATCTCAAAGAGAAAGAGAGAAGAGAGGGGTATATACATTAGGTTAGCGCTTGCCGCGGTGACGTCTAGTCTTGGGAGCCAAGGCCCTCCTGAGCTCGGACAACCCGCTGAGGATCCTGGGATGGGAATCCCGAGCGCGCTCGATGGCCGCCTCGAAAAAGACAGCGTAGTTTTTCTTCAAAATAGGCGAGAGTCTCGCAAGGAAAGGCGCCCTAGAATGGGGATGTAGGATGGCATCAATGGCGTCGGTCCAGGAGGTTTCATCATCGACCAAGGGTCCAGGGTTGATTTTGGACATGATGATCTCTCTCAAAATTTCATCGATGCAATCACCCAGGTTCGGCGGCAGGTCTTCCTCCATCGGGGTAGGTGGTAGGGACGGAGGTGTCATAGCCGGTGTCGGATCCTCTTTGTGGGGAGCAGATGGTGTCGGCCCAGCAGGCTGAGGCGCAGGCAGTGGGGGTGCTGAAACTGCGGCTGATGAGGGAGCAGAGGGCTCCTCAGTGGTGGACATTTCCACGTCCGGTGTTGGGGCCGCAGGCCCGAGGGTCTTCTGGGCGGGCAGAGGGCCACGCGGGGCAACGAAGTCCGGCCGAGCGGGAGGCGGCTCTGGATGTTGTGAATTGGCCGGGCGAGGGCCCACGGGACCCTCAGGCGCCTGCAGGGACGGAGCAGGGGTCACAGGTGGAGGGGCAGAAGGCGCCTTCTCCATAGATACGGCCGGGGCCACTGGTGGAGATGGCCGAGGTGCTGTAGATGTAGTTACAGCTCGGGCCTCAGGAGGAGCGCCGGGAGTCTCCGAGGCTGGGTCGGAGGATGCCGGTGCAGGAGGCTGGGCTGCTGATCGCTGAGGCGGTGCAGGGGTGGTCGGTGGTGGGACGCCGGCAGGAGTGGTTGGTGGGGCCATTCTGGTGTTGTTGGCCAGCCCTGCAAGCAGGGGGCAGATGGCCCTACGGTGTCCTTGACCGTGGCACCTGGAACACCTGATTCCAGAGGTCAGGTATGCGGGCCAGGTCTCGCCTTTTATTTTGATCTCGAGGCGGGTAGGAAGCCTTTCGATAGTCACTCCTTCGTGGAGGGCAATGAACGCCTCTCGGCGGCCATCATTGTAGATGTAAGGGCCAGCCTTCATCAGTTTGGGCGCGATGGATGTAACACGCCCAAATGTCGAGAGGGCGTTGATGATGACACAGTCCGCCACGAAGAAGGGCAGGTTTCCAACTGTTATCCTCTCCGCTCTTTTGCGGAAAGGGAATGCTTTCAGGAGTGTGCCCTCAACCTCGAGGCCCTCGCTTATGAGGCGCTCGACCAGGCCTCTGTTGGTTAGTCCCAGCAGGTAGAGTCCGTTGACCTTGGAAACCTGGACGACTCCGCTGGTTCCTCCGACCATTCTGTCCAGTGCCCTTAGGTAGTGGAAGGGCTCTAGGTCGGGGCTGCGTTCGATATACACGCAGTACTCCTCAGAGGAGGACGCCTGCTGCGCCCTGGCCTCCGCGATATGCGCCCTGGTGGTCCTAATCTCCTCCGCCCGCGGCGCCCATCCCGTGGATGATCGCGGTCGGCGATCGGTCCTAGAACCTCCGACATTGGAGGATGGTGCATTCGATGTAGGCGAATTCCCCGAGCCGCGGCGTCTCTTCCTTCTCTGGACAAGAGTAAAGTTGTCCTCAATTTCAGGATTTATATCCTCTGTCATGTCTGCCCAGTTTCTTTGAGCTTGGGCTACGGCATTGGAAGATGGATTAGCCGCCAAGTTGAACGGCGCGGCCAGATTTACATCTTTACCGCCGGCGGGCAAATTTGCATATTTATCAAATGCTTCTTGATATATATATATATTGCGTATGATATTGTTTTTTACAGCACAATACAACAATGTTGGCAAGTTTCTCTAGAGTGGAATGTCGAGGTGACGAATCCACTCCAGGGCCTCCTCTGTGCACCGGTGGATATCCCCAAGTGTTCCCTGGAAGAATCTTCGAGGACAGTCCCTTAGGATATGGATGCTTCTTGATTATTAGAGTAATTGCTCTGCGAATCGAAAATTGCAGATTTCTCTGCACAGAGGTGTGCTTTCAAGCCGTGCCTTCCAGGCATCTGATCAGCTTTTAATGGGCTTTCAGCCCGTGCTAAACTCGGCGTACCGCCGGTAGCCATACACCCGCCAGGGTGGGAAAAAGGCGGAGCTCGACAAATGCGTGCCGCACGGCCGAGTGTGTGTGTGTGTGTGTTTTTTCCTCTTTAGTTACATTAAAGCAAGCTTTCGAGAAAGAGGCTTTTCGACAGATCTGGCGAAAAATACGAGATGAGCATAAATAAGCTGTTACCAGGTACGTCTTAGTAATTAACAAAGGAAGCCAGAAAGTTGAGCCAATGGAAAGAACAAATGTCAACATTTGACGCTAATGTTTTAGCGAAATACGAGATAATTCGACAAAAGATAAGGAAAGATCAAATATTCAAAATAAACTCTCTGAGAGAATAATTACAAAAACAATAACAAGACTTAGAACAAAACACTACAAAGGAATGACAATACATCCAGATAGCACAAGAACCTATAGGACATGTAACAACTGTCCTGGTGTGGAACTAACACCTACCAACATATTCTCATGCCCAGCAATGGCCGCAGGCTTGCAGAAAATTGACATGGACCCAGAGCAGCAGCTTTATACACCCAAGATACAGAATGACTGCTGTGTTAGAGATGTATGGAGACATCTGAGGTTCTTCATTGGACACAACAACAACAACAGAAAATTGACATAGACCCAGGACACCCAAGATAGAGAACGACTGCTGTGATAGAGATGCATGGAGACATCTGAAACTCTTCATTGGACACAACAACAACAAAAAATTGACATGGACCCAGAGCAGCTTTACACACCCAAGATAGAGAACACTGCTGTGATAGAGATATATGGAGACATCTGAGATTCTTCATTGGACACAACAACAACAACAGAAAATTGACTTGGACCCAGAACTTTACACACCCAAGATAGAGAACGAATGCTGTGATAGAGATGTACAGAGACATCTGAGGCTCTTTATTGGATACGACAACAACAATAACTAGGTGGCCTTTTTACATAAATATATTCAATAGATCTCATCTTTTAACTCGAATAAACATTTTATATTTATAATTATTAATATGGATTGATCTCTATATTCACAAAATATTATGTCTATAGAGTTTAGAATTTTAAAATATCTCTCCTAAAAATCTATTACAGAAGAAATATAACTTCAAAAAAAAAACCCTAAAGAAAGTACTCATGTATACTCATGGACAAAACTTAAGGAAATTTTACCATTAAGCATGTATATAAGGATTCAGACAATAACTCTGAAAGGTATTACAGTGACCTTTATTGAAGATACACGAGATAACCAAGTGTGAACAAAATTGCCTTTGTCTCCTTTAAATAAACAAACAAGCAAAAAAAAAAAATAATCAGACGACTGGTAACCATAAAATGCTTTCTACTTCTTTGAGGTTTGTCCAAGAGTGTAAATATATCAAAAGATAAATACATTAATATTATGAATCTAGCATATAGCATATATAGAAAGTTCCAAAGATAGCAATATATTATTGTTCAAAATGGTAAAAAAAAAAGACAATATCACAATCAAATACTTGATATTTTAATAAACACAATTTTGAAGGATGTACAAATATGCAGGGCGTATATTTGAAGAGAGAATTTTTAAGTTTTTTCCCGAGAAAACTGAGCAAAAGGAAACTTTCTTGGCAGGAAAGGAAAGTGGAAAAAATCTGGAATTCAAGGGTTAAGGCCCACTTTCACTGATTTTCTATACATATCCTTCTAACGTCTAGTTCCTTTTGTACTTCTGGCCTTTAATATAGAACCTTGGAACTATATTTTAAAGGGAGAGGTGTCCATATTAGTGTACATATATGTTATATTAAAATATTATTCTATTTAAATTTATATTTCTTAGATCCAAATACTCTGTTAAATCGACCGCCAGAGGTCATGCTTCCCCTATAAAAACTCATTGTTGTTGTTCCCCGATGGCTGGCTCAAAACTTTTGTACATTATGTAAATAATCTTTTGTTTTCCTCATTCTACTCGCCTTAAGCCAGGCATTACTTTCATCAAATTATGTTCATTTATATATTCCATAAGCTCAATTAAAGCTCTTTTTGATAACTAATTTTATTTAGTTATAACCACGACTGCATTACCATAGCATAATCCTTAAGATGATCGAAATTCAAGCAGGAAATCTCATTTCTATTCATTTTTATAACATATAAACAATAGTAAGTATATAACTATATTATTAGTTTAAGTATATTATTTTAAAAATAGAGAAGTCCATATTTGAATCTTTAGATATTCTTTCTTTTTTACCTCTTATTTGATACAATGTAAATAACAATGCTGATTACTGGTACTATTACTGTTATTCCTACATGTACCCTTGTTGCTTGTATAAATATATAACAAATTTAGATTAAGATCCTAAGTTCAAAATTAAAAAAATATATATATTTATTCAGTTAGCTGTTTTGCGAAATAGGTTAATAAACCTTGAAATTTTTAGATCTGTAGGGGCGGTGGCAGGCGTGTTACAATATATTTATAATTCAAGAATTAATTACTAAATCACATTAAATTTAACTAGTAATTTTATTATTGTTTTTATACGAAAACAAGCGTGTTCTTCTTCGTCTACAACAATAACATGAGAATTGATGATGATAATATTTTTTAGAATTAAGCTGTTGTTTTTTTTATTTTGGTATTTACAATTATTGATTTAAAATAATAAGAAATAAAATTATATGAAATAAAATAATATGATTTAAAATTATAAGAAATAAAATGATATGATTCTCTACAGATCCATGAAAATGGGTAAAAACTTTAAATGTCTGTGTCAAAAAAAAAATGTAACAAAAACAAAACAAACTCTCCTCTAATAATAATAGAGACATTGTTTAATAAATATTATTTATTATTTTGTAAAAATTAACTGTTATTTTTTATAATTTAATAAAATAATAATTATAGAAAGTACATTCATGAGAGAACAAAACTTAAGGAAGTTGTACCTTATAGCGTGTATATATTATATAATCTAAAAACTCAAATATATTCTTTATTTTAAAAAATATATAATTAATTTTTAAAACAACACTTAAAGTTTCACCGCATAAGTTTCTTTTCTGTTAAAAATCAATATTTATTTCAAAGAGAAATATTTACTATTTCTAACTTTTTTGGATGAAGTATGAAAGGGTGAAAATATGAAGAGTAATGGCGAACGATTTTCACCCTTTCATACTTCATCCAAAAAGTTAGAAATAGTAAATATTTCTATTTGAAATAAATATTGATTTTTCACAGAAAAGAAACTTATGCGGTGAAACTTTAAGTGTTGTTTTATAATCATACGCCGCAGTCCTTTATAATAATTAATTTTTATTCATTGATAATTCTACTTTTTTTAAATCATTGTTTGTATAATAAATTTCAGTTTTGTTGTAAATATGCGTAGTTAACATATTTATATATATTTTCAAGTCACTAATATAGAATTAATTTCATAAATGATATATAATTGTTAAAAAAATTAATGTGTAATTTTTCATCAAGTAATTGGAAATAAAAACTACTTGATAATAAATAATTATCTTTCTTTTATCACCACTGTACCTTCAATCCTTTATCTAACAACAAACAAATTATTCATAACATATATGTGGTATTATGCTATGCTGGGAAACCTTACTCTTGGGGTTGAAGATAGTTGAAGTGATGGCGCAGTCGTGGTGTCTGAATGGTAAAGGTTTTCACACAAGGGAAATAAGCCAGAACACTTGATGGGTTGAAATAAAAGGCAACTGGTTTGGAGGAAAGAAAGCTTGAGAAAGCGGAGCGATTTTGACTATTAACGATCGGATCACATGGTGATGATCGACTTGACTATGGGATGAGTTGAGAGAGAGATCTCTAGAGCAGATGTTACCTTGGTGAGAGCGAGTCGAAGACTAGGTGTTGTTCCGCTGGAAGCGAGTCGATGACTGCCTATTCTAGGTTCTCGATTTAACACCAAGACCTATCTTCTTTCCCATTGGTCGAAAGGTGTCACATGGCCTTTTTCTATTGGTTGACCTATTTAGGTGATACTTTCTAATTGGTCCTTACTTATGTCTTTGTCGGAAGACACGCCCGGCCCTGCCCAGGAAATACTGGTCGTTAAACTTGGCTTTTATGATTTCCGGGGTCATAAGGTTGACTGTAATTTTATTAATAGTTGTGTTCTCTTCTAAGCCTACTTCCTAGGTTTTTCTCTAAGGCGTTCTATCCTCCAGTTACCTTTGTTCTTTTATTAAATCCTTTTAAAACATACATTGTACATACATAGTGGGTCGGGGGTGCATACAGTTATATACAAATTATGACATATACATATATTAAAAGTGGCATATCCTGACCAGGAGCACTTGTGCTTTACAGAAGGCAGAGCGCCATCTGGTGGAACAGAAATCAAACAGATGGCGCTCTGCCTTCTGTAAAGCACAAGTGCTCCTGGTCAGGATATGCCACTTTTAATATTGATTTCAACACCTGATCTTTTTATCTTTTATTTTTTTCTTTCGTTTTTTCATATACATATATATTTTATTATTGAATTTATAATTATATACTATCATTATAATTATTATTATTTTTAAATGAGAACGTTCAAATTTATATATATGAGAAATACATTGTTATATATGCAAATAAGTAGTGGTTTGAGCTTAAGATAGGAATCCTCATTTAGTTTTGTTCATGAGTGAATATTTTGATAGAAAATCTCATTCAAAATTTTTGAAATTAAAAATTGAAATTTTTTTATTATTTGCATATAACACAGATTCCCTTCAGTATAGTGACATTGAGTTACTGACTGAAAGGTCGGGAGTTAAATATATTAAAAGAGAAAATTGCTATAAGTATAAAATATAAAAATATAAACGTTAGCAATGCGTTACTTTATTCCTAAAATTGCAAGCTTTCGGATCTTTACAATCCTTCTACAGGCAGGATAAAGATCTTAAAGCTTTCAATTTTACAATAAAGAAACGCATTTTTGCTACCGTTTATATATTTATATTTTATAGATAAATAAATTATTGTTTGATGTGGCTGTATTTTTTTTCTGTAAATCAACTTTCAACCAACAAATAATTTTCAGAACAGAATATAGAGTTACCCCCATTTCATAAAAATTCAAAAGATAACATAATAATATACAATTCGTTTGAATGAAGAATATTATTGTGCGTATTTTAGTATATCAATTCAAACATAAATAAAAAAACATTTATTCATGCCAAGTACAAATAATAATATCGTTTGGTGATCAATCATGTATCAGACGATGATAAACATATCAAAAGAGATCTTCAATAACAATATGACAACAGACGATATATTTACACTACGATCAATATCAACAAATTGGTGTTGGGATATATAAAGGTACAAGGTGTGAAAAGGAATTTTCCTTCAGACGATTACCTCGCCCTTCAATTGTTGAGGCTACTTCGGGTTCGGCCCACAATTTCTAAGCCTAAAATACCCTCCACTATTTTTTTTCTTGATCCCCAAATCGGTTACTTTTTTTAAGCTTTCCTTTCCTTTAACTCGGTGCTTAGAGCTGTTTTAGCTTCAAAAGTGAGACAAAAATACCTTCACGTTGTTAGAATTTTACGATAATATGTTGTAAAAATAATATTGTTTTAGATTATTAATGAAAAATCAAATATATTTGGATAGTATTAAAAGACTAATATAACATTCTAATAAAATGCTCAAAGCATATTTTCGTTCTAAAATATTCCTTAAAACTTTCTTAAATCTGTAAATTGTTTTCCTCGAAAACACTACTTTAACAATTGATTTCATTTAACTAAATTTGCATACAAATTCTTTGTACATATTTGTGTTGATATTTTTTCTCTTTTCATCTAATTAAATTACATACTAAGTCTTGTACATATTTCAAATGATCTTTCTTTTCTTTTCTATGTTTAGTTTACCTTTAAAGTGCAAGTGTCCCTAATGGGACATAGCGCTCTAAGTCGAAATGAAAAATAATAATAAAAATAAAATATTATATTAACACAAATCAATAACGCGCCATCTATACATATACAATGAAAGGATTTAAAAGCACGAATGTTTCTTTTATACATAATACAAACTTCTACTGCCCTTACTGCGATGAAAAAAATATATTGTGGACATAAGCTTATAGGACAGTAGAATTACATTCAAATATTTGCATCGAGCAATGCTCTTCCGCAAACCATAAAGACAAGGCCAGTAAGCCCTCCCAATATATTTTTTCATCGCAGTAAGGGCAGTAGAAGTTTGTATTATGTATAAAAGAAACATTCGTGCTTTTAAAAATATATATATTTGTCATTATATGTATATCTACTGTCCTCAAAGCTTATGTCCATAGTTCATTAAAAAAACCCTTTATAACAGAGTCTAGCTTCAGTATCAGCATAAAAGGAAAACCGAAAAATGCAATAATACAGCAGGTATGGTAGATTAAACTGGCAAAACCGGTGGGAGGGTTCACCACTGATGAGTCAGGCCCTCCCATTATTTTATCATTGCAGTGAGGACAGTATATTTATTTTTAAAATAATCATTTATTTATTTATTTCCTCTCAAATTTACAGTGTACCATTCGAGCATAAAGCTCACGAGTCACTTTGTCGTGGATGTTAGGCATCAAGAATTTCTAAAAAATGGCCTTCAGAACTGACTGGAAGGTCACAGTTCAGGTAGAGTGAAGTCCAGGTCTTTTATGTCTTGGATTGAGGTCTCCATCAAATTGGAACAATTCTTGTATAACTGGATTTTGGGAAGTAGAGAGTTTTAGATATAATTTCTGGGTCGAGGATATGTATATTTCTTCTATATACAACAACAACAACAAAAGCCTTTATTTAGGGCATTCCGCCCCATACAGGATTCGCCGTATTTACACGTCAACAAGAGGAGAGGGAAGAGGAAACATTTACAACAAAATAAGGTTTGTCTCACATTCAGTTACCTATTTACAGATAGTTCATCCTCCAGTATCCTTTGCCCTGCATTCTTTCTCATGCGCCCAGCTTCTGTGCAGAACTTAAAGTATCTAACAATCAGTAATTCATCATTCAGAGCTGAAGAGAGAAGTTGACATATGCGATGGTATCTAAATTGACCAGAGATATTTCTTCTATATTGGGCTGGTTTAAGTCCTGCTTTAAAATTGAATTTGATAGATTAAATGGGGCATTTACAGTACTTCTTAAACAAATTCTCATGAATGCATCTATTCTTTTCCTATCAGTCAAGGCTATGTATTTAAACCATACAGGCAATGCGTATGTTATTATAGGGAGAATACAGCATCAAAAAGAGTTTAAATTTCTTATAACGCCTGCTAATGCATCCTATTATATTTATAATTTGAAAACTTTTCAAACATTTTATTTTGAATCGACGAATATTCTGAGATACATTGCGACCATTTTTAAGGTAGAACGTTTATTCTAAATTAGAATCCATCATAATAATATTTCGACAAGTTTTGAAATCTATGGAGACCCCTGGATATTATTTTAAAGGGAGATATTAATTGTTGCATCATGGCTAATTAACCTATTTTATTTCAATTTGTAATATTATTTTTCATATATTTTAAATTCAAATTTATATTTTATATTTATTTATTTTATTAAACAGAATATATGTATTATAAACAGAATATATGTATTATAGAATTACCATTTGTATTTAGGTACACTGTGTGACTTCACTGCTCTCTTTGATGTGAGAAATAAATAAATAATTCTGAAGGCTACTTAAAGTAGAGTTATCTTCACTTATATAAATTTGTAGGATGGTTGAAACACGTTCTGGTAAGATACAAGACTCAGCACAGGAGAGAATCAAGGTTGAAGAGTCTGCCAAGCCACAAACTGGTGCAACAATATAATATTTATAAATTTTATCATTTACACTTTCTTTTATATTAGAAGTTTGAACTATTTATAAGATAATAAGTCAAACCTGAATGTTGAATTTCATTATTACTAAAAACTAAGAGGTTTCAAACCAAAGATACTTTTTTTCAAAGCCCCCAAATAAAATAATCAAATTAATTGAATTTAAATTTAAACTCATGGAAAAAAAACTTAAGGAAGTGGTTGTCTGTTTTTATTGAGAAGACAAAGGCAATTTTGTTCACACTTGTTTATCAGACATGTCTTCAATAAAGGTCATTATCAAAATTCGAAACTATTTTAGACGCGTAAGGTTCTTTTTGAAATTAAACAATATCTACTGCCCTTACTGCAATGGAAAAATTAATGGGAGGGCCTGGCTCATCAGTGGTGAACCCTCCCAGCGGTTTCGCCAGTTTAATCTACCATACTGCTGTCCTCAAAGCTTATGTCCATAGTTCATCTAAAATACCCATTCCAAGAGTCTAGCATCAGTATCACTATAAAATGAAGATCGAAAAAGGCAATATAACAGCGGTATGGTAGATTAAAATGGCTAAACCGCTGGGAGAATTCACCACTGATGAGCCAGGCCCTCCCATTAATTTTTCCATTGCAGTAAGGACAGTAGAAATTGCTTAATTTCAAAAAGAATCTTACGCGTCTAAAATAGTTTCGAATTTTGATAACAGATGGCGCGCTAGTGCATCATAATATTAAAGGTCATTATAATATCTTTCAGAGGTATTGTCTATATCCCGATGTACATACTTTTTTATTATCCCTTATGTCATTGCACAATGTCATGGTGACTATTTAAAAATGGTTTCCATGATAGGTACTGTTGCCGTAGGTTAGTTATCCGGGGCATTCAGCTTTAGGCCTTCTGGGAGTTGGCAATCTGATTTGGCCTCCCTTATATACATGCTAGAAGGTACAACTTCTTCAAATTTTGTTTATGAGTGCATTGGGCGGTAGCAGATAGGGCCTAGAAGCGATAGCTAGGAATCCTTGCCACTTCCTTTGTCTATAAGCCTGGTTAGTACTTTATGTTTTGGTTTGGTGGGCTGTATCTAGATAGACCAGACCTTTTCAGCTGATTATTATCCTTGAATTAGAGCCGTTCGATTCTTTATAAAACCTTTTGACTACATGAACAACGTCAAACCTCTTTGACTAGGTGAATCTCCAAACAAATAATTGAACCACAGACTCAAAGAACTAGACCGATTCGAAAACTTACTACAATCAGACTGATTTTATTGGCCAGACGACAGTTTATACAATCATAATTTACATATTTAACTAAAGTAACAAAATTTACATAATCGGCGCGAATATGTATTTTATTATTTGATTTAGGGAATTGAGGAAACACCTTTTTAAGTTGAAAGTTTTTTTCGACCAATTTTTTTTTATCATAATAAAGGAATACATCAATTGAAGAAATTGATGATCAATCAGGGAAAAAGTTTCTGTATCCGTTTTTATTAAATTTTTCATTTTATTATTACAGAAGCACGAAGTCTATCAGACTATTGTGCTATATTAGAATTATTTACATATATATCTTTAATTATTTACACGATGAATTAGTAGTGATTTATAAATCTGTGTACAAATTGCTCTAAACTTGCCAAAGTTTTCATAAGATTGAGTATATACAGAAAGATGGCATTATGTCAAAGTAAGCAAGTACAATTTGGTTAGTCAGAGGGCAAGCCAACACTCTGGTGTTTCAACATCTAGACAGAATTCACATGTTGGATCATTTATAACTCTCAAGTCAAAGAGAAAACTTAAAAAGGGTCCTTTGCCTGTGAAGAATTAAATAGTGTATTTATCGTTTTTATTAAAATAATTCAAGCTTTCGGGCTTATTAGTCCTTCGACAGGAGTAATAAAATAACTATTAATAATATCTATTAGCCTTGAGGGACTCTCTTTGGAGCTCCTGTTGAATGAGGTGGTGAGAAACAGAGCTGGAGCCTTTGCGTTATTCAAATTTTGGAAGAGGGCTGAAGAGAAGGGGAAGCTATACACATAATCTAATTGATGTAAATAATTATATGTAAAAATTCTTTGTCAGAACTAGAATGACGAATCCTGTATGGGACTTTGATTCCAGTAAAAGGCTTGTTGCTGCTGTTGTATATAGTCACAATGTAGAAAATACTATACTATACCTACTACTTATAGGTTTCTCTCTGTATTCTTAGTTCTCTTCTCTTCAATTACTCTGTAAACTGGCGAATCCTTCATAGAACGAGAGGTACTCAATAAAGGCTTTTGTTGTTGTTTTTGTATAATATCTATTATTACAAGTTGAATAGCTACTTAGAGGATTATCAAATGAAGAACATCTTAGGGAGAGTCGCGGATACCTTACCTAAACACAAGATTATTCTTGTCAAGTTCCTCTACACAGTCATCGAGTATGCTGGGGACACGGATTCCATAACTCGCAAGTCTGAACTCAAGACGATTCTAAGCTACTGATAGGATCCAGATGTACCTTCAGAGAAGGCCTCGTCTGGTGTATATATTTTCTCTACTATTTTAAACTCTGTAAACTCTCTCTTGACCATTGACTAGATGTTAATAAACCATTTTTAATTGTCAATTGTCATATCAGTCCTTTTTTTTTTCGACAGAAATAATACAATAACTATTAATATTATCTATTATTACAAGTTGAATAACTACCTAGAAAATTATCAAAAGAATATGAAAAAGTGAATTAAAGAGAATTTCTTATAGGTTTTCTTTATTTATTCAAGATTTAAAGAATTTATACCTTTTAACAAGAATAAAAATAAAAACGTATGAAAGAAACAAATTGTTACATATATACATATCTAGATACATATATACATATTAAAATAAAAAAGGCATATCCTGACTAGGAGCACATGTGTTTTAAAGATGGTAGAGCGCCATCTGGTGGAACAGAAATCAACTAAACATTGATTTAGCCTGTTCCCTGATATTTTGCCAACCCAATTTATTGATATTGTAACCAAGTATTTATTATTTTATTATTTTTATTAACAGAGTGGTCATTTTTTCATATTTATATTTTGCTACTCTGTAAATTCCCCTCGTGACTTATCTTTTGTTTACTTTTCATAGTTTGTCCTTGCCTGAAATAAATTTTGTTTCCTCCTGAAGTTTTTGTCTTCCCTAATTTTCCACGTGGCATTTTGGTGGAGATGCTGGGTAAGTTAGGGAAGACAAACTGAAGATCGCCGAGAAGAATTTGAAGCCATGGGTGCTGTAATCCACATTTTCGGAGACTGACACCAGGATTCCACCACCGTGCTAAAGCCAAGACTTCCCTCGAAGATGACGATGTCCCTATAGACGATACGACGACAAAGCCGCTCTTCACGCCGCAAGATAAAGGACGCAAAGGTACTAGGGACAAAGTTCCAAGACTTCGATGGAATCCTTGGCAGAAGCACGTCAGATCCATGTCAGTATCTACAATAATTGCTAGCTGTGGGTCAAAGCTCCCATAGGGAAGGAGCTATGTAACCAAGTATTTATTATTTTTATTAACAGAGTGGTCATTTTCATATTTATATTTTGCTACTCTGTAAATTCCCCTCGTGGCTTAACTTTTGTTTACCTTTCATAGTTTGTCCTTGCCTGAAATAAATTTTGTTTCCTCCTGAAGTTTTTGTCTTCCCTAATTTTCCACGTGGCAATATTATTTGATTTATCAAGAAATAGAGTTGGCCAAATATCAGGGAACAGGCTAAATCAATGTTTAGTTGATTTCTGTTCCACTAGATGGCGCTCTCTGCCATCTGTAAAGTACATGTGCTCCTAGTCAGGATATGCCTTTTTTATTTTTAATATAAACACCTGACCTTTTAATTTTTTTTTCTATTATTTTTTCATATATACATATTGTTGCATTAATTTTAATGCGTCTCACATTTATTCAAAATATTCTATGATATTTAATATTTATTTAAAACAGATTATATACAAGGGTATCATTACTTTTTATAGTTTCATTCCTTTTGTAATATTGTAACTGTACATATATCTTGATTGGTTATTGGAGGGAGAGAGGACCTAGACGAAGACTGCGGATCACGACCTACGAGGAAGACAATAAATAAATAAACACAATAACTTTAAATCTCAATTTAATTTTATTTACTTTTCTTTATTTGATTTAAGTATGGAAACCCGCTCGGTGAAACGTGTATAACACCAAGAAGGAGGAAACCAAGGTCGATGACCCTGCAAAGCTGCAACTTGGTGCAACAATATATCAAAATATTCACATATTAAGAAATATATGTATGTAGTATGTATGTATGTATGCAGATATGTATATGGTTACATGGTGTTGCAACTTTGTAGAATCCTGATTATCATGGACTATTCCACGTGCATTAAGGATAATAATAATATAAACATTATTATAGATGGAAATTTTGCCGGGAGGATATTGATCTAAAGAGACAAAGGTCGCCTCTTTCGTCAAAATAGACGTAAAACCAGACGCCATCTATTGACCGTCGCCGCAAACTAGCGGTCTCGGGTAGGTTACAAAGCCACAACATCAGCTTTGGTAAACTGAAAAGCGTCCACCTAGAGACCACGGTTTGGGCTAATGGCCCTCGTCAGTCTAGGGCGGACTTTATTCTATGAGATCCACACGGGATCTAACGGAATCTAGACAATCTACCAAAAAGGTGTTTAGCTGGAAAAGTGGCTAGGCCAAATCTATGGCTAAAATATAGATGAAAATTTTTCCAGGAGGATATTGATCTAATGAGACAAAGATCGCCTCTCCCGTCAAAATAGACGTCAAAACTAGACGCCATCTAACGGGAGAGGCGACCTTTGTGTCTCTTTAGATAAAAATTATTGTAGTATATATAAATGGCTCTGTATCTTGGAATACAAGACTTCTGTCTTACATATATGGTTATCCTGCTAGACTTTCTACCGACCTGGAACTACTCGGATAACAGGTTCTCCATGGCAGCAATTTTCTCCTCTAATGACCAACCCTTTCTTCTACTTCTATACTGAAACTTGGTTAGTTGGCGAGTTGTATGTGCTTCATACAGCTTAAGGAATTACACTACTATGCGACTTAATTTACATCAATGTAAATAATTAATAAGTTACTTTAGAATATAACTTATTGTAAATAGCTCAAATTGATCAACTTTCTCTCTCCACGATACTAATTATTACAGAAAACTTCATCAACTTCCATCATTGCTTAACATACTGTAAATAACTACCTTGCGATTTCTTCTATCTGCTTATGTTGTTGCTTATTTGTTTAATGGATATGTTTATTCAATGCTCTTTTTCTTAATTGTTTATTTTCTTTTTGATAATTCTGTTACCTACTCTACTACAATATCAATTATAATATAATACACTGCGGCCTGTGATTGTAAAACAACAATTGAAGTTACACCGCATGAGTTTCTTTCCAATGAAAAATCAAAATTTATTTCAAGGTGAAATATTGACTATTTCTAACCTTTTTGGATGAGGTATGAAAGGGTGAATTATGAAGAGTAATGATGAACGGAAAATATTATTATTTAAAAATTCCCAACCCTGGACACTTTTATTTTTCCGTTCATCATTACTCTTCATAATTCACCCTTTCATACCTCATCCAAAAAGGTTAGAAATAGTCAATATTTCACCTTGAAATAAATTTTGATTTTTCATTGAAAAGAAACTCATGCGGTGTAACTTCAATTGTTGTTTTACAATATCAACAACAACAACACACAACAATAGCCTTTATTGGGCACACGTGCCATACAGGATTCTCCCTGTAGGGTTTTACAATATCAATTATTGTAAAAAGTTTCACGTGCAATTATCCAGATCGGATATAGCGTGTCTTGTTTGCAACTGTTGTATGTACTTCTAGTTATCAGGTTAGTTCTTTCTCTGCTTTATTTTCTATTTTTATTTTAACAACATTACAATTCCCTATGAGAATTCGAAACTATTATATACACGTGTATGATTCTTTTTAAAAAATTAAACCTATCTACTGCCCTTACTGTAATTAAAAATTAATGGTATTCATTGCAGTAAGGGCAGTAAATATTTGATTAATTTTTAAAAGAATCATACACGTGTCTATAATAGTTTCAAATTATCAAAACAGATGGCGCACTAATGTATCATAATACAATTCAGTATTTTTTTAAATTATTGGTGTAACTTCTGACCTTATTTCAGCCTTATTTTGATCTGGTAAAAGTTTTATAGAATTTTCAATAGCAGCTAAAGTCCTAGGTATATCAATCTTTTGAGATGGAACATAATTTAGTCCTTTTAATAGAAGTCTCGTTGGATGTAATTGATTGGTTAGAAAGATTGACTACCTGGTTCAAAATCACATTAATAGGTACCGCTCAACAAGAGCAACCTAGTTTATGATAATTGAAACAGTGAATAATATGTGAAGGTTATTCACATATTAAACAAAATTTTAACGTGGGATTCAATCCCGGTTCATGACTGTCGGGAATCGAGCGTGTTATCCTCTCATACACCGACTTTTGGAAAGATTGACTACAGTGTTTTGATATGTTTGAGGATTTGTTTTTTTTTGTATATCATATATATATATATATATATATATATATATATAAAGATAGAGGCTGCCTGGCCAGAGAGAGAGAGAGAGAGCATTCATATTTATATGAAAAAAAGACACTTCGGCCAGTTGGAGTTTTTTATTTTTCTCAACGTTTCGACAAAATTCTTTTGTCTTCGTCAGGAAAAGTAAATAAAATAAAACATTTGGCAAGACGTTACAAAAATGGTTCTAAAAGAATTTTGTCGAAACGTTGAGAAAATAAAAAAACTCCAACTGTCCGAAGTGTCTTTTTTTTATAGCCAATTGTTCAATTTTTTTAGATTGAATAAGGCGGATAGCTTTAGCTTTGTTTTGACATTTGGTGTTTAAATATTGATTTAAACCTTCGATTAATTCATTATTTAAAATTTATTTCAATTTTGGAGTTAATTTTTCTAAATTTATAATCGATATTTGAATAATTAAAGGATTAAATCGATATTTAATTTGAGTCAAAAGGCGATCCATTAATTAAGCTTATATAAAAGGGCGTACCTGGATCTGTAAAGAAAAAAAAAACATTTTTTTTCTCAAAATATTTCGAGAGATTGCTCCCTCTTTATCAATTTATTGCACAGTGAATTTAATTTACAATGATATATTATGATCTACAATAATTTATAAATTAAATTCACTGTGCAATAAATTGATAAAGAGGGAGCAATCTCTCGAAATATTTTGAGAAAAAAATTGTTTTATTTTTCTTTACAGATCCAGGTACGCCCTTTTATATAATCTCAATATTTAATTGCTCTATTTTCAAAACAATTCAGTATATTAATTCCTTTTATAAAACTCAAAGAAAAAAACTTACGAAAGTGGAAGGTCTTTGATGTTCATAGCCATCTGTTTATTTTAAGGAGACAGAGGCAATTTTGTTCACACTTGGTTATCTCGTGTATCTTCAATAAAAGTCCTATATTATATTTATATATACTATGTATTCAACAATATATAATATATGGACAAAACTTAAGAAAGTGGAATGTCATTGTATGTTTATAAAAAGGAGAAAGAGGTATTTATTTTGTTCACACTTGGTTATCTCGTGTGTCTTCAATAAAGGTCACTGTAATATCGTTCAGAGTTATTGTATGAATCCCGATATACATGTTGAAAGGTACAAATTCCTTAAGTTTTGTCTATGAGTGTATATCCACTTGGTTATCTCGTGTGTCTTCAATAAAGGTCACTGTAATATCTTTTAGAGTTATTGTCTAAATCCTGATATACATACTAAAAGATACAACTTCCTTAGGTTTTGTCTATGAGTGTATATACACTTTGTTATCTCGTGTATCTTCAATAAAGGTCCCTGTAATATCTTTTAGAGTTATTATCTGAATACTGATATAAATGGTAAAAGATATAACTTCCTTAAGTTTTGTCTATGAGTGTATATATACCTTGTATAATTGAAAAGATAATTAAACCATCTATAGATACATTTTTTAATTAAAAATAAATTTGTCCCTTGATGGTTTAATTTTTTAAATATTGTTTCTCTGCAATGGAGAAAAAATTCTTAGTATTTCGCGAGAGCTAAATATGTTTTATAATATAATATGTATTATTTATTTATATGAAATTTATATAGCTACAGCATTTTAATATGAAATTATTATGTAAAATTGTATTTAATTATACTTAATTCTTGTCTTATTGGGGCGATTTATTGTATCGTTTTTCTGGTAGAATAGATTTTAAGCTCAAATATTAGAAGAGAGATAATTGTGAATTAAAAATTTTAAAAGAAACTTATCCCAGAAAGTCTGATATTTATACCTTAATACGAGGAATTGTTTTATTTGAAAATTGAAAGAGATTTGATGAGTTTGAATTTAGAAACTTTTAGAATCAAAGCCGCTTTGGACATTTCTGATCTTCTAAATATTCTTTTATAATATGAAAGGTGTTGGAAAGTTCATTAATTCGAATATTCTATAAAATAATTGTTTTTGTTTATTTTAAGAAGGATATTGTGACGGTGTATTTGACCTAGAAAAGAAAACAGTTACAATTTCCGTTAATAGATGGCGCTCTTTAAGACTTTAGCCGGTTACCTCGGGTTGAACGAAGTGCGGCACGATTCACACGACAGCTGCGTTCCAGTAACTGTTGTTGTTTTGAAAACTAGAAGCGATAGAACGTGTTTTGGGACCAAAGAGCTGAAAAGGGGAGACAACACGGCTGGTGATCCACAGCTGAAAAAACGGCGTTGTCGCATAAAGGATTAAAGAACAACACGCAACAATATAAACCATTACGATGCACTAGCGAGCCATCTGTTATCAAATTACAAAACTATTTTAGAGGCGTAATATTCTTTTTAAAATAAAACATTTTCTACTGTCCTTACTGCAATGGAAAAATTAAAGGGAGGGCCTGGCTCATCAGTGGTGAACCCTCCCAGCGGTTTCGCCAGTTTAATCTACCATACCGCTGTTATATTGCATTTTTGGAACTTCCTTTTATAGTTATACTGATGCTTGACTCTTCGAATGGGTATTTTAGATGAACTATGGACATAAGCTTTTAGGACAGCAGAATTACATATAATTATAAATATATAATATGCTCGAGCAATCGCTCTTCCGCAAATATCAAATTGTGTCTTTAATTTGAACAATTATATTACGATGCACTAGCGTGCCATCTGTTATCAAATTACAAAACTATTTTAGAGGCGTAATATTATTTTTAAAATAAAACAATTCAATATAAACTATTTCTAAGATTCCACCCTTCAGTGTAGCATACATAAGCAGAATGATCCAATACAGTATTTCAGCTATAAAGAAGCCGTCTGGTAGATTAAATTAGCGAAACCGCTGGGAGTGTTCATCACTGATGAGACAAACCCTCTCAATAATATTTTTATTGCAGGAAGGACAGTAAAGCTTGATTTATTTGTGAAATATGTATATTAAAATTGATATCTTTGATACCTTTCACGGTACTAAGACAATAGATATATTGCTTTATCTGTATATAATTTCTTCAGAAGAGTTATGAAAAAAGCGGATCTGATAAATTAGTTTTTCTATAATAATAATAATAATTAATCTTTAAAAACTTTTTCTTTTTTTTTCTTCTTTTGTTAGACAATGCTTTTTACTGCATTTCATGTAATATTGTACATATAAAACCCCACTCATCCTGATCATTTATGTCTACACTGTGGAGAATCTGTGTAAGACCAATGGGGTCTTAATAAAGACTTTGTGTGTGTGTGTGTGATACTTTTCAAGGCACTACAATTTGGGATACACCACATGTTTTAATTCGAATTTACCTATTTTATATTTAGAAAAATAAAACGGAGATTTAAGAGGAGTATCTTGTGCGAATTTTATTAGCAAGCTTACGGACGCATGCGTTCTTCTACAGGCTTTTACGGTCTGTAGAAGGACGTCCGAAAGCTTGTTAATAAAATTCGCACAAGAAACTCCTCTTCAATCTCCGTTTTATTTTTCTATTTTAACTCGAAGAGTTTATTTTAGTCGATTTTATATTTGGGATAGATATCAACACGTAGTTCTAATTTTAAAATTAATCTATTAATCGGTAATCAGGAATTAGGGTGAAGTAGAATTACTTTCCTTTGGTTTATCAAAGCCAAACATCAGGAATCAGAGTCATCAGAGTGAAACATCAGGAATTAAATAAATTATTGATATAGCTATATTTTTCCTTTGCATATAAGGTGTATGGTCTGGTAGCGCTCTTTGATTTAACGATTAATATAAAGAGGAAATTTTGTGTCAAAAAATAAATAAATTTGATATTTTCTGATACCTTTCACGGTACTACAATTTGGGATAGAAAGCAACACACACACGTAGTTCTAATTTTAAAATTAATCTATTAATCGGCAATCAGGAATTAGGGTGAAGTAGAATTACTTTCCTTTAGCTTATCAGAGTGTCAACTTTTATAAACCTTTTTGACAATTTAATCTTCCGACGACTTGAATTTGATTAACCTCTTCACGTCCTTAGATGACATTTTCAGATATCAATCATCACGTATCATCCACCACGCACGTATATTTTCAAAATATTTTGTTTTTCATACAGAAATAATGTAATACATTTTTCTCTAAATATATAATAAGTATTTAAAATATGTATATAATAATGTGTATATAAAAATTGTATTTATTATTTATTTATAGCTCTCTTTGAAGCTCCTGTTGAATGAGGTGGTGAGAAACAGAGCTGGAGCTTTTGCGTTGTTCAAATTCTGGAAGACGGCTGAAGAGAAGAGGAGGCTATATACATAATCTAATTGATGTAAATAATTATATGCAAATAATCTATGTCAGGATTAAAATGACGAATCCTGTATGGGACTTTGATTCCAGTAAAAGGCTTGTTGCTGCTGTTGTATATAGTCACAGTGTAGAAAATACTATACTATACCTACTACATATAGGTTTCTCTCTGTATTCTTAGTTCTCTTCTCTTCAATTACTCTGTAAACTGGCGAATCCTATATAGGACGAGAGGTCCTCAATAAAGGCTTTTTGTTGTTGTTAATTTATAATACAATATTAAGCGGCTTATGATTGTAAAACGGCGTTTGAAAATGATGTGACTTTTGATTGTATTATAAATTACTTTATGTGATATTTACAAACGGAAAAATATGTCCAGGGTAGCCTAGTGGACATGGCATCTGCCCGGTAAGCGGAACACTGTGGGTTCGATTCCCATCCCTGGACACTTTTATTTTTCCGTTGATCATTACTATTCACAATTCATCCTTTCATACCTCATCCCTAAGGTTAGAAATGATCGTTATTTCTCCTTAAAGATAAAGTTCGACTTTCGTTTAAAGGAAACACATGCGGGATGATTTTTAAATGTCGTTTTACATTTATTATTAAGTTGTTAACGTGATAATCCTGTTGAAGGACTGTCAAGTCTAAAAGTTTGAAAATAAAAAGTTGCACAAGAAACTTAACCCTGGAAGCTTCATTTATTTTATAATTTTCAGATATATATTCTTTATTAAATTTTGAAGTAGATGTTATTATTTACTTGTGAAAAATAGTACAAATGTGATATTTTAATGGGATAAGGTACATAAATTAAGAAAAAAGACATCTCTTTATCATGTAACTGTAAATTTCTGATGGTTGAATACGTATGTGGTTAATTTTTCTTGATTCATCAAGAATAGTTATTTGGCTCATTCTGGAATAATTAAAAAAATCTACGAATAGTTGATATTTATTCCGATAGATGGCGTAAGCACAATAAGGAAATGCCTTTTTTTCTTTATTATTTACTTGTTTTTAAATACATGAGTATTATGGTATTATAATGCATTAGCGCACCATCTGTTATCAAAATTTGAAACTATTATAGACTCATATGATTTTTTTAAAAATTTAAACAATTTCTACTGTCCTTACTGCAATGAAAAATTAATGGGAGGGCCTGGCTCATCAGTGGTGAACCCTCCCAGCGGTAATGGTGGATTAAACTGGCGAAACCGCTGGGAGGTTTCACCACTGATGAGCCAGGCCCTCCCATTAATTTTTGCCATAGCAGTAAGGACAGTAGTATTGTTTATTTTTAAAAAGAATCTTACACGTCTATAATAGTTTCGAATTTTGATATTATGGTATTGCAGACGTAGAAAGAAACACAGTTTTTAATCACAATTTACTTTAATTGTATGCTGATAAAAAATATATAATATAATTTGAGAAAAGCAATACCTGACGTGTGTGTGAGGCGTAGAGAATGAAGAAAATAAAAGTTTTCGAAACCGCGTTTCACCACATTTTTCTGCTTTCTACATCCATTTTGGGCTCGAAAATCATACAATTTGGTTAGTAGCTCGATAAATCACATTTTCTCTGTTTTTCCTTTGACCGGCACAAATATTTTTGTAAATATGTATTTACATATATATACAAACATAAGTTTCTCTTCTTCGGTCTTTAGGCCATAGTACCAGATTTTGTATTTCTTTGGATACTCAGAAATGGTCTTTGTGGTAGGTAATGTTTCCCTGAACATTTTCTTATGGGTTTCTCTTCTTAAAACTTAGGGCCAAAGTACCTGCTCTTGTAACACTTTGGATACTCAGGAATGTAAACTTGTGGTAAGTGACGTTTCCCTGAACCTTTTTCTATGGGTTTCTCTTCTTCAGACTTTGTGCCATAGTACCAGCTCTTGTATCTCTTTGGATACTCAGGAATGGTCTTTGTGGTAGGTAATGTTTCCCTGAACTTTTTCCTATGGGTTTCTTTACTCTAGACTTTGGGCCATAGTACTAGCTCTTGTCTCTCTTTGGATACTCAGTAATGGTCTTTGTGGTAGGTAATGTTTCCCTGACCCTTTTCCTATGGTTTTCTTTTCTACAGACTTTGGGCCATAGTACTAGCTGTCTCTCTTTGGATACTCAGTAATGGTCTTTGTGGTAGGTAATGTTTCCCTGAACCTTTCCCTATGGGTTTCTCTTCTTCAACTTTGGGCCATAGTACTAGCTCTTGTCTCTCTTTGGATACTCAGGAATGGCAACTTGTTGTAGGTAATGTTTCCCTTAACTTTTTCCTATTGGTTTCTCTTCTCAGACTTTGTGCCATAGTATCAGCTCTTGTAGCACTTTAGATACTGAGGAATGGTCACTTGCGGTAGGTAATGTTTCCCTGAACTTTTACAATGGGTTTCTCTTCTACAGACTTTAGGCCATAGTACCAGATCTTGTATTTCTTTGGATACTCAGGAATGGTCTTTGTGGTAGGTAATGTTTCCCTGAACTTTTTCCTATGGGTTTCTTTTCTCAGACTTTGTGCCATAGTACCAACTATTGTATCTCTTTGGATACTCAGGAATGGTGTTTGTGGTAGGTAATGTTTCCCTGAACCTTTTCCTATGGGTTTCTCTTCTACAGACTTTGTGCCATAGTACCAGCTTTCGTCTCTCTTTGGATACTCAGGAATGGTCTTTGTGGTAGGTAATGTTTCCCTGAACTTTTTCCTATGGGTTTCTCTTCTACAGACTTTGTGCCATAGTACCAGCTCTTGTATCTCTTTGGATACTCAGTAATGGTCTTTGTGGTAGGTAATGTTTCCCTGACCCTTTTCCTATGGGTTTCTCTTCTACAGACTTTGTGCCATAGTACCAGCTCTTGTATCTCTTTGGATACTCAGGAATGGTCTCTGTGGTAGGTAATGTTTCCCTGAACTTTTTCCTATGGGTTTCTCTTCTACAGACTTTGTGCCATAGTACCAGCTCTTGTATATCTTTGGATACTCTGGAATGGTAACTTGTGGTAAGTAATATGTGTTTCCCTGAACTTTATTCCCTATATATAAATTATATAACGAAATTGCTGGAGGGTTCACCATTGATAATCCAAGTTTTCCTAATAATATTTCTAAAAAGTAAAGACAGTAGAAATTTTATTTAATTTGAAAAAGAAGCATTCATGATACATATTCTTATATTTTGTATGTATAGATGTTGCGTTATTGCTTTATAATTGTTTTACGTCTAACTGTCTCTCTCTTTCTCTCCTTATTGTTTGCGAAAGATCATTGCTCGCTGAAAATATTTGTATGTAATTCTACTGTTCCTAAAAGCTCATGTTCATAGTTTACTTAAATACTATTGATGAGATTACACTCTTCAGTGTAGCATATATAAGCATAATCGTCCAATACAGTATTAGATCTCTAAAAAGCGGTCTGGTGAAAAAGATTGGCGAAATTACTGGGAGGGTTTACCACTGATGAAACAAGCCCTCCTAATATACAAGTATGTTTCAACTCAGAAAGTATAGTAAAATGTTTTTTTATTGACAAAATAAACAGTCATGCTAAAAAGTCTTATATTTGAGACTATACATGGTTTTTTACATTATAAGTATGGCAGTTATTGAGTTACAACTTCATGTTTACTGTGTGTATCGCAAGTTAACAAACGTAGACAGGAGTTCAGCGTTACACTTTAATGAAGGATTGAACTTTTCTAAAAATTTAATGAAGGGGGATATTCATGATAAAAGCTGGGAAGGATAGCCCAATCTGAAGTCTATATGCATAGGGCACTGAGAAAGTTTTGCAATTTGATTTTATCATTTACAATCTTTCAAAATATTTTGCACCTCTCTCTCTCAATCAAAACACTTCTTCATCCTTGTTCAAACTCGTGTCCACGTGGGCACAATGATTAGAAGGTATTTAAAAACTTTCCTCTGGGGCACTTTGCGCCTCTTAAATATGTTTATAATTAAACACCCAGATTCAGAGCAAGGGATTGTTTCTGTGGCAATCTTAGACACATTAGCTTTAGGGAATCTCTACCTTTCAACATTGGGGTCGGTGGAAAGGTGATCAAAACCATTGGTTTTCGAACGCTACGACCCAGGATCTTATCTCGTATTTGACATTTTTTTCTATTTGAAATAAATGCTCTAATGGCCTCCGATTCTTGAAAAAGTCCAATCCCAACAGCAAGTGCAAGTAACGAGGCTTTGACATACTTGCAAATGCAAAATTCAAACTGCCTTTCACCTGTGTAGGCATGTGGTGCACTTACAGTAAAAGCAGTATCTTACTACCCCTATAATGATTATCATGACCTGTACCACATTTTGTTGCTGTTGGGTTAAATGAAGAGCTTCAGATATCTCCATACATCTCTATCACAGCAGTTGCAATGTCCACTATCTAGGATTTTACATAGCTGCTGCACCGGGTCTATGTTGTACCACGTGTAATAGGGATAATAAAAAAACATGTATGAATAATATGACAGTTTTTACGCTTGCTCTGAAGAGCAAAGTTGTTCGAAAGCTTATTCCTTTAAGATTGGCACATTAAAGAAACCATAAACCTGGAATTGTTTGTTTGGTCATAAGAATAACTTATTACCATTTTTTAATAAATACTCAGTAGAATGTCATACAAAAAGGCTTTTAAAATATGTGATTTAAGCTTAAAGAGATCATGAGTATATCTATTGATAACACAGACGATATTCCAATCCTAGAAGGAGGGATTGAAGACGTGGATGCAAATGTAGTTCCCCAAGGTCATTATCCATACAAAAACTAAGAGCTAAGTATCGAACGCCGTCTGATCAAATGGGTCAGGTGCTGATTCCATGGCACCTATATATACGGTGGGTGAAGTTCTTGGTCAGTACAACCATGGCTGATCTACTGGTAAGTTCCCATGGACTTCTCTATTTCTACTTGACTTGGTATTGTACCATGGTTTGTCTTAGATGTAATATTAGATTGTGACTGCTTTACTGGTTCCTATAGACTTCTCTATTTCTACCTGACTTGGTTTGTTTCTTGGTTTGTCTTAGATATAATGTTAGATTGTGACTTCTCTATTTCTACCTAACTTGGTACTGCTTCTTGGTTAGTCTTAGATATAATGTTTTACTGTTATTTCTGGACTATAGTTGGTTGCCATAGGCTCTTCTCTATTTCTACCTAACTTGGTATTGTTTCTTGGTTTGTCTTAGATATAATGTTAGATTGTGACTGGTTTACTAGATTGTGACTTCTCTATTTCTACCTAACTTGGTACTGTTTCTTGGTTTGTCTTAGATGTAATGTTAGATTGTGACTGCTTTACTAGATTGTGACTTCTCTATTTCTACCTGACTTGGTATTGTTTCTTGGTTTGTCTTAGATATAATGTTAGATTGTGACTGGTTTACTAGATTGTGACTTCTCTATTTCTACCTAACTTGGTATTATACCTGGGTTTGTCTTAGATATAATGTTAGATTGTGACTGCTTTACTAGATTGTGACTTCTCTATTTCTACCTAACTTGGTATTGTACCTTGGTTTGTCTTAGATATATTGTTAGATTGTGACTGCTTTACTAGATTGTGACTTCTCTATTTCTACCTAACTTGGTATTGTACCTTGGTTTGTCTTAGATATATTGTTAGATTGTGACTGGTTTACTAGATTGTGACTTCTCTATTTCTACCTAACTTGGTATTGTTTCTTGGTTTGTCTTAGATATATTGTTAGATTGTGTGACTGGTTTTCTAGATTGTGACTTCTCTATTTCTACCTAACTTGATATTGTTTCTTGGTTTGTCTTAGATATAATGTTAGATTGTGACTGGTTTACTAGATTGTGACTTCTTTATTTCTACCTAACTTATATTGTTCCTTGGTTTGTCTTAGATATATTGTTAGATTGTGACTGGTTTACTAGATTGTGACTTCTATATTTCTACCTAACTTGGTATTTTTTTTGGTTTGTCCTAGATATATGTTAGATTGTGACTGGTTTACTAGATTGTGACTTCTCTATTTCTGCCTAACTTGGTATTGTTCCTTGGTTTGTCTTAGATGCAATGTTAGATTGTGACTGATTCACTGGTTCTTATGGACCTCTCTATTTCCATCTAACTTGGTATTGCTTTTGGTTTGTCTTAGATGTAATGTTAAATTGTGACTGGTTTACTGGTAGATTTCCACAGATATCTTCAGCTATTCCTAGCTTAGTATTGGTGCATGATTGCTGCCATTGATTCTTATAGATATAATGTTAAAATACCAAGTGTGTGTTTATTCCTACGTGTAGATTCTCCCTAGAATTAATTATATAATTAATCAGAGAGTATTATATGATTTATGTTAAACTTTAACTGCTACAGAAGACTTCTTTCTTATCGGCTCTAACTTGGTGTTTTAATAGAATATAATAAAAAGAATGAAGCAACCAGAGCTAAGTTTCTTGTACAATATTTATCAAGCTTTCGGACTTAACAGCCCTCCAATGGGAGTATCACACTAACTTGGTATTATGATGCACTGATGAGCCAAGCCCTTCCATTAATTTTTACATTGTAGTAAGGGCAATAGAAATTGTTTTATTTTTAAAAGAATCATACGCCTCTAAAATAATTTCGTATTTTGATAACTTGGTATTGTTGAAAGGTAAAGCTTAGGTAATATGAAATTCAACTAGAGAAAAAGTGATATAATATATGTTTATATATAAACTAGACGGGTGACCCGGGCTTCGCCCCGGGATTGACCCGTGTGCATATCTACCCGTACAAAAGCTACATACCTATACTTTCGATATTTGCGGACCTATAATGAGGTATTGTTAACAATAGATTATTTGAGAGGCGACCCGCTCCAACACAATAGTTACAAAATCCAAAAAGCGAGTGGGGGGGGGGCAAAGGTGGCGTGATCGTAGCCAACCAATAGGAGAGCGCCATTCAAAAAAAAAAAAAAAGCAAACGGTGACAGAGATGAAGAATTATTAAGAACGCATGACGCTCGTAACTGTATATAGAATATTAATTGAATGTAAGAAAATTGAAATATAATGTTAAAAAGACCAAGTTTATAAAAATAGAAATAACCTCAATACATCTTTTACTAGATTGTCCTGTTTTTCCAAGACTACAGAATCGAAAATAATTTAATAGTAACAGATCCAAGTATTTTTATTTCCAGTAAAGAAATGTATATTAAATTCAATATCTTTTGTAGATATATTTTAAATTATATAGCAACAAATATCTTTTAAGAAACTGATAATTTATATTTTTCTTATTGTACATATTGCCAGACACTTCTTTATTTTGTACACAGGTCTTTTATCATTTTTTTCTCTTTCTAATTTTTTCTCTCTCTTTCTCATTGTTAACATCATATGACTATTCTATTCACGGCCTAAAATTATTGTATATATAAGTATAGACAAATGTGAAGGCATACATGTATGACAGCGCAAGTGTCCCTAGGGGGACATAGCGCTTTAAATTAAAAAAAAAAAAATACAAGTCGAGAGCTCTAATTTTGTATTAGACGCTTCTGATAATACTAGACGAATGGCCCGGGCAACGCCCGGGTTTTACCCGAGTGCGAATATATTTTAAAACGGTGTCTTGGGTGGTCGCTATAGACAGGGTGGTCTGTATAGACAGGTGTATGTATCACACAGCCGATAACAGGGTTGTCTAGAGTGGCCGCTATAGACAGGGTGGTCTGTACAGACAGGTGTATGTATCACACAGCCGATAACAGGGTTGTCTTGAGTGGCCGCTATAGACAGGGTGGTCTGTATAGACAGGTGTATGTATCACACAGCCGATAACAGGGTTGTCTAGAGTGGCCGCTATAGACAGGGTGGTCTGTATAGACAGGTGTATGTATCACACAACCGATAACAGGGTTGTCTAGAGTGGCCGCTATAGACAGGGTGGTCTGTATAGACAGGTGTATGTATCACACTGCTGATAACAGGGTTGCCTAAGGTGACCGCTATAGACAGGGTGGTCTGTATAGACAGGTGGATGTATCACACAGCTGATAACAGGGTTGTCTGGAGTGGCCGCTATAGACAGGTGTATATATCACACAGCTGATAACAGGGTTTTCTAGAATGGCCGCTATATACAGGGTGGTCTGTATAGACAGGTGGATGTAACACACTGCTGATTACAGGGTTGCCTAAAGTGTCCGCTATAGACAGGGTGGTCTGTATAGACAGGTGTATGTATCACACAGCCGATAACAGGGTTGTCTAGAGTGGCCGCTATAGACAGGGTGGTCTGTATAGACAGGTGTATGTATCACACAGCCGATAACAGGGTTGTCTAGAGTGGCCGCTATAGACAGGGTGGTCTGTATAGACAGGTGTATGTATCACACTGCTGATAACAGGGTTGCCTATGGTGACCGCTATAGACAGGGTGGTCTGTATAGACAGGTGGATGTATCACACAGCTGATAACAGGGTTTTCTAGAATGGCCGCTATATACAGGGTGGTCTGTATAGACAGGTGGATGTAACACACTGCTGATTACAGGGTTGCCTAAAGTGTCCGCTATAGACAGGTGTATGTATCACACAGCTGATAACAGGGTTGTCTAGAGGGGGGCAGGGAGGACACGTGTTCGCCGGCAGCCAATGGGCGCGCATTCTATCCGTGAGCTTCAGAATAAGGCAATTATATAAGTAGATATGCTACACTGAGGGGTGGAATCTCAGAAATGGTATTCAAGCGACCTATGGGCATAAGGTTTTAGGATAGTAGAATCACATATAAATATTTGTATCGAGCAATGCTTTTCCACAAACAATAAGTATAAAAGTCCAGTTAGGTATAATTAATTATAAGGTGATAACATGCCATCTCTATATAATAAATAGAACCATTAAATCACGAATATTTCTTTTGAATATAAAACAAACTGTCCTTACTGCGACATAAATAGATTGGGAGAGCTTGGCTCATCAGTGGTGATCCTTCGAAAAAATGATAATGTGTTGATATATAAATATATGAATTGAATATTGAAAATTTATATATTCTTATATTACGAATATACACTTGTATAAATAATATATTTATAGAAGTAGAAACAAAAAAGTCAGGGAGAAGAATTTCTTTAGCGAATAGAGATATTTTTGTTATATTTATAAACACCAAGAGTATATCCTGAAACTGTATGTTGATAGATTCATATGTATTTTCAGATGGCTAACCATCAAATTTGTTATTCTGCAGGTTTTTCTGAGTCTATTCGTCTTGGCCTGGGGCAAGGATCTGACGCCATCCGAGTCTCAATCCAATCCTTCAATGATGATGCCCGACTTCCAGGTCGTTACAGACTGGGATCTGTCTGAACCAAAACCTCTTAGAAGTCTTTCGCCACAAGAACCTCCCCTGAACAACAACCTGGAGTCCCGATATGGCCATTATGATCATGGACATCATGGTCATGACCATCATCACGGCCACAAACACGGTCATGATCATGGACACAAGCACGGGCATGATCATGGACACAAGCATAACCACAAACATGGCCATCATCATGGTCATGATAACGACCACAAGCATGATGAAAGCCATAAACATAGCCATGATCATGGACATAAGCATGGACATGATCATCAACATGATAACAAACATGTTCATCATCACGAGCATCACCACACTCATCACCATCATCACAAACATCATCACGATCATGGCCATAAGCACGGACATGATCATCAACATGGACATGATCACAGCGAGAAACATGATCATCAACACGGTCATCATCATGGACATCATCACGGCCATCAACACGGCCACAACCACGGACATCAACACGGTCATCATAAACATCATCATGGTCATCATAAGAATCATCATCATGGCCATCACTGAGTTCTTTTATCCAAATCAACCCTTGTATAACCCCCTCTGTCCCATTATTAGCATTTATATGAGGAATTTTTATCTTTTAGAGCTGGTCTCGAGTACAAAATAAAACATGCTTTTAGAAATATTCTCTATTGGTATTTATTTATCTACTAAACATTTTCATTACACATAAGGGGGGGTAGGTGGAAAACTGGTTAAACCGTTGGGTTTTCGACCACTACGACCCGGGTTCGATTCCCGCATTGGACACTTTTTTTATGATTAAAAAAAAATGCTCCAATGGCCCCCGATTCTTGCAAAAGTCCAACCCCACCAGCGAGTACAAGTAACCAAACGGGGCTCTGGCACATTTGTAAGTGCAAAGTCGAACTGCTTTTCACATGTGTAGACATGTGGTGCGCTTACAGTAAAAGCAGTCGCTAACTACCCACCATGATTATCATGGCCTGTACCACGTGTGCTAGAAATAATAAAAAAAAACATGAGGATCTTATCGGCTTATGAATAAATATAAACATTCTACAATGTGTGTAGACGAATTAAAATAATAAAATTCATTAATTTATGATTATATTAATAGATTAAATAAGCAAATAATATTAACTCTAACTTTACTGTCATTTATAACTTTTATAGTTTGTGAATTACAAATATGTCACACCACATGCATATATGATCTTAAAATTATATAAGATCTCAAATTTGTAGGGATTAAATTGATAATATAACAGATAGTTGATAAAACACAATTTGGATTATAGATTAAAATACAAGAAAATAAGACCTAATCCGAATAATTTAATAATGTGTTCACACTTTCAAATTATTTGGATTAGGCCTTATTTTCTTGTATTATAATCTATAATCCAAATTGTGCTTTATCATTTTTGATTGAAGACATTATTAAATAATTTGATTTAGGTCTTATTCACTTCTCTATTATAACAGATAGTTGTTGTTGAGAGCTTAAACAATGGAAGTTACACAATGGTTGCTAGATGAACCTTTGTAGGGATTCAATTGATAATATAACAGAGAGTTGTTGCTAAGAGCTCAAACAATTGAAGTTACACAATGGTTGCTAGATGAACCTTTGTAGGGATTCAATTGATAATATAACAGAGAGTTGTTGTTAAGAGCTTAAACAATAGAAGTTTCACAATGGTTTTTAGATGCACCTTTGTAGGGATTCAATTGATGATAAAACAGAGAGTTGTTGCTAAGAGCTTAAACAATGGAAATTACACAATGTTTTCTAGGTGAACCTTTGTAGGGATTCAATTGATAATATAACAGAGAGTTGTTGCTAAGAGCTTAAACAATGGAAGTTACACAATGGTTGCTAGATGAACCTTTGTAGGGATTCAATTGATAATATAACAGAGAGTTGTTGCTAAGAGCTTAAACAATGGAAGTTTCACAATTGTTGCCAGATGAACCTTTGTAGGGATTCAATTGATAATATACCAGAGAGTTGTTGCTAAGAGCTTTAACTATGGAGGTTTCACAATGGTTTTTAGATGCACCTTTGTAGGGATTCAATTGATGATAAAACAGAGAGTTGTTGCTAAGAGCTTAAACAATGGAAATTACACAATGTTTTCTAGGTGAACTTTTGTAGGGATTCAATTGATAATATAACAGTACTAGCCGAATGACCCGGGCAACGCCCGGGTTTTACCCGATTAAATGCTTTTATTCAAATACTATTCGTTACAATTATAAATTGGCGCCGTGGATGTCATTCTTGTGAAACGTCCCGCTCCAAACTTTGTGTCTGAGAAGCGGTATTTTTATAAAGAGATGATCTGGCTTTGTTTCTTCTGCTCGAATGAATGTTTTTCTGTTAGAATTTTTTTCCTGCATACTAAAAATGAACTGGCTTCACCCGTGGTCTCTGCTTTTTGGAATTTTTCCGGATATAATTTTGTATCTGATAATCAAATATGATACAGCAATATTGTCATAATCATTTTCTGACTAAAAAAAAAAACAACTATTTTTGTCCAGAACCTGTCAATTTCAAATTTTCTTGGCTAAAAATGCGACAAATATCTCTTCTATATTTTTTTCTATGTCCTGTTATAACACATTTTACATGTACATTAGGTCAGCTGATATTACCTCCCATCTTCACCGCTAGAGGCGCTGCTTGCGAGCGAAAGAGCAAATTTGCAACTCAAATTTGCAAATAACTCGAAGAATATACGGGATAGAGACCTGAAATATTCAATATAAGTTTTTCCAGATTCTACTCTACATACTGCTAAATTTCAGTCATATTAGTTACGTATTTTACGTATATTACGTAAATATTTTTATTGTTGATGACTCTGATAACTGTATATATTAATTGTTGCTTATAGGTTTAACAAGGGGAGGGGGGGGGGGGGTCGTTGGAAGGCTGGTTGAACCGTTTGGTCTCCGACCACTACGACCCGGGTACGATTGCCGCATTGGACACTTTTTTTCTGATTAAAAAAAATGCTCCAATAGCCCCCGATTCTTGCAAAAGTCCAACCCCACCAGCGAGTGCAAGTAACCAAACGGGGCTCTGGCACATTTGTAAGTGCAAAGTCGAACTGCTTTTCACATGTGTAGACATGTGGTGCGCTTACAGTAAAAGCAGTCGCTAACTACCCACCATGATTATCATGGCCTGTACCACGTGTGCTAGAAATAATAAAAAAAAACATGAGGATCTTATCGGCTTATGAATAAATATAAACATTCTACAATGTGTGTAGACGAATTAAAATAATAAAATTTATTAATTTATGATTATATTAATAGATTAAATAAGCAAATAATATTAACTCTAACTTTACTGTCATTTATAACTTTTATAGTTTGTGAATTACAAATATGTCACACCACATGCATATATAATCTTAAAATTATATAAGATCTCAAATTTGTAGGGATTAAATTGAAAAAATAACAGATAGTTGATAAAACACAATTTGGATTATAGATTAAAATACAAGAAAATAAGACCTAATCCGAATAATTTAATAATGTGTTCACACTTTCAAATTATTTGGATTAGGCCTCATTTTCTTGTATTATAATCTATAATCCAAATTGTGCTTTATCATTTTTGATTGAAGACATTATTAAATAATTTGATTTAGGTCTTATTCACTTCTATTATAACAGAGAGTTGTTGTTGAGAGCTTAAACAATGGAAGTTACACAATGGTTGCTAGATGAACCCCTTTGTAGGGATTCAATTGATAATATAACAGAGAGTTGTTGCTAAAAGTTTAAACAATGGAAGTTACACAATGGTTGCTAGATGAACCCCTTTGTAGGGATTCAATTGATAATATAACAGAGAGTTGTTGCTAAGAGCTTAAACAACGGAAGTTTCACAATGGTTGCTAGATGAACCTTTGTAAGGATTTATTTGATGATATAACAGGGAGTTATTGCTAAGAGCTTAAACAATGGAAGTTTCACAATGGTTGCTAGATGAACATTTGTAGGGATTCAATTGAAAATATAACTGAGAGTTGTTGCTGAGAGCTCTAAAAAATGGAAGTTTCTCAATGGTTGCTAGAGGAACCCCTTTGTAGGGATTCAATTGATAATATAACAGAGAGTTGTTGCTAAGAGACCTTAAACAATGGAAGTTTCACAATGGTTGCTAGATGAACCTTTGTAGGATGACAATTGATAATATAACAGAGTAGTTACTAAAAGCTTAAACAAGGGAAGTTACACAATGGTTGCTTGATGAACCTTTGCAGGGATTTAATTGATAATCTAACAAAGAGTTGTTGCTGAGAGCTTAAACAATGGAAGTTTCACAATGGTTGCTAAGTGAACCTTTGTACGGATTCAATTGATAATATAACAGAGAGTTGTTGCTAAGAGCTTTAACTATGGAAGTTTCACAATTGTTGCTAGATGAACCTTTGTAGGGATTCAATTGATAATATAACAGAGAGTTGTTGTTAAGAGCTTAAACAATGGAAGTTTCACAATGGTTTCTAGATGAACCTTTGTAGGGATTCAATTGATGATAAAACAGAGAGTTGTTGCTAAGAGCTTAAACATTGGAAATTACACAATGATTTCTAGGTGAACTTTTGTAGGGATTCAATTGATAATATAACAGTACTAGCGAATGACCCGGGCAACGCCCGGGTTTTACCCGATTAAATGCTTTTATTCAAATACTATTCGTTACAATTATAAATTGGCGCCGTGGATGTCATTCTTGTGAGACGTCCCACTCCAAACTTTGTGTCTGAGAAGCGATATTTTTATAAAGAGATGATCTGGCTTTGTGTCTTCTGCTCGAATGAATGTTTTTCAGTTAGATTTTTTTTCCTGCATACTAAAACTGAACTGGCTTCACCCGTGGTCTCTGCTTTTTGGAATTTTTCCGGATATAATTTTGTATCTGATAATCAAATATGATACAGCAATATTGTCATAATCATTTTCTGACTAAAAAAAAAAACTATTTTTGCCCAGAACCTGTCAATTTCAAATTTCTTGGCTAAAAATGCGACAAATATCTCTTCTATATTTTTTTCTATGTCCTGTTAAAACACGTTTTACATGTACATTAGGTCAGCTGATATTACCTCCCATCTTCACCGCTAGAGGCGCTGCTTGCGAGCGAAAGAGCAAATTTGCAACTCAAATTTGCAAATAACTCGAAGAATATACGGGATAGAGACCTGAAATATTCAATATAAGTTTTTCCAGATTCTACTATACATACTGCTAAATTTCAGTCATACTAGTTACGTATTTTACGTATATTACGTAAATATTTTTATTGTTGATGACTCTGATAACTGTATATATTAATTGTTGCTAAGAGGTTTAACAAGGGGAGGGGGGGGGGGGGGGTCGTTGGAAGGCTGGTTGAACCGTTTGGTCTCCGACCACTACGACCCGGGTACGATTGCCGCATTGGACACTTTTTTTCTGATAAAAAAAAAAATGCTCCAATAGCCCCCGATTCTTGCAAAAGTCCAACCCCACCAGCGAGTGCAAGTAACCAAACGGGGCTCTGGCACATTTGTAAGTGCAAAGTTGAACTGCTTTTCACATGTGTAGACATGTGGTGCGCTTACAGTAAAAGCAGTCGCTAACTACCCACCATGATTATCATGGCCTGTACCACGTGTGCTAGAAATAATAAAAAAAAAATTACACATGAGGATCTTATCGGCTTATGAATAAACATAAACATTCTACAAAATGTGTGTAGACGAATTAAAATAATAAAATTTATTAATTTATGATTATATATATATATATATTAATATATTAAATAAGCAAATAATATTAACTATAACTTTACTGTAATTTATAACTTTTTATAGTTTGTGAATTACAAATATGTCACACCACATGCATATATAATCTTAAAATTATATAAGATCTCAAATTTGTAGGGATTAAATTGAAAATATAACAGATAGTTGATAAAACACAATTTGGATTATAGATTAAAATACAAGAAAATAAGACCTAATCCGAATAATTTAATAATGTGTTCACACTTTCAAATTATTTGGATTAGGCCTCATTTTCTTGTATTATAATCTATAATCCAAATTGTGCTTTATCATTTTTGATTGAAGACATTATTAAATAATTTGATTTAGGTCTTATTCACTTCTATTATAACAGACAGTTGTTGTTGAGAGCTTAAACAATGCAAGTTACACAATGGTTGCTAGATGAACCCCTTTGTAGGGATTCAATTGATAATATAACAGAGAGTTGTTGCTAAAAGTTTAAACAATGGAAGTTACACAATGGTTGCTAGATGAACCTTTGTAGGGATTCAATTGATAATATAACAGAGAGTTGTTGCTGAGAGCTTAAACAACGGAAGTTTCACAACGGGAGTTATTGCTAAGAGCTTAAACAATGGAAGTTTCACAATGGTTGCTAGATATACCTTTGTAGGGATTCAATTGAAAATATAACTGAGAGTTGTTGCTGAGAGCTTAAACAATGGAAGTTTCTCAATGGTTGCTAGATGAACCTTTGTAGGGATTCAATTGATAATACAAGGTATGTCCCATAAGTTCCCGGACTGGGTCCATAAAAAAAAAAGGTAAGATTTTTAAAATTTTTTTTTATTAAAACTTTTCAAAGTAATCCCCCCTTGCTTCAACGCACCAGCGCCATCGTTTCTCCCAATTGTCGAAACAGTTTTTATAAGCCTCTTTTGGAATGCTCTTCAATGCTAACGGCGATTTTTCTATTATGTCATCCCTGGTGTCAAAATGTCTTCCTTTTAGAACTGTTTTAAGTTTGGGGAACAGGAAAAAGTCATTTGGTGCGATGTCTGGGAAATAGGGTGGTTGAAGTAGGATTTGTGTCTCGTTTTTCGCCAAAAAGCTAGTCATCAAGTGCGCTGTGTGAGGGCGAGCATTGTCATGATGTAGGATCCAGCCACCATTAGTCCATTTTTCTGGCCTTTTTTTTTTCGAATCGCTTCCCTTAGACGGCGAAGAATGCCCAAATACATTTCCTTAATAACTGTTTGGCCTGCAGGAAGATACTCGTGATGAACAATGCCCTTGTTATCCGAAAAAGCGACCAGCAACACCTTGTTTCTGGATTTTTTTGGGTCTAGGCTCACCCTAACCTCTCCACTCGGCAGGTTGAGGTTTGGTTTCAGGGTCATAGCCATAGACCCATGTCTCATCGCCTGTGATCATCTTGTCTTTCCATTCTGGATCCGTTCTTGTCATTTTAAACATGTCTTCACAGGTTGCAAGCCGACACAGATTTTGCTCATTAGTGAAGAATCTTGGGATGCATTTTGCAGGAGTCTTTTTGAGCTTCAAATCTTCGGTTACGATCCTTCCAATCGTTGTTTTAGAGATGCCTGTGTCTTGCTCTAGCTCCAGCAAAGTGGTTCGAGGATTTTCTTTTGGGCGTCCTTGACGAGGATCATCTTCAATGGAAATTCTGCCAGCTTTAAATCTAGAATGCCATTCAAAAACAGTTGTTCTCTTTGGGGCGTCATTGGGGAACGCTTTATTAAGCATTTCAAAAGTTTCGGTTGCTGATATTTGAAGTTTCACACAAAATTCTATGCAAATCCTCTGCTTCAATTTTTGTTCCATCGCAAAATCGCCGCAGCGCTAGGTGTGACCTTTAAATAAATTATAATAACCTTGGCGCGCGCGCAAGTACCGCCTCGATATTGGTACCACCGTGTAGCCAGATATCTTTTCTATAATAAACAGTCAAATTCATTTACATTTTTCATTTATTTATTTTTTTATGGACCCAGTCCGGGAACTTATGGGACATACCTTGTATAACAGAGGGTTGCTGCTAAGAGCTTTAACAATAGAAGTTTCACAATGGTTGACAGATGAACCTTTGTAGGGATTCAATTGATAATATAACAGAGAGTTGTTGCTAAGAGCTTAAACAATGGAAGTTTCACAATGGTTGCTAGATGAACCTTTGTAGGGATTCAATTGAAAATATCACTGAGAGTTGTTGCTGAGAGCTTAAACAATGGAAGTTTCTCAATGGTTGCTAGATGAACCTTTGTAGGGATTCAATTGATAATATAACAGAGGGTTGTTGCTAAGAGCTTTAACAAACGAAGTTACATAATGGTTGCTAGATGAACCTTTGTAGGGATTCAATTGATAATAAAACAGAGAGTTATTGCTAAGATAGAGAGAGAGAGCTTAAACAATGGAAGTTTCACGATGGTTGCTAGATGAATCTTTGTAGGGATTTATTTGATGATATAACAGGGAGTTATTGCTAAGAGCTTTAACAATAGATGTTTCACAATGGTTGCTAGATGAACCTTTGTAGGGATTCAATTGATAATATAACAGAGAGTTGTTGCAAAGAGCTTAAACAATGGAAGTTTCACAATGGTTGCTAGATGAACTTTTGTAGGAATTCAATTGATAATAAAACAGAGAGTTATTGCTAAGAGAGAGAGAGAGAGAGCTTAAACAATGGAAGTTTCACAATGGTTGCTAGATGAACCTTTGAAGGGATTTATCTGATGATATAACAGGGAGTTATTGCTAAGAGCTTTAACAATAGAAGTTCCACAATGGTTGCTAGATGAACCCCTTTGTAGGGATTCAATTGATAATATAACAGAGAGTTGTTGCAAAGAGCTTAAACAATGGAAGTTTCACAATGGTTGCTAGATGAACCTTTGTAGGAATTCAATTGATTATCTAACAGAGAGTTGTTACTGAGAGCCTAAACAATGGGAGTTTCACAATGTTTGCTAGATGAACCTTTGTAGGGATTCAATTGATAATAAACAGAGAGTTATTTTTATTATTTTATTTTATTTCAACACACATAACGCGATATCCCGGGTAGGGATAATTGCGTCGATTTACATTTTTTTAAAACAGAAACAGTTATACAACAACAACAAAAAGCTTTATTAAGACAATTCAGTCTTACACGGATTCTCCAAGCACAGAATTGTAGGGTACATACAAGAATAGCCGTATTAACAACAACAAAAGTACCTGTTATGACCCTTTGGTCTTATACAACTTCTCCAAGTAGAAAAGGGTATATACAATAGTTACAATAATGCTATTTACAATGTGTCAAGGGAGAGAGAAGCAAGAAAGGGCTTGCTGGGGAACTAGAGTATTAACATGGGTAGATGTTATTATATCTCTTGAGGAAAGATCTCGCGACAATAAAGTTGAGATATCCAGCAGGTTAAGAAAGTCTCCAAGGTGGTTGGTGCGAATGTTTAGTTCACCATATAAATTATCTCCAGTCCATTGTGTATCTTGATCGTGATATATATTCTCTAGTTTGAGTTCGTTAGGAGGTAGATACGTAAAGGTTATACAAGTCAGCAATGAATCTATGCTTGGGTTCATTTTAAGTAACCGAAATCCAATTAGTTTTCTCTTCAACATTGTCCAGTATGTGTTTATTTTTGTTATAAATTCCCACAATGATGTCTTCAGAGCTTCTTCCCTGACCCGAGATTTTTCTGGCAAGTGATTGGTGAACCTGGAAATTCTCGATCTCGAGTTTTAGAACAAATTGGCACCAAGTTTCCGTTATAGCAAATATTTCAAATTGTTTTAAATAATTACTGAAAGGGAAAACGTAAATTGGAAAAATTCCAATACATAATATTTACATAATTGTGACCAAGTGTTAATAGTTGTTAAATCAACTAGTTTAGGTTTTCATTCCTATTAGCTATATGTGATTGATGGTGACATTTTCTTGCCTGTAAAAAGAGATATAATGTGATCCTTCCAGTTCCTTTCTGAGTGCTTGCTATATCTCAGTTCCTTCTGAACTCATGATCTTATTATTTATAACTTGGTAAACAGTACTTCCCACAATCAACTGGCTATCTCGAAGTCTAGATGAGATTCCTTTAGCCAAAAGTTCTTTTCTCTTTTTAATCAACAATCGACGCTGTTCTCTAACTTTTAAGGTGTAATCCTTATTTATGTAAATCCTTAATTGCTTAAGCTTGGATGCATTCCTAAATAATTTTATTCTGTCTTCATATTTGGGTATTTCAACCAGTAGGGGTGCGCTCGGCCTTTTAGATAATCGATGACATTTAAGGATGTTAATATTCTCGGAGATTTTTTTGCATATTATCCGTAATTATCTGTTTTATTTTTGCGAGAGATTCATCGCTTGTGTTTCATTTTCTTTCTTTTCGACTCCGTAAAAAATTAAATTACTTTCTCTCATTTTCATCTCCGTGAAATCTATTCTTTTCTCAATTTCTTGGATCCTTTCAGAATTCTTCGAGACAGATTTACCGTGTTTTCCATAGTATTCTCCAGTTGTTGTATACGTCGATTTAATTTATCAACTCCTTGCTCTATAGAAAGTAATCTTGTCTCTAATTTATCCCCCCAGTTATCCATTTTATTTGAGATTGCACCAATCAATTGTCGAATATCACCTTCCATACATGACTCGAGCGTAGTTTGCCTAGTGGGCCTAGGTCCCGGGTTTTGCTCTATGCCAGATATCAGTAATAACATCAAAATTATACATCTAAGATTTGGCCTTCTGTACTGAATCTGAATCTTGAATTTCAGATTCTCAACATAACCCAGATCCATTGCCAAACTATAATTTGCACAATTTTCACACGAATCAAAATTTGCATAGCTAAAAGTTGAGCGAAGCTTGTTTCGCTGTAAATTTAAATAAATTATGATAAGAATTACAATTGGCCTCATGAGGATATAAATTTACCAATATCACCTCAATAAAAAAATAGCTCTTTTTTTATAAAGTACGGCGAAAAAGCTATAAAAATAAATTACCTAGCAGGAGCTGTCGTTTCACGCAACCTTTCCCTTTGGCCACCTGGCGGAGAATCAGAAACAGTTATAAACATATTATACAAGAAAAATTAATCGAAATAAAAAGAGAAACAATAATATATATTAGGAACCTGAGCCTTTAAGGTTTGAAAGAAAATCATAAATATATTCACATAAATAGTTAAATCTATGATAATTCTCTCTGCTATTTACAAATTGATATAGATCTACAACATTATTTATTGTCTGTTGTCTAGCGGTGAAGAAGATTGGGCATTCCAGCAGTAGGTGAAAACAGAGAGTTATTGCTAAGAGCTTAAACAATGGAAGTTACACAATGGTTGCTAGATGAACCCCCCCCCCCTTTGTAGGTATTCAATTGATAATATAACAGATAGTAGTTACTAAGAGCTTAAACAATGGAAGTTTCACAATGGTTGATATTGGTTTCTTAACAATAGAAATTTCTCACTCACGAAAATTAATGTAATAAAATAATAATAAAAATACAATATTAATTTTGAACACATTTATTTTTAGCAATTTAAAAACATATTTTACAAATTTCATCAATATAAATATGTATAAATGCATATGTTGAAGAAAATAGCTTTTAACATATATATATATAGAATATAGAAAAATTAGCATATTATAAACTGTTCAGAAGATAGTAACGTTTATAAGAATTAAGAATTGACACTGCTCTGTTTACAAAAACTTTACATAAAGTATTAACAATGTTTAAAGAAAATCTACATTTTAAATACACACAGATACACTTATAGTCAAAACTTAAGGAAGTTTCATCTTTTAGCATGTCGGGATTCAGACACTAACTCTGAAAGATATTTAATACACAATAACCTTTACATATAATCAAGTTTAGTTTGAACAAAATTGCCTCTGTCTCCTTCAAAAAAAAAAAAAAAAAAAAAAAAAAAAAAAAAACAGACGACGGCGACATCATTCCACTTCTTTATATTTTGTTCATGAATGCATATGATAGTATGCTTCTATTATATTCTCATTAAATTTATTATTCACAAAGGATGGAAGAGTAAGTATGTACACACATAGGTTTATATATGTGATTATATACATATGGGGCACACATACCAATTGAAAATATTATGTTCAAATAGATATTAAAAAATAATAGTCGAGATATTTTGACATAAATAAAAATAGAAGTAGAAGAATATATTTTAAATTTGAAAGGGAATAATGTTCATGTGTAAGTGTAATAAACATATCTATTTTGTATCGTGTCATTGTATTTATACTTAAATTGAAGAATATATTATTAATATAAATTTAGTAAAATATAAAATGAATTTATGGTAAAGGAGTTGAATTTTACTTGAATATCTAATCTATAAATTTTCAAAATGAAATTGTGAAAAATATCTAAAATATCCTATGAGAGTTAAAGTTGTAATGAAAATGACATTCCAAAAATGATTCTCTTAGCGAATAAGAACAGGTATGTCTTGAAGAAGTTAATTTCGAAGAAAACAAATTTAGTATTGATATGTCCAGACTTATATAGGAATATACACAATTGGACAAAACTTAGTAAAGTAGTACCTTTTAACATGTATATCGGGATTCAGACAATAACTCTGAAAGATATTACAGTGATCCTTATTGAAGACACACGAGATAACCAAGTGTATATACACTCATGGACAAAACTTAAGGAAGTTGTACCTTTTAACATGTATATCGGGATTCAGACAATAACTCTGAAAGATATTACAGTGATCCTTATTGAAGACACACGAGATAACCAAGTGTATATACACTCATGGACAAAACTTAAGGAAGTTGTACCTTTTAACATGTATATCGGGATTCAGACAATAACTCTAAAAGATATTACAGTAACCTTTATTGAAGACACACGAGATAACCAAAAGTATATACACTCATGGACAAAACTTAAGGAAGTTGTAACTTTTAACATGTATATCGGGATTCAGACAATAACTCTAAAAGATATTACAGTAACCTTTATTGAAGACACACGAGATAACCAAAAGTATATACACTCATGGACAAAACTTAAGGAAGTTGTAACTTTTACCATGTATATCGGGATTCAGACAATAACTCTGAAATATATTACAGTAACCTTTATTGTGTGAAGACACACAAGATAACCAAGTGTATATACACTCATGGACAAAACTTAAGGAAGTTGTACCTTTTAGCATACATATCGGGATTCAGATAATAACTCTGAAAGATATTCAATACACAGTGATATATTTTGAAGATACACGAGATAACCAAGTGTATATACACTCATGGACAAAACTTAAGGAAGTTGTACCTTTTAGCATGTATATCGGGATTGAGACAAAATCTTTAAAAGATATTTTATACACAGTGATCTTTATTGAAGACACACGAGATAACCAAGTGTATATACACTCATGGACAAAACTTAAGGAAGTTGTATCTTACAGCCTGTATATCGGGATTCAGACAATAACTCTGAAAGATATTACAGTGATCTTTATTGAAGACATACGAGATAACCAAATGTATATACACTCACAGACAAAACATAAGGAAGTTGTACCATTTAGAATGTATTTCGCGAGTCTGACAATAACTCTAAAAGATATTTGATACACAGTGACCTTTATTGAAGACACACGAGATAACCAAGTTTGAACAAAATTGCTTTTCTGCCTTCTTAAAAAAATATACAACCGGAGACAGCAAAGACTTTCCACTTCCTTAAGTTTTGTCCATAAGTATAGGTGTTCATGAAAGAAAGTCTTCAATAAAGGTTTCATGTATGCATTACATAATCAACCAGGTTTCATACATCACATGAAAGGCAAAAAAAAAAAACAGCCAAGATAACAACATTTAGTGAAAAACATAATTTGAACAACAATTCCTAAATGTAAGATTGGCGAACACCATTATAAAGTATAAAGATTCGGACCATTTAAAATTTTCTATAGAAAAATTTGGTGTCACAAATTATCTTATCAGAATTTATAAGAAATGAAAGCAATAAAGCAGAATTTTTCTTCTACACACAACACAAACTTTTACTGTTCTTACTTCTAAATCGCTTGGAGGGTTCACAAATGATGAACCAAGCCCTCTCACTATTTTTTCATCGCAGTAAGGATAGTAGAAGTTTGTTTTTGTGTAAAAGAAACATTCGTGCTTTAGAAGAAGATATACAAGTTGGGAAGAAGAGCTTCTTCTATGAAAATTAGAAACTATTTTAGACGCGTAAGATTCTTTTTTGAAATTAAACAATTTCTACTGCCCTTACTGCAATGGAAAATTAATGAGAGGGCCTGGCTCATCAGTGGTGAACCCTCCTAGCGGTTTCGTCAGTTTAATCTACCATACCGCTGTTATATTGCATTTTTTGGAACTTCCTTTTATAGTGATACTGATGCTAGACTCTTGGAATGGGTATGCCTGGCCGGAATTCATATTTCTTGAAAATAAAGATACTTCGGCCAGTAAATCTTTTTATTATCTCGACGTTTCGACAAAAAACTTTTGTCCTTGTCAGGAGCAAACAAAAATTAAAACATTTGGAAAGGCGTTAAAAATCATTCTCTTCTTTTATGTAAACGAATCACTATTGCCTGACTTGTGTTTCTTCTATTGAGAATAGGGAAATCATTGTTGTTTACAATCATGATTTAATGATTTCTTGTCTTATATATTGATGGCGCGTTTTGCTTTATTTTATCAGAATTTGTTCAATTTGTGTAGATACGACGAAAGAATACTTTCAAACCATTGAAAAAAGGTAGAGATAATTTATTGTGAATTATTATATAACTTCATTTTTTAAATTAGAGAGAAATTTATAAACAAAATCTTTGAATATATAAATGATTTGGATAAGAAAAAGTAGGGAATTCTTATTTTCTAAACATATGGATAATTACCTACTTATTGTATGACAAGCTACCCGAGTGGCTAAGATCTCATGGTTGTTGTTGTGTCCAATGAAGAGCCTCAGATGTCTCCGTACATCTCTATTACAGCAATCCTTCTCTATCTTGGGTGTGTAAAGCTTCTGTTATGGGTCAATTTCAATTATCTGGTGTGTTGTTATCGTGTCCAATGAAGAGCCTCAGATATCTCCGTACATCTCTATCACAGCAGTCGTTCTATATCTTGGGTGTGTAAAGCTGCTGTTCTGGGACCATGTGGGTAGGTGTTAGTTCTACACCAGGACAGTTGTTGTATGTCCTGTAGGTTTTGAGATCCCAGAGTGAAATTGGGGAAAGATGGATGGACTCCAGTTGCGAGGGGATGGTCCACGTGGAAGAGAAGACAGGTGCTGAGATGGTATTCCAATGTGGAGATGTGACATCTGCGGTCAGAGAAGACGTAGCAAGTTGTCTTCGCGAGTGTGGCCGTGTGGATGATCCTGGAAGAGGATGCCAGAGAAGCTTGCCGACCTGGACGGCTGTTGGCAAAGAAGATCCTTCTGGTGGGGGCATTGGAGAGAAGTGTATCTAATTCTTAATTCTACTAGTTGCTATTCACCTTTGTTGACTGGTATTATGATCAGGGTGCATGGACCGATCTGATCTGCTCCATGGACAAGACATCACCACTAGTTTCTAATAGAAATAAATTGCTTCATGCTAAGCTGCATATACATAGAAATTCCTTGTTATTTAGAAAACTTGTACGATAACAACAACGGCTGAAAAGCGCTGTAACAATACATTTATAGAGATGTACACAAGACCGTTCTATTTTGATGATGAATTCTGTTCTTCATGTTATTTCTATGCTTCCAATCTAATGACGTTTTTGTCGATGTCCTCGTTGGTGATGCCTATGATGATGCCCATGATTATTCTCATGATGTCCGTGTTGATGTCCATGGTGATTCTCATGATGATGACCATGATGATGCTCGCTTGCATGTCCATGATGATGTTCATGCTTGTGGTTACTGTGATGGCCATGTTTGTGGTTGTGTCCATGTTTGTGACCATGCGCATGGTGATGGTGATGAGTATGGACGTGTTTATGGTAATGAACGTGCTTCGCGTTATGTTTATGATCATGTCCATGTTTTTGATCATGGCTGTGGCTATGTTTATGGAGTCCTAGATGTTTTTCACGGTGTTTGTGATGATGTTCGTGTCCATGTTTATGATCGTGTCCATGTTTATGTGTATGTTTCTCTTCGTGGTCATGATCATGATAGTCATGGTGCTTATACTTCTTTTCTATCTGATCGAGGAAGTGCCGTGGAAGAGAGGAACTGTGTCGTCCATGGTCCAAAGTATCTAAAAATTGATTCCAGCTTGAAAATAACTCTTGAAAGAATAGAAGCTTTTTACGTTGTGTTTCTATAGATGTGCTTCCTCCAAGAAATCCCGCAGTCAGAATTATCTGCAACAAAGACAGCACAAAGCTTTCAAAACAATTACTTGAATAAAAGAATAAGGGTGTTAAAATAATTATAAGGTATTCAGCTTGTTCCAAAATCATTTTATTAGGTACCGCTCAAAAAGAGAAACTTAGTTTATGATATTTGCAACAATGAATATAGTATGTAAAGGTTATCCACATATTAAAACAAAATGTTAACGCGGGATTCAATCCTGGTTCATGGTTGTCGGGAATCGAGGGTGTTACCCACTCGTCCACTGACCTTTTTTTTTTGGGATTCAACTGAATATAAAAATCAATGTGAAAAATAGTAAAAAAGTGAAATTTTACTGAGATAGTATGGATAAATTAAAAGAAAGATATCTCATGATCTTACAACTAAAAGTTACTAATGGCTTGCGCCAACTGTCGAGATAATCAAAAAAGGGGTATTTGACCAATTCTGGAATAATTAAAAATCAATGATTAATTGATATTTAATTTAACAGATGGCGCAAACCATCAGACAATTTTAGTTTCACCATTAGAAGATGAATTTTTCTTTAAAATCAATCAAGTAGCGAAAATCAATTACACACAAACACATCACATACGTACACACATGTCATAAAAAGAGTGCAAACGCTCGTACGCATATATACACACATGTACGCGTGCATTGCAGAATTCGGTAAATTTCGGAAGACAAAGTTCAATAAAACTCTAAGAATTGAGCTCTAGTCTAATAAAGGAATTAAAGACGAGGAATGAAGCCGTAGTGTTAACCATATACCTATAGAAATGATAAAATCTCTAGAAAAAAGAACTAGAGATAAAACCTATTCAATTTAATCAACCAAATCTATCAAACAGGAATAATGTCAACTAACTTTGAGAAATGAATAATGATAACAATTCCCCCACCAAGAGAGAAAAAAGCTGCCATTCAGAAATACAAAGATCATAAAACTTAGTATTTTATAACATGCTTTAAAAATATTAATAAGAATAAAATATTATTGCACATATAGAAAAAGTTAATTAAAGCCTAGAAAAAGATTTCACCGCTAGACAACAGACAATAAATAATGTTGTAGATATATATCAATTTGTAAATAGCAGAGAGAATTATCATAGGTTTAACTATTTTTGTAAATATATTTGTGATTATATTTCAAACCTGAAAGGTTCAGGTTCCTAATATATAATATTGTTTCTCTTTTTATTTTGATTACTTTTTCTTGTATAATATGTTTATAACTGTTTCTGTTTAAAAAAAAATTTAAATCGACGCAATTATTCCTAGCCGGGATATCGCATTTTGTGTGTTGAAATGAATAAATGTTAATTTCAAATAAAACAGTAGATCTATATAAACCATTTTGAGTCATTGCTTAATTATTGAGAATTCACTACAAATAGGAAAACCTCGATACTTGACATTTTTAGTTGTCTCAATTACATACTGATATACTATAAATATACTAGATAACTTAAAAAAAAACCTGTTGTATATCCAAAAAGAATAATGGGAATAAACTAGGTATTGATCTTAAACAAAAGAAGTAACCTTAATAAGATTCATGACTTACAAAGAGATTAATAGATTCGAAGATAATTCGCCAGTGCATGTTGAGAGAGAAAAAAAAAAGTAAAATCTATAAGAAAAACTACTATACAAAGAATTCTCTATACAAGAAGATCAACTCAAAGAATCAATATACTGAATTCAAAGGATATCAGTCAGTGCATCAAAACAGACAAAAAAGAAACACTCTCTCAGTTGTCTAAAATCTATGTGAAGAAAAATTAGTTTTAAAAACATATTAAGCAGAACTAAACTAGATCTACTCTTCAGGACTTGCTAAAAGAAAAACTGAAGTTTCCTCTCAGTGGTAAAAAAAAAAAACTATAAAAGAAAAATTACTTCCTACAAAAAAAAAGAAGAAAATAATTACATACGGTTATCTACTAGGAGAATTAGCATGTTGGGATTGAAAAAAGATCAGTCAGCGCACTTAAAATAGATCAGATATAATTTCATCAATAATCGTTATAAAAAAAATCTAGATGCTTTTATCTAACAAAAGAATAAACAGAGCTGTAGAAGAACTGGCAGAATAGTCTGCATATTTGAATTGAAGAAGATAAGTTAATACAACTTAAATGAAAACATAAATTGGTCAGTGCTATAAAGAATACCAAGTTATTATTCATCATCAAAAGATTAATCAGAAGTACAGAAAACATTCCAGAAAAGCCAGAAAATTAATTTAAATCAATCAACACAATTTAAAATAAGACAGAGAGATACTTCCATCGATAAGTCCAGTAAAGAAGATCTAGATGTTATTGTTCAACAAAAGAAGAAGCAGAAATATAGAAGAAGACCTATCAGGAGATCCAGCAAATTGGAATAAAGGAAGATAATTAAACACAATTTAAAATAAGGCAGAGATACTTCCATCAGTAAATTCAATAAAGAAAATCTAGAGGTTAATGATCAACACACACAAGAAGAAGAAACAGAAGATGACTTACCAGAACAGCATGCAAATTGGAATTAAAGAAATCGAAGATAACTTACCAGAAAAGCCAGCAAATTGGAATTAAAGATCAATAAACACAATTTAAAATAAGGCAGAGATACTTCCATCAGTAAATTCAATAAAGAAGATCTAGATGTTAATGATCAACAACAAGAAGAAACAGAAGAGAACTTACCAGAAAATCCAGCAAATTGGAAATAAAGATCAATCAACACAATTTAAAATAAGGCAGAGATACTTGATACTTTCATCAGTAAATTCAATAAAGAAGATCTAGAGGTTAATGATCAACAACAAGAAGAAACAGAAGGTGACTTACCAGAAGTCGCAGCAAATTGGAATTAAAGATCAATCAGCAAAAAATAAAATAAGACAGAGATATTCGTATAAGAGTAAATACGATAGAGAAGATCTAGATGTTAATGATCAACAGAAGAAGAAGAAATAGAAGATGACTTACCAGAAGTGCTAACATGTTGCAACTAAGTAACATCAGCCTGTGCCATCGTATATATAGACTTGGGAGAAACTGATGAGTAGGACGACCCATTTGTGCATACAGCGTTTCTCACTTAACCTTCTCCCTTTGGGAATCCTTGATGACTTCGCAGCAAGAAAAGTGATTGAAAAACTCTCGCTAATTCAATCAATGTCTTGGGAAATTCGAGAACAATCGAAGCAACTGTGTTCAGAAAAACCTTTTGCTAGCTTAGAACCTTTTCCAGTTAAACACAACTTGAGCAAATACCAAAGATTTGATTAGTCTTGTGGTTATTAAAGCTGTTCTGGAATAATCTTTAATATTTCGTTCTATTTCAGTCTTTTGTTTTATTAAAATCATTTTAATTTCTGAAAATATCTTTCTCTCTTTGAAAAATATTCAGAAGTCTTTTCAGAAATCAGATTGTCTATTAATTATAAAAAAAGCATGTCACCTATATTTCGAGTAACTACTTAAGTGTGAATGTTTTTTTTTTTCATATAAAATAATATACTAAAATGATGAAAATGTTATGAGAGATGGCCTGGAAAAACCGCTTGAAGGGTTTAGAATTGTTGTGTGTCTGTGAGAGAGAGAAAAAAATTAAACAGGGGTCCTCCTAATATTTGGTGATTGCATTAAGAAGAGTAGGAATTTGCAGGTGATAAAGAAGCATTTATTCCTAATTCACTGAAAGTGATGAGAGATTGTGTTCTGTTTATTTGATAGCGGAATATTTGCATATTAGCTAAACTCTACGTCATCTTGACACAATAAAACGAAACACATGACGACATCGCTTGGCAATTAAAAACTTGCGCTTTACCTTACCCAATAAGAGTATGAAAACAGAGATGCGTGGCGTTCCAACTAACCTACACCGCAACCTGGACTGTCAAACCACCAAGCCGATTATAAACAGAGCAACTGAAGAATGCTGACACATCGATTTACTTTACACCTTCAGACCCGATAACATCATCATGGAACAAGAGAAGACAACTCTGCCTTTGCCGGTCCAAAACCCGGATGAAAAGGAAGGAGGGGGAAGCTGTAACAAGCTCGCTAAAAACCTGGGCTCAGCTGGCCCGGCTGATAGTACCCTGTAAGAGCTCTTGATCCAGGGATACTGGATAATCAGTGTTTGAACTCTATGTTAGGAGCGGCTTCACATAGTTCCTCATGTAAGAGGTTGCCATTTTTTGGAGATAATTCGGCCTGCTACTGAGTAGTGCTTTCAGCATAAATGACAAAGGCAGACACATTCTACTTCACCCAGTCATGATGATTGTCAAAAACCACATCATTGACTGTATTGGCTCATCTATTGAAGAGCTCTACTCATCCCCTAGCAGACATCATCTCAAGCTCTACAAGATTGGTATCTTAATATGATTGAGTGGAGATATGAAAGTAGAAGAAGACGAGAGAAGACAGAATCACGAGGAATCCTAAACAAAACAAAGTACGATATATATATATAGCTATTTTGTAAAAAAATATTTCGATATACCCGTTCCCCCACTAACTAATACCATTTAACTTTTTGAAGGTATAAATATAGTTTCGTTGTTATGTAAAAAAAAAAACATCTCGTATGTAAATATTTGCATATGTAAATTTATGAAAATATAATAAGTCTTATAAGTTTTGATGTTTATTTATCATTGGATCCTTCATATTGTAATCATCACTGTGCACATCTCGCTTGACCCTGGTTTGTAATATTATTTTTCTATTTTTGTTATTTTCATTTATATCCATACTAAATATATAACATTAAATAGTTGAATATTCCAAACTATTATATTAATAAAAACTAACCTATAGAGAGAGAAGACCCAATTGTGGTGTATTTAGGTTGATTTAAAAGTAGAAATATATTTTAGGCTTTATTTATTTAAATGGCTTTTATTATATTACACCGTATTATAGATGCAAGCTTAAGAATTACAAAGTTAACAATCGAATTATTTGATGATAAATTATATGTTATTATATATACAATATATCGCAGAATAATAATCTGTGGATTTAATATTATTATTATATTAATATATTTTATACAATATTATGTGTTATTAATATATTATATACAAAAACTTTATGATCCAAAATAGGCATTTTTAAATATTGTGATATATGGATTGCTCTATTTTCAAACACATACAATATTATATTATATAATTAAAATATAAATATACGACACCAATCTTTTACAGCTAATATACAACAACAAAACAACAAGCCTTTTAATAGGGACCTATGCCCTATATAGGATTTACCCTGGTGATACTGTCAAGAAAATATTATTTATTCACATACATCGTTTATTTACATATCTATTTACATACGGTTCTCTTTTCTCAATGTTTCTTCTCTTGCGCAGCCCTGTAAAACCTGTATAGTGACAATTTATTGGATTTATTCTTTGTCGTCTCAGACAACAGAGCCTCCAGAATAAGATAATATGATACATTTTTTTTTGTAAAAGAAGTGGCAAAAATAGAATAGTTGCCGCCAGTAGGCGAATTTACATTGTTAGTAGTTTCCTGCATTTCAATTGAAAATTTGTTCTGAAAATCGATTTTCGCAGATAACTCTGCAACAGTTGAAGGCTCGATGCTGTACCTTTCAGGTATATGGTCAGCTTTCAAAGGGCTATCAGCCCGTACCAATTTCGGCATACCAGCCAACAGTTATCCACTCGCCAGGGCGGAAAACCAATTTATAAAAAAGTTATTTAGGGTTAACAGAACTTTGTTAAAGAAGTGCTGGAGAGTAACTTTACACATCAGCTGTTGCGCCACCTTTCTTACCGGACATCACGTGACCTGGTGGCGCCATACACCGACTGTCCTGTAGTTTAAGTTTGGTTTTCTGCTATTACACTTGTCTTTTGGCCTCTTCTGTTCTTTGTAATCTTAATCTGATGTTATTGTTAATAAAACGATAATTTATGAAATCCAATCTCTGAATCTCTTACAAGAAGATCCCTTTCACTTCTTAATTTTAAACAGAAAAATATATGGTGGTCCAGTTCCGAACAGTTTTTTAATTGCATAATGGGCATATTTAGTCAGTTGAGCTAAATATTTTAGCGTGGTTTTATTTGAATATTGTAAAAAGTATTCTTACTTATGCGAGGGAAGTTGTAATGAGTGGAAGTTCAGAGTAGCAAAAAAAACATCAAAATTAATAATTTGTTCATAAAAAATAAATATTTTTCTATATAGCTTCTTCCCTATTGGTGATGTGACTCACAGCTTGCAAATATTGTAGTTAATGACATGGATCTAACGTGTTTCTGCCAAGGATTCTCTCGGATTCTTGAAAAGTTGTCCCTAGTAGTTTTGCGTCCATTCTCTCACGACGTGAAGAGCAGCCATGTCATTTTATTGTCTATAGGGACATTGTCTACTTGGGGGAAAGTCTTGAATTTGACACGGCGGTGGAAGCCTGGAGTCAGTCTCATAAAATGTAGTTCACAGCACTAATGGCCTCAAGTTCTGTTCGGCAAGCTTAAGTTTGTCTTCCCTAATCTACCCAGCATATCCACCAAAATGTCTTATAGAAATTGGCAAAGACTAACTTCAGGATGACACGGCAATTTAACAAATGCAAGAACAAATCAACATTTATAAAAACCACAGTGAGATATTAAGAGAATTTTCAAGTGTAACGAAATATAAATAGCAAAATTAATAATCTGTTTAAATAGTAATACATATTTTTATTTATATTGTTGCATCATGGCTAATGAACCTATTTTATTTTAATTTGTAATATTATATTTCATATATTTTAAATTCAAATTTATATTTTATATTTATTTATTTTATTAAACAGAATATATGTATTATAGAATCATCATTTGTATTTAGGTACACTTGTAACTTCACTGCTCTCTTTGATGTGAGAAATAAATAGATTATTCTGGAATAGGTGCCCCATGGTTTGTCAGAAGTAGTATCATCAGAAAGGACCTCAATCTAGAAAATATAAATGATTTCATAATAAAACAAGCTTTCAACTTTTACGATAAATCTGAAAATCTCGAAAATATTACATTCAGAGAAGCCTGTAACTACAAACAAGAACTGAAAAGAAGGAAACCAAAGCCAAGACAACTCCTATATCGATTGAGAACAAATGTAGAAAAATGGAAAAATCTTAAGAAAAAACACGTTAAAGAAAAAAAATATATAAATAAAAAATAACAGAACATATTAGAAAAGAGAACACACCGATTTAAAGACCGCGCGCCAGGCTCTAACCTTGTAAAGATGTGAATACCCTGTCAATGTGAAGAACGTGTACATATAATTCATTGTTAATATCATAAGCTAGGTTGCTCTTTTTGAGCGGCACCTAATAAAGTTATTTTTGAACTGGAACTGGAGATTATTCTGGAGGCTACTTAAAGTAGAGTTATCTCATTATTCCCTTATATAAATTTGTAGGATGGTTGAAACCCGCTCTGGTAAGATGCAAGACCCAGCACAGGAGAGAATCAAGGCTGAAGAGTCTGCCAAGCCGCAACCTGGTGCAACAATTGGTAGAGATGCAAGTTCCGACCCAGTTGTCCTGAACCCCAACATCGACATCCCCAAGTATGATGGAACGGAAGACCCTCGCCCATGGATTGAATCTCTTGAAGAAATTGGCTTCCTGTACCATTGGGCAGACTACATTATCTCCCGTTATGCTGCCATGAATATGATTGGTAGCGCCAAAACCTGGCTGAACCTACACAAGATAAGTTTCACCAGCTGGGAAAATTTCAAGAGCCGCCTAATTGAGGATTTTGCCTCAGACGCCAACAAAGAAGAAATGAAGATGAGACTGAACAGGATGCAACAGTGGAATGAACCTGCAATCAAGTTCGCAGAGGATATCCTTGTACTGTGCAACAAGGTCGACCCCCAAATGGAAGAAGAGACTAAAATAGACTGGGTTATTGGAGGATTAAAGAAGGAATACTCTTTTGCCCTCCACCTCAACCCTCCTAGAAATACAAACGAACTTCTAGAAATTTGTAAAAAGCTGGATTTGTTCGAAAAGAATTACCAAGAACGTGCAGAAAAATCAAAAGCTCTATATAATGGACCACGCTCTCCTCGTCCCCATCATCAAGAGCAATGGAAGAATGCTACGTCGTTCAGAAGACCATATCAGAACACCTCTAAGCCCCAGGCCCCCGCTCCGAGGTACTACCAGAACACCTCCAAGCCCCAGGCCCCCACTCCGAGGTACTACCAGAACAAGCTTCTGCCCCTAGTCGATCTTACACTCCCAATCCTGAGCCAAAACCGGTCTACCCAAGGAAAACATACAATAAGAGTCCAGATTCAAACAGAAATAGGACAGAAGACGGGAGACCAATATGTTTCAAGTGTAACAAGCCAGGACACGTAGCGCGGTATTGCAGAGTCAGGTTTGTAAGAATTGTGGAAGAGGACCCCATAGTTACACAAGACAAGGTCGAAGAAGAAATCCGAATGGATAATGGAACTGAGAAGTCGAGACCTCTGCTCTACGCTGACGTAAGTAATAGCACGTACTCTGGTATCCCTACAAGGAATAGATATGCCGCATTAGAAGATTTAAACTAAGCATCGCGCCTGAGTCCGTCAATCAAAGCAAGTCGACCATAAATGGAATTAAAAAGTTGGACCCCAAATATAAAAATCATATAAGGAAAAGGAGCAATTGAAACAAGTTTAGGAAAAGTACGCGGATTTGTTTTCGTCGGGATCAGGAAGATCCAACTTAGCGAAACATCGGATCGATACAGAAGGCGCGAAACCGATCAAACACAAGCCATATAGGGTGAGCGTGAAAGAGCGAGAAATCATAAAAGAGCAAATTGATGAAATGCTCAGAGACGGCATAATTAGACCATCCTCGAGTCCATGGTCCTTCCCTGTAATCTTGGTCAAGAAGCGAAATGGTAAGTACAGATTTTGCGTTGACTACAGAAAATTGAATGATGTAACAGTGAAGGATGTTTACCCAATTCCCAAAATTGATGAAGTATTGGATACACTTCAAGGATCCAAATACTTTTCAGCAATTGGCCTTAAATCAGAATATTGGCAAGTAGAGGTTGAGGAGAAAGATAAAGAAAAGACAGCCTTTACTACAGCACATGGCCTATATGAGTTCAACGTAATGCCCTTTGGTCTATGCAATGCCCCTGCTACATTTGAGAGGAACATGGAAAATATGCTTGGTAATCTTAGATGGCAAATTTGCTTATGTTATCTAGATGACGTACTCATTTATAGCTCGGAATTTTCAACACATCTCAAGAGAATAGAAGCTGTTTTAAGATGTTTTCGCGAGGCTAATTTAAAATTGAACAACAAAAAATGCCAATTTGCTTTCGAAGAACTGGAGATTCTTGGCCATATAACTAATCAACATGGTATTAAACCAGCGGAGCATAATATCAAGGCTATTAGAGATTTTCCTCGGCCCAAAAAGATAAAAGAAGTTCAATCATTTTTAGGAATGTGCTCATATTATAGAAAAATTATCAAAGGTTTTTCAAAAATTGCCGATCCATTAACCAGTCTTATAAAAAAGAATGTACCTTTTACCTGGACAGAAAATCAAGAAAAAGCATTTCAAACCCTTAAAGTAGCATTGATAAATCCCCCAATCTTAGGGCACTTTGATCCGAATGCAATTACTTACATTCATACTGACGCATCTAACATCGGCCTGGGTGCAACATTAGTCCAAAAGTTCGGCGATAAAGAAAAGGTGATCTCATATTTAAGTCGAACACTGAGCAAACCTGAGCAAAATTATTCGACTACCGAAAAAGAATGTCTAGCTGTTGTGTGGTCAATGTCCAAGTTACGACCCTACCTATATGGAAGGCACTTCAAAATCGTAACTGATCATCACGCACTATGCTGGCTTAAGAATCTGAAAGATCCGACCGGCCGATTAGCACGATGGGCACTGAAGATTCAGGAATATAATTTCGAAATTATACACAAATCGGGTAAAAAACATCTGGACGCTGATGGTCTATCTAGAGGACCCTTACCGGAAAACGAATGGGACGAAGATTATGAAAGACTATTTCTGAATCAAATAATAGACGAAAAGGATGATTTTATTGAGAATATTAAGGAGAACCTTCGTGCAAACAAGCGTTCAATTACACAGAACTTCAAAGAAGAAAATGGGTGTCTCTACAAGAAAAATCCAAATCCTGAAGGTAGGGCATGGTTGCTGGTAGTGCCAAAGAAGAGAAGGAAGGAAATCATGAGTGAATACCACAACCATATGCTGAATGGCCATCTGGGCGTCGCCAGAACCACTTACCGATTGAAGAATAAATACTATTGGCCTTCCATGTTGAAAGATGTTTCAGAATTTGTAAAGACGTGCCACCTTTGCCAAAGTCGGAAAGGTTCAAATCACTTGCCTTCTGGACTTTTACAACCTATCCCCCCAGCTAACTACCCTTTTGAAAGAATCGGAATTGACTTTGTTGGCCCCTTGCCATCAACGAAAAGAAGAAGGAAGTGGATAAATGTGTTGACTGATTATTATACCAAGTATGCTGAAACAAAGGCAGTATCAGAAGCAACCGTTAAAGAAGTCTCTACATTTTTAATCGAACATATTATTTTACGTCACGGGGCCTCAAGATTTCTTATTAGCTATAGAGGTTCACAATTCACTAGCAATTTGATGAAGGAGGTAATGAAAATGTGCAAAGTTAAACACTGCTTCACAACGAGCTACCACCCCCAGACTAACGGACTAATGGAACGGCTAAATATAACTTTAATCAATATGATCAGCATGTATGTGAATACAGACCAGAAGAACTGGGACGAAATCCTCCCTTTTATCACCCACGCGTATAATACCACGATTCAAGAAACCACAGACTACTCTCCATTTTCCCTGTTGTTTGGAAGGGAACCCACGTCCCTCTTAGACGACGAGAATATCCCAACGGACAGTAACATGGACGATTACGACGAATATATAGAAAACTACTTAGATAAAATAGCAAGGACGAGACAGGTAGTCATTAACAACACAGAGAAGACTCAGGAAAGAATGAAAATAAACTATGACAAAAAACACAATGAGAAAATCTATGAACCAGGACATTTAGTGGCAGTTTGGACACCAGTCAGGAAAATCGGATAATGTGAAAAACTATTGAGAAAATATTTTGGCCCATATCGAATATTAAAGAAGCTGTCTAACGTAAATTACTTAATCGAGCCGAAAGATAATCCTGGCCAAGACCCATTGATTGTCCATGTCTCAAGACTCAAACCCTATTTTGAGAGAATTGATGAGGTAACTCACGAGGACGTGACGACCTCTGGAGAGGGGGAAGTGTTGCATCATGGCTAATGAACCTATTTTATTTTAATTAGTAATGTTATTTTTCATATATTTTAAATTCAAAATTATATTTTATTTTTATTTATTTTATTAAACAGAATATATGTATTATAAACAGAATATATGTATTATATAATCATCATTTGTATTTAGGTACACGTGTGACTTCACTGCTCTCTTTGATGTGAGAAAATAAATAAAGGATTCTGGAGGCTACTTAAAGTAGACTTATCTCATTATTCCCTTATATAAATTTGTAGGATGGTTGAAACAAGCTCTGGTAAGATGCAAGATCCAGCACAGGAGAGAATCATGGCTGAAGAGTCTGCCAAGCCGCAACCTGGTGCAACAATATTACTGCTTCATGATTTAGGTTTCTTTTTGTGTCAACAAAATATACTATAGTTTTCAAATAAATTTGATTATAATATATAATCTCTCTCTCTCTTGCTTCAAATTGAGTTTATATATTGACAGTTTGGAAATCATTTTTTTGTTATTATGTATAATTAACAACCACTAGAACACTTCATACAGATATACCTACTGGAGCATTGACTTCGGACGGACGAAGACATGGCATCATCAACTACTTCAGGAAGAACAAAAATACACTCATGGACAAATCTTAAGGAAGTTGTACTTTTTCGCATGTATATCGGGATTCGAACAATAAATTTGAAAGATATTTGATACATAGTGGCCTTTAGTAAAGGCACACCAGATGAATAAATGTATATAAAAGGCCTCTGTCCTTCAAAAAAAAAAAAAAGAAACAGACCACCAGCGACATAAAAGATATTCCAATTCCTTACGTTTAGTCCGTGAGTGTATAATCCCTATATATATAAAAGTCAGTGTATGTATGTGTGTTTGTTCCTATGTCGGCTATACACGTCCACAATACGTAAATAATCTGACTGAAATTTTAACAGTATATAGAGTAGAATCTGGGAAAACTTATAGTGAAAATTTCAGGTCTCTATCCCGAATATTTTTCGAGTTATTTGCAAATTGCGTTGCAAATTTGCCCTTTCGCTCGCAAGCAGCGCCTCTAGAGGTGAAAATGAGAGGTAATATCAGCTGACCTAATGTACATGTAAAACGTGTTTCAACAGGACATAGAGAAAAATCTGGAAGAGATATTTATCGGATTTTTAGCCAAGAAAATTTGAAATTGAAAGGTTCTGGACAAAAATAGCTGTATTTTATTCAGAAAATGATCATGACAATATTGCTGTATCATGTTTGATTATCAGATACAAAATTATAACGGGAACATTTTCAAAAACCAGAGACCACTGTGAAAGCCAGTTCATTTTTGGTATGCAAGAACAAAATTCTAACAGAAAAACATTTATTCGAACAGAAGATACAAAGCCAGATCATCTTTCTATAAAAATATCGCTTCTTAGACACAAAGTTTGGAGCGGGACGTTTCACAAGAGTGACATCCACGGCGCCAATTAATAATTGTAACGAATAGTATTTGAATAAAAACATTTAATCGGGTAAAACCTGGGCGTTGTCCGGGTCATTCGGCTAGTATAATATAAAACAAAGAATGAGGAAACCAAGGTGGATGATCAATCTAAGTGTATATCTCTGGTGCATCAATATTCTCTTCTTTTTTTATTTCACTCATCTTATCATTCAGATCACATATAATCTAAAAACATCATGTAGCAAGAAATTTCTGTTTCAAAAATGCGTTTTAGAAAATTTATAATATTTTCCTTTTTTTTCATCTATTTGTCTTTCTTTTTCAACTCTTTTATAAACCCTTATTCTAAGTTTTATCTATTCATTTACCCCCCCCCCTTTTTGGAAAGGCCGTTGGGTGAATGGTCTAAACAGTTGATTTTCGAACGCTATGACCCAGGGATCGAATCCCGTATAAGGCTTTTTTACTAATTAAAAAAAATGCTCCAATGGCCACTGATTCTTTCAAAAAGCCAACTTCACTGGCGAATGCACACAAGTAACCAACCTATAATAAGGGTAGCCGTGAAACATAGTGCATAATTCAAACTAAGTCCTGATATTCGGATTTTTGTGTTTATTTATTAAAGGGAGTTATGAAATGATAACTATTTCAGTTCTATTCAAATAGCAATATTATGTGTTGTAAATGTATGTTAAAAATAATTAGAGGTGTGGACTCAGTATTTATTCAAACATTAAAAGACCCAGCTCAATATATTTCACGTGCCATTCACATACCGAGACCATGTGTTATAAATGTATGTTAAAAATAATTAGAGATGTGGACACAGCATTTATAAAATGATAAAAACTTTTATTAACATATTAAAAGAGACCAGCTCAATATAGTTCACGTGCCATTCAGGTTTAAAGCTTTACAGAATCATTATTGAAGAAGGAATTTGGTATTTTGAAATTATTAGAGCAGCACGGTCGTCGTAGGGCTGGGAGTTATTAGTAATGGTGTCCATGGTGCTTATGATAACCATGATGGTGTCCGTGGTGGTGTCCATGGTGATGCCCATGATGGTGTCCATGATGATGTCCGTGATGGTGACCGTGCTTGTGGCTATGATCGTGTCCGTGCTTGTGGTCATGATGGTGGTCATGTCCATGCTTATGTCCGTGCTTGTGTCCATGGTCGTGGTGGTGTTTGTGGTGATGGTGGTGATCGTGGTGATGCTCATGATGATGAACGTGTTTGTTGTCGTGATGATGATCATGTCCGTGTTTGTGGCCGTGGTGGTGGTCATGTTTGTGTCCGTGGTCATGCCCATGCTTATGGCCGTGATGGTGGTCATTCTTGTGACCATGGTCATGATCATGTTTATGCCCGTGATGATGTCCATGTTTGTGATCGTGTCCATGCTTGTGGTCATGGTCGTGATGCCCATACTTATGTGCATCATGTCCATGCTTATGTTCGTGATGATCATACTTGTGACCATGTTCGTGTCCACCAAGCATTTGGCCATAACCATGTCCATGTTTGTGATGCCCATCATCATGGTGCCCATACTTAGATTCAGCCTCATTAAAAGCTTCCATATAGTGCTGATAGGACGGTAGACTCTGACTTCCGTAGCGCTTGAGCAGTTCAGGATTGCTGTTCAGGTACTTGTCCCATTCTGAAAGCCAATCTTCCTGGATCGACAGAGGGACTTTCTTGATGGACTCCGTGGGGGCGGTGGTGATGGCCTTGCCCCATGTCAAGCCGGCCAGTCCGAGCACCAACTGAAACACAATATAAGGTTGGTACAATGAAAACTAATTAATAAATCAAGAGGTAGACACAAAAATTACATCTTGAGAACTATAAATAATTTAATTATCTACAATATTAGAACAAATATGTTTTTCTAATTTTCAAAATTTTAAATTTCAATCATATCGAATTTTAATCAGCATAAAGATTCCTCTCTCTGTATAATATATGGAAATTTTAATATGAATTCTGTAACAAATATATGATAGCACAGCTATCGCTTAAAGTAAATAAATATAAAACTATTTCGCCATAAAATATAGATTGAATTAAAAAAAAATACTTTTGATATATATTTATATATAATATAATAGTTGACTAACATAACATACAGTAAATTTATATATAAATACAGTTCTCAAAGTATACAACAATCCATATGAAATTGAAAATGATCACAACCTTTTTCTGTGTGTATCAAATATTTCTAATAATACTTTCAAATATATTTCTACAATTGGATATTTTATTATTTATATGCACTAATCGGAAATGTTAAGATGGTTTCTCTTAAAGTGAACCCTTAATATTGATGTGTTATTATGGAATAGAGTATAATATAATGTTATGTGTGGTAACTCCTGATTGGTGTTTTTTTATGGCAATTAAATTAAGAAATATTGGCATTAAACACAGCAGAATATATATATTGAAATATATATGAATAAAAAAGATTCCAAACCTATATATAAGTAAAATTTGAAACTGATCTAGAGATGCTATCACTTTCTATCAAACAATTTTCTACTATCCTTAAGGCGACAAAAAAAAAAGAAACATTTGGAAGTCCTGGTTCATCATATTTATATTGTTGAAACCTTGCAATTCAATTTTCCATTAAATTGCAACTATCAAACAAACATGTTATGGAATTTTTTTTATCAATTAGAGGCGAATTTATCTTATTAATTTTTCTGGTTTTTACTCTCTAATTACTAGCATGTCTCATTCTTATTTGCAGAGAAGTAGAATTTTGTATATTATTAAAATAATTATTACAATATACAATTGAATGAAATGGTTTTTAGAAGCTATATTATTCAAATATCAACATTAATATACGATATTTTTTCACAATATACAGTATATCTAGTTTTATATAATACTAGACAGGTGACCCGGGCTTCGCCCCGGGATTGACCCGTGTGCATATCTACCCGAGTGATATATATTTTGATAAGATTTTTTTTTATAATTGTTTGTTATTAGCATTATCTATTTGTTTGAATCAGCATAATATAATCTAATCTTTGATAGAGGGCGCTGTTCGTGAGCTAAGTAGAATAATTTGAATATATAGTTTTAATAATTGATTTATATATTTTTTAAAAAAGCCTATCGTATTCCCCGTAATCTTTTACCTATGTATGGAAATATTGGTTTGAATTAGTGAACTACTGCGAATTTGTATACCGGACAAACAAACATACAAACATTGATTTATATATATATAGATATGTGTGTTTTTAGGAATATATAAAGGGTAAACCTAAAACACACAGGCTGAAGATATCTTAATAAATGATATTAAAAATAACAATATTTAATATATTCTTCCAAAAAATATATATATATAAATGGAGAAGTAACCTATATAAAAGTTGAGTCAGAAGAAGGAGTAACAAGAACCAAACGGTAGAAAGTGAGAGATGTTGACTAAGGGACTTACCAGTAAGGGACCCATGGTGGAAGTGTTGAGAATCGTCTGGTACGGTATATATATAGGACCGAGAAAGGAGGTGGGGCTGACCTATTTGTTTTGTCGTCTGCATCAATATTATTTCTATATTCTACCGAAACCTTTAAGAATAGATTGTCTATATTTCATGCTTATATCAACTAGATTAAAGTATAAGTTCAGTTTATTCTGTAGATGGATATTAACAGAGGTGCCTGCTGAACTGTGGTATGTAAATATTTATTATGTACTCACTTAGCCCCACCCTGACATTGTAATCAGAACCTTGTTTTTCTTCATAACCCCACTGGATGTATATTGTCACAACAAATTTTAAAATATTTTACATATCAAATATATTAATAATAAACTTTTTAAATTATAAAACGCGATCTTTTATCGAATTACCATAGAGACTAGAAATATTTGTATACATTTTCGATAGAGATTTTTATAGAAATTTTGATGAAAGGAGATTGTCTATAAAAATAATGATTACGTCTCACGTCATCTATTGACCATCGTCGCAAACTAGAAGCCTCAGGTAGAAGACAAAGCTACAAGACCAGCTAGGGAAAACTGAGAAGCGTCCACCTAAAGACCATAATTTCGGGCTAAAAGCCCTTGTCAGTCCAGGGCGGACTTTATTCCATGAGATCCATAAGGGATCAAATGGAATCTTCACAATATTCTAAAAAGGTGTTCAGCTGAAAAGGTGAATAGGCCAAATCTATGGCAATATATAAAATGGATATAAAGGTAATCTCTCTCATCAAAATAGACCTTGATCACCCAAAAATATAATTTATCAAAAATAATGATCATTAAAAAATCTATAAAAAGAAGTTTAAAAGGAAATATTAAGGTTTCTGAAATACTATATGATAGTTCAGAACTATTATGACAATAAATTTTATTATTTAATAATTTACATTGGCTCAAAATATATAGTAAACACTGTTTTAATATAATATAAATAAAAACACCAAAACGTGAATGTTCCTTTTCACAAATAGTCACAGTATTAATATATTAAAAGGCTACTCTCCCATTAAAATATGTATAAATAATTTTAATAACGGACTACTTGATGAGGGAAGAGTATCTTTTAATATATAATATTAGATCACAAGCTTTCGAGAGTTTTTACACATGTAGATGGGCGGTTATGCCCGAAAGCTTGTGATCTGATATTATATATTAAAAGATACTCTTCCCTCATCAAGTAGTCCGTTATTAAAGTTAGTGAAGGGATTATTGATTCAATAAATAATTTTAAACAATAAACAACGGCTTATGAGGATGACTTTCTTACTTTATTTTATATTTAGAGAATTCGAGGAAGTATGATCTAAACCAATGGTTTTCGACCGCTACGACTCGGGTTCGATTCCCGCATTAGGAACTTTTTTCTGATTAAAAAAATGCTCCAATGACCCCCGACTATTACAAAGGTCCAACCCCACCAACGAGTGCAAGTAACAAAACGGGACTCTGGCACATTTGTAAGTACAAAGTCGAACTGCTTTTCACATGTGTAGATATGTGGTGCACTTACAATAAGAGCAGTCGCCTACTTCTACCCACCATTATTTTCATGGGCTGTACGTGTACTAGGGATAAGCATAAAAATATTATATTTTCCCAAGCTTTTGGGTATCGCGAACCTTTCTAAATTGGTATATGATCGAATAAAAAAAGAAAAAGATTAAAATTCAATGATTATATACTCCTGTAGAATGGCTTGTGATCCCTGAAAACCTGTGATGAATATAAAGTAAAACAAAAAAACTATCTTTTAGGAAGCTGTTTTGTTTATTATATATATTCAGAGGATTTTACTTTTAAGAATATTGTTATTATCCTTTTGGAAAAATTTAAAAATACAGTGATAGTAGTTTATTTGTGTTTTCAATCACTAGGATTTTGTGAATTCGCTGATAAAAACTTTCCATTTAAATTGCTGTCTCTATTCATTGTTCTAGTTTATTTTAGGTCAGTGCCATGAAATTTCTAGGTTGGTCAGTCCATTTTTGCTTTGAATTTCACTTTCCTTTATTAATCTTCAATTATTCTCCGAAAAATGGTTATAAAAATAAAGTTAATCAATTCATTGATTTATTTCAAGGTGGTTGTAGTTAGAGAGTTAGGAAACAAAAACTTCAGGATGATACGGGAATTTATTTAAGCCAAGAACAAATTAACATTTATAAAAACCAGAAAGACAATGAGGGAATATTTCAGAGTAACAACATTATAAATATAAATATTGATGATCAGTTTATAAAATAAAACATATTTTGCTAAAATATTAATTATATGTATTGCTGCATCATGATTCAGGTGTTTTTCTGTGTCAACAAAATTATAATATTGTTTTCAAATAATTTTAAATTATAAGATATAATGTTGATTTGAATTCATTATACATATATAATGACAGTTTGGACATCATACAATTGTTACTATGTATAATTGACACCACTGGAACAATACATACAGATAAAACTACTGGAGCATTGACTTGAGAAATGGTAAAACATGACATCACCAACTACACAAGGAAGACCAATGAATAAATATACATAAACATTTTTAAATATACACTCATGGACAAAACTTGAGGAATATGTACCTTTCCGAATGTATATCGGGATTCAGACAATAACTCTGTAATATATTTAACACACAGTGACCTTTAGTAAAGGCACACCAGATAAATATGTGTGAATAAAATTACTTCTGCCCCTCAAAAATACAGACCATCAGTGACATCAAAGATATTCCACTTCCTTAAATTTTTTCCATGAGGGCATATAAAACAAAGAATGAGGAAACCAAAGTGGATGATCAATCAAAGTGTATACTCCTGGTGCATCAATATTTTCTTCTTTTTTATTTCACTCCTCCTATCATTCCGTAGCACACATACTATGAAAAACATCATGTAGCAAGAAATTTCTTTTACAAAAATGCGTTTTGGCAAGCTTCCAATATTTTTATTATCTATGATCTATATATATTTTTTCTTTAACACTTTCAAAAATCCTTGGAAGTTTTATCTATTCATTTAGAGAGAGAGAGAAAGAGATAGCCTTTTGTAGAGAAGGGGGGAGTTGGGTGGCCTTTAGACGAGTGGTCCAAGTAGTTTGTTTTTGAACGCTAGGACTCTGAATTGAATCCCGCATTGGATACTTTTTTCTAATTAAAAAGTGCTCTGATGGCCCCCGATTCTTGCAAAAGGTCAACCCCACCGGCCAGTTTAAGTAACCAAACTTTTATGAGGGTAACAGCGGAACATAGTGAAAAATTGAAATTTAGCCATATATTCAGGTTTTTGTGTTTATTTATTAAGGAGTAATATGGAATAAAAACTCTTTCGATTCAATTAAAATAGCGAAGATCATGTGTTGTGATTATATGTTAAAATAATTAAAGAGATGGACACATTATTTATAAAAAGGTAAAAACTTTTATTCACACAATAAAAGAGACCAGCTCATTATATTTCACGTGCCATTCAGGTTTAAAGCTTTACAGAATCATTCTTGAAGAAGGAATTTGGTATTTTGGAATTGTGATAGAGCAGCACGGTCGTCGTAGGGCTGGGAGTTATTAGTAATGGTGTCCATGGTGCTTATGATAACCATGATGGTGTCCGTGGTGGTGTCCATGGTGGTGTCCATGATGATGACCATGATGATGTCCATGATGGTGACCGTGTTTGTGGCTGTGGTCGTGTCCGTGCTTGTGGTCATGATGGTGATCATGTCCATGCTTATGTCCGTGCTTGTGTCCATGGTCATGATGATGTTTGTGGTGATGGTGGTGATCGTGGTGATGCTCATGATGATGAACGTGTTTGTTATCGTGATGATGATCATGTCCGTGTTTATGGCCGTGATGGTGGTCATGTTTGTGTCCATGGTCATGCCCATGCTTATGGCCGTGATGATGGTCATGTTTGTGACCATGGTCATGATCATGTTTATGCCCGTGATGATGTCCATGTTTGTGGTCATGATGATCATACTTGGGTTCGAGATGATCATGTTTGTGACCATGTTCGTGTCCACCATGCATATGCCCATAACCATGTCCATGTTTGTGATGCCCATCATCATGGTGCCCGTACTTAGATTCAGCCTCGTTAAAAGCTTCCATGTAGTGCTGATAGGATGGTAGACTCTGACTTCCGTAGCGCTTGAGCAGTTCAGGATTGCTGTTCAGGTACTTGTCCCATTCTGAAAGCCAATCTTCCTGGATCGACAGAGGGCCTTTCTTGATGGACTCCGTGGGGGCGGTGGTGATGGCCTTGCCCCATGTCAAGCCGGCCAGTCCGAGCAACAACTGCAACAACATACGATTGATAAAAAATATTTGATATAATATAATATTTCACCCCCGGAAATTTATATATAAATATAATTTTCAAAGTATAGAGAAATTCATATATAATTCAATAATGATCACAAGCTTTTCTCTGAATCAAATATTTCTTAATAATATTATTTCCCATATATCGACAATCACCCATTTTCTTATCAAAGTACCCTAATGAACAAAAGTTAAGGAAATTTAATATTTTGATGCTTCGGTTTTGTTTTTTTTTTTCAAAGGACACTGATGAAATTTTGTTCATACTTGAATTTATCCTGTGTCGTTAATAAAGGTCACTGTAATATCTTTCAGAGTTATTGTCGAATCCCGATATACATGTTAAAAAATACAACTTCCTTAAGTTTTGTACAAGACTATACATCTGTAATCACAAGCCAGTGCATAAGAAGGATATGGAGAAATGCTTCTAGAAGTTGGGTGATCAGTTTTGACATAATATTCGAGGATATTGCTGAATATTTGATACACAGAAAGTTTATCTTCATGAAAAATATTTATATAGATACCATATATAAAATTTATACATAATTTGTTTGTGAAACGAGAACCAAAGCTTTCATTTACTTGAAGACTCACTTCACATTGAATTTTATATAAACTTATTGGAAGTTTTATATATTTATATTGGAAATGATCTCTTGATGAGTTCTTCAAATTGATGTTAGTACAGAATAGTATAATATAATGATATGTGTGGCAACTCTTTTTTGGCGGGTTTTTCCCGAAAATAACACAAGGAAATATTGGCAAAATACATTGACAAATATCTTCAAAAAAAAAAAATATATATATATATATAAGATTCCAAATTCATATATAAGTAAAATTTAAAACTCTTCTAGAGAAGCTATTATTTTATATCAAAAATAATTTCTACCATCCTTTCTGCGACAAGAAAACATTTGGAAGTCCTGGTTTATCATAAATTATTGCCGAAACTTCGCCAATTCGATGTATCAATTAATTATAACTATCGATAAAATATGTTATTGCTTTTTATCAATTAGAGGCGAATAAATATTTTAATATTACTGGTTTTTACTTTTAAACTTTTAAATTACTGGCATTTTTCATTCTGATGGCAGAAATGTAGCATTCGTATATTTTAAAAATAATTAGACACCATATAAAATTAAAATAAATAGTTAAGAGAGAAGCTACACACTATATAGAGATCAATTTATTTTTCACATTTTAAAATATATGTTTTAAGAAATAGAAATGGTAAACGTAAAACAAACACACGCAAAACGGTATCTTAAAATAATATATGAGATAAAAAAGCAATATTAAATACAAATAATATTTAAAAATATATATATAAATGGAGAAGTAACCGATATAGAAGTTGAAGCAGAAGGTGTAACAAGAACCAAACGATAGAAAGTGAGGTACTAAGGAACTTACCAGTAGAGGACCCATGGTGGAAGTGTTGAGAATCGTCTGGTACGGTATATATATAGGGCTGAGAAAGGAGGTGGGGCTGACCTATTTGTTTCGTCATCTGCATCAATATTATTTCTAAATTCTTCAGAAATCAATACAAACAGATTATCTATATTTCATCCTTATTTTAACTAGATTAGGGTATAAGTTCAGTTTATTCTGTAGATGGATATTAACATATGATAGTTGAACTGAGGTATGTAAATATTTATTATGTACTCACTTAGCCCCAACCTGACATTGTAATCAGCGCCTCTTTTATATATTCACTACAAATTTTAGGAAATATTATATATAAAATATAATAATTTTAAACTAAAATTTTAGAAGGAGATCTTTTATCGTATTACCATAGAGACTAGAATTTTTGTATACATTTTCGAAACATCGTTATTAAGCACGTAAGTTTGAAATATCTTCAAAAAATATTTCTCATTAATGTTACCCTAATATATATAAAATACTAGATATTTTTATAGAAAATTTGCTGAAAGGAGATTGTCTATAAAAATAATGATTACGTCTCACGTCATCTATTGACCATCGTCGCAAACTAGAAGCCTCAGGTAGAAGACAAAGCTACAAGACCAGCTAGGGAAAACTGAGAAGCGTCCACCTAGAGACCATAATTGGGCTTAAAGCCCTTTTCAGTCCAGGGCGGACTTTATTCCATGAGATTCATAAGGGATCAAATGGAATATTCACAATCTTCTAAAAAGGTGTTCAGCTGGAAATGTGGATAGGCCAAACCTATGGCAATATAGAATGGATATAAAGTTGACCTCTCTTGTCAAAATATATTTCAAAACTAAACGCCATCTATTTACTTTGACGGGAGAGGTGAGTCTCATTTTTATAGTTAAATAGAGATAATATGTATATTTATAAATACATTAAATAATATTTCTTAAAATTCTTTAAACTTAATAAAACGAAAATATACGAATAGACAAAACATAAGTAAGTTGTAACTTTCAACATGTATATGGGATTCAGACAATAACTCTGAAAGATATTTGATACACAGTGATCTTTATTGATGACACACGAGATAACCAAGTGTGAAAAAAATTGCCTCTGTCTCCTTCAGAAAACAAACGACCAGCGACATCAAATTATGAAACTTGATTTTATCCATGAGTGTATATTTCATTAAAAAGGAATTTAGTAATCCAAATATTATAATTTATCAAATAATGATCATTAAAACCTATTAAAAGAAGTTTAAAGGATGTTAAGGTTTCTTAAATACTATATGATAGTTCAGAACTATTATGGCAATAAATTTTATTATTTAATAATTTACATTGGCTCAAAATATATAGTAATCACAGTATTAATATATTATAAATGAAAACATCAAAACGTTATTGTTTCTTTTCCCAATAGTCACAGTATTAATATATTAAAAGGCCACACTCCCATTAAAATATTTTTAGATAATTTTAAATAATAAACAAGGGCTTATGAGGATGAATTTCTTATTTAATTTTATATTTAGAGAGTCGTTGGAAGAATGGTCTAACCGTTGGTTTTCGACCGCTACGACTCGGGTTCGATTCCCGCATTGGACACTTTTTTCTGATTAAAAAAATGCTCCAATAGCCTCCGATTCTCGCAAAGGTCCAACCCCACCAGCGAGTGCAAGTAACAAAACCGAACTTTGGCACATTTGTAAGTACAAAGTCAAACTGATTTTCACATTTGTAGACATGTGGTGCACTTACAATAAAAGCAGTCGCCTACTTCTACCCACAAATTATTATAATGGGCTGTGCGTATACTAGGGATTAATATAGCAAAATTATATTTTCCCAAGCTTTTGGGTATCACGAACCTCTCTAAAGTGGTATACGATCGAATAAAAAAAGAACAAGATTGAAATTTATTGATTATATACTCCTGTAGAATGGTTTATGATCCCTGAAAACTTGTGATAAATATAAAGTAAAACAAGAAACCTATCTTTTAGGAAGCTGTTATTTATTTATTTATATATATTCAGAGGATTTTACTTTTAAGAATTTAGATCATTATCCTTCTGGAAAAATTTGTAAATACAGTGATAGTAGTTTATTTGGGTTTCACTCACTAGGAGTTTGTGAATTCGCTGATAAAAACTTTCCATTTAAATTGCTGTTTCTATTCAATGTTCTAGTTTATTTTAGGTCAGTGCCGTAAAATTTATAGGTTGGTCAGTCCATTTTCGCTTTGAATTTCACTTTCCTTTATTCATCCTCAACTATTCTTCGAAAAATGTTTATAAAAAAATAAATTTAATCAATTCATTGATTCATTTCAAGGTGGTTGTAGGTAGAGAATTAGGAAACAAAATATTCAGGATGATATGGTAATTTATTTAAGCCAAGAACAGATTAACATTTATTAAAACCAGAATATTTCAGAGTAGCAACATTATAAATATAAATATTAATGATCAGTTTATAAAATAAAAGATATTTTGCTACAATATTAATTATTTGTATTGCTGCATCATGATTCAGGTGTTTTTCTGTGTCAACAAAATTATAATATTGTTTTCAAATAATTTTAAATTATAAGATATAATGTTGATTTGTATTTATTATACATTATATATTGACAGTTTGGACATCATACAATTGTTACTATGTATAATTGACACCACTGGAACAATACATACAGATAAAACTACTGGAGCATTGACTTGAGAAATGGTAAAAACATGACATCACCAACTACACAAGGAAGAACAACGAATAAATATACATGAATATTTTTAAATATACACTCATGGACAAAACTTGAGGAATATGCACCTTTTCGCATGTATATCGGGATTCAGACAATAACTCTGTAATATATTTAACACACAGTGACCTTTAGTAATGGCACACCAGATAAATATGTGTGAATAAAATTACTTCTGCCCTTAAAAATAACAGACCATCAGTGACATCAAAGACATTACACTTCCTTAAGTGTTTCCCATGAGTGTATCTATATATATAAAAATGAATTTATGTGTGTGTGTGTCTGTCTGTCCTTTATGCCTGACCAAACCACTCATTGGAACGCCATGAAACTTTGGGAAGTTATTTAGTATAGTACTGGGAAGGTTTCTAGCAAATAAAATTTTTGAAATAACCTTTCGCCTAAAAATAATCAAGGTAAATATTCTAATTTATCTGTAATAATCCAACAATCTGCTCAAAATATTATCATGATGATACGATGATTTTGTAATGTAGAAAATTAGGAAAGACAAAATTCAGGATGACACGGCAATTTATTTTAGACAAGAATAATGATACAATTCCAAGGCAAGATACTATTCCTTTAACTTCCAATTACCGAGGAAACAATTATTATTGATTTTATTCAACTTATCGAGTATTTTTCAAGGGACCGGGGGAAAATGTTCACTTTATCGAGAGATCCGTTAGACAAACCTTTACTCGGGTAAAACCCGGGCGAAGCCGGGTACATCCATACAAGAATAATGATACAATTCCAAGGCAAGATACTATTCCTTTAACTTCCAATTACCGAAGGAACCAATTAATATTGATTTTATTCAACTTATCGAGTATTTTTCAAGGGACCGGGAAAAAATGTTCACTTTATCGAGAGATTCATTAAAAAAAACCTTTACTCGGGTAAAACCCGGGCGAAGCCGGGTACGTCCGCTAGTAATATATAAAACAAAGAATGAGGAAACCAAAGTGGATGATCAATCAAAGTGTATACTCCTGGTGCATCAATATTTTCTTCTTTTTTATTTCACTCCTCCTATCATTCCGGAGCACACATCCTATGAAAAACTTCATGTAGCAAGAAATTTCTTTTACAAAAATGCGTTTTAGCAAGTTTCCAATATTTTCTTATTTATTATCTGTATTTGTTTTTCTTCTTTAACTCTTTTAAAAATCCTTCACATTGGAAGTTTTATCCATTAATTTAGAGAGAGAGAAATAAAAAGAGAGCCTTTTTTTAGAGGGGGGGAGGGGAATTGGGGTGGCTGTTAGACGAGTGGTCCAAGTAGTTTGTTTTTGAACGCTAGGACTCGGAATTGAATCCCGCATTGGATACTTTTTTCTAATTAAAAAGTGCTCTGATGGCTCCCGAATCTTGCAAAAGGTCAACCCCACCGGTCAGTTCAAGTAACCAAACTTTTATAAGGGTAACAGCGGAACATATTGAAAAATAGAAATTTAGCCATATATTCAGGTTTTTGTGTTTATTTATTAAGGAGTAATATGGAATAAAAACTCTTTCGATTCAATTAAAATAGCAAATATCATGTGTTGTGATTATATGTTAGAAATAATTAAAGAGATGGACTCAATATTTATAAAAAGATAAAAGCTTTTATTCACACATTAAAAGAGACCAGCTCAATATAGTTCACGTGCCATTCAGGTTTAAAGCTTTACAGAATCATTTTTGAAGAGGGAATTTGGTATTTTGGAATTGATAGAGCAGCACGGTCGTCGTAGGGCTGGAATATATTAGTAATGATGTCCATGGTGCTTATGATAACCATGGTGGTGACCATGGTGATGTCCATGGTGATGCCCATGATGATGTCCATGGTGATGCCCATGATGGTGTCCATGATGGTGACCGTGCTTGTGGCTGTGATCGTGTCCGTGCTTGTGGTCATGATGGTGGTCATGTCCATGCTTATGTCCGTGCTTGTGTCCATGGTCATGATGATGTTTGTGGTGATGGTGGTGATCGTGGTGATGCTCATGATGATGAACGTGTTTGTTATCGTGATGATGATCATGTCCATGTTTATGACCGTGGTGGTGGTCATGTTTGTGTCCATGGTCATGCCCATGCTTATGGCCGTGATGATGGTCATGCTTGTGACCATGGTCATGATCATGTTTATGCCCGTGATGATGTCCATGTTTGTGATCGTGTCCATGCTTGTGGTCATGGTCATGATGTCCATGCTTATGTTCGTGATGATCATATTTGGGTTCATGATGATCATACTTGTGACCATGTTCATGTCCACCATTCATATGGCCATAACCATGTCCATGTTTGTGATGCCCATCATCATGGTGCCCGTACTTAGATTCAGCCTCATTAAAAGCTTCCATGTAGTGCTGATAGGACGGTAGACTCTGACTTCCATATCGCTTGAGCAGTTCAGGATTGCTGTTCAGGTACCTGTCCCATTCTGAAAGCCAATCTTCCTGGATCGACAGAGGGACTTTCTTGATGGACTCCGTGGGGGCGGTGGTGATGGCCTTGCCCCACGTCAAGCCGGCCAGTCCGAGCAACAACTGCAACAACATACGATTGGTACAAAGAAAAATAATTAAGAAATCAAGAGGTAGCTACAAAACTACATATTGAGAACTATATATTATTTCATGACAATCTTCAAAAAACAATTATTTTATAATATCCAAAATTAGAAACTTCAATAATATCAAATACTCAATAGCATAAAGATTCATCTACTTATATATTTGCTTTATTCTGTCTGTTTGTCTGAAGCTCACGGACGGGATTTTTCATAACCATCGGTGGTTCAGTGGTAGAATGCTCGCCTGCCACGCGGGCGGCCCGGGTTCGATTTCCGGCCGATGCATTTTTTTTTTTTACAATTTTCAAAACTCATTTATATATTATACAAGAATGACATCCACGGCGCCAATTTATAATTGTAACGAATAGTATTTTAACAAAAGCATTTAATCGGCTAAAACCCGGGCGTTGCCCGGGTCATTCGTAAATAATAATTGTATAAACGAATGCAAGACAAAATCACCGCGAATGTTTCTTTTTTTTAAGGCAATTTCTTTTTAAGGCAATTGTCGTTATTTATCGTTAATTTTTTTTTCGATTTTATTGAAAAAAAAAACGATATGGTGCCTTTAAAAAATGATCTTTATTACTATGCAGTTTTCTATTTAGTCAATATACCTAAGTTCATGTTGCAAATGTAATTATCTCTATCGATTTAGTAGGTAAAATACAAAAAAAAAAATCGACATGATATAATCTTTATGAAAATTCACATTTTTATTTTTATATTTTCAAGACACACACAGTTTGGGGCGGGACGTTTCACAAGAGAGACATCCACGGCGCCAATTTATAATTGTAACTTAATTTAAATTTTGTAGCAAATATGCTAGCAGAGGTATCACTGGCATATGTAAATTTGAAACTATATTGCCATAAAACATATATATTCAATAAATCAAAATATTACCTTCAATAAAATAATCGTTAATCACAGGAATTTTATAAATATAGTTTGCAAAGTATAGAACAATTCATATGATATTAAATAATGATCATAAGATTTTTCTGAATCAAATATATCTTAATAATTTATCAATTTTTCGATAATCGATCATTTTATTTTATAAAAATGAAATTTATAAACAAAATTTAAGGAAATTTCATATTTTGATGTCGTCAGCTTTTTATTTTAAGGAATCAGATGCAATTTTATTCACACTGGGTTATCTGCTGTGTCTTCAATAAAGGTTACTGTGTTTCAAAAACAAGTGTATCAAATACCTGTGTCCTCAGAGTTATTGTCTGAATCCCATGCTAAAAGGTACAAATTCCTCAAGTTTTGTTCATGAGTGTACTTCTCTAATTAAAAGCAAGTGCATAGAAAGGATCTAGAGAAATTCTTCTAGAAGATGGGCAATCAACCTTATCATTATTACCGATGATATTACGAATTTTTAAATTAAAGATAGCTTATCATCATTAGCACATTTCTATAACTATTATATAGAAAATTCCTACAAAATATGGTTTGTAAAACAAAAGGAAGCTATAATTTACTTCAAAACGTCACTAAGCACACACATTTTTCTATTTTATATATATTCATTGAATGCTTTATATATTGGACTTTTTATCTTGATGAGCTCTTAAAAAGTGAATTTTATATACAAAAAGTATCATATAATAATAATGATTAGTTGTTTTCTGCCTCAATTAAAAAAAGGAATATTGGAATTATACATAGGCAAATATATATATTAAAATAAATACAAAATAAAGATTACAAACTCATATATAAATTTAGAATATAATCCTTTGCTCTCTATTTTCGATAATAAAGTTAACGTCTAATGATAAGTAAAAGATACTTATCCTTAGACCTTTACTTTATTATATAAAAAAAACTATATATAAGTAAAAATAGAAACTAATCTAGAGATGCCCTCACTTGTATCAAACCCAATTTCTTACTATCTTTACTGCGAGATAAGAAAATATTTTTAGGTTTCTGGTTTATCATATAAATTGTCGAAAAAACCTTATTAATTTAATCTATCATTAAATTTTACAACTATCAATAAAATATGTCATGGCTTTTTATCAATTATAAGCGAATATATCTTATTATTTTTCCTGGTTATTTCTGTCTTATTAAGAACATATTTTATTCTGATTATTAGAAAAGTAGCATTTCTGTAAATTATTGAAAGAATGAGACACAATTTAAAATTAAATGAAATGGTTAAAGAATCTATACTATTCAAATATTAATAAGTGTATACAATAGCTCAATATATTCCTTTTAATATATATGTTCAGAAATAGAAATGGTAAAAACGTTAAACACACGCTCTAAATATATTTAAAAAATAATATATGAGAGAAGAGAGATGCAATATTAAATACAAATATTCTTTTTGAAAATTTCGTAAATTGAGAAGCAGCCGATACAAGTTAGAGCAAAAGAAGGAGCACCAAGAACCAAACGATAGAAAGTGAGGTACTAAGGGACTTACCAGTAAGGGACCCATGGTGAAAGTGTTGAGAATCGTCTGGAACGGTATATATATAGGGCTGAGAAAGGAGGTGGGGTTGACTTATTTGTTTCGTCGTCTGCATCAATATTATCTTTAAATTCTTCAGAAATCAATAAAAGAGATTATCTATAATTCATGGTTATTTTAACTAGATTAGGGTACAAGTTCAGTTAAATACATAGCTGATTATAATCAACATAGGCTATCTGAACTGTGGTATGTAAATATTTGTAATGTACTCACTTAGCCCTACCCTAACATTGTAATCAGCACCTTGTTTTTCTTTAAAGCCCCACTGGATGTATATTCTCACAACAAATTTTAAAATATTTTACATATCAAATATATTAATAATAAACTTTTTAAATTATAAAACGCGATTTTTTTTATCGAATTACCATAGAGACTAGCAATTTTTGTATAAATTTGCGAAACATCGTGAATAAGCACGTGAGTTTGAAATATCTTCAAAAATATATTTTTGTTTTATTTATGTTACCCTTTATTATATTAATAGAAAATAGAGATTTATATAGAAAAAAAATTACTGGAAGAATATTGATCTATAAATAAAGGTCACGTCTCTCGTCAATAAAGATGTCATCCATTGACTGTCCTCACAAACTAGCGGCCTAAGGTCGGTGACAAAGCCACAAGACCAGCTTGGGCAAACTTAGAAGCGTCCATCTGGAGACAATGGCTTCAGGCTAAAAGTCCTCGTCAGTCCAGGGAGGACTTTATTTCATGAGATCTCCAGAAAGGATCAAATGGAATCTTCACAATCTTCTAAAAGGTGTTCAGCTGGATAGGCCAAATCTATGGCAATATAGAATGGATATGAAGGTAATCTCTCTTGTCACAATATATGTCAAAACTAAACGCCATCTATTTAATTTGATGGGAGAGTGGTGAGCTTCATCTTTATTGTTTAATAGAGTAATTATATATATAGAGTTTTATAAATACATAAATAAAATTCATAAAAATTCTTCACACTTAAAAAACTAAAATACACTCATTAAAAAGACTTAAGGAAGTTGTAACTATTAGAATGTATATTGGGAATCAGACAATAACTGAAAGATATTTGATACAAAGTGACCTTTATTGAAGAGATACGAGATAACCAATTGTGAACAAAATTGCCTCTGTCTCCTTCAAATAAAAAGACATCTGGCGACATAAAAGATTTTACAATTCCTTAGATTTTGTCCATTTTAGTGTATATAAAAATTAAAAACAATTCTCTAAATTCGGGCTTTATAAATTATAATGAAATATTAGCCTTAAATAATAGAATCAATATTCAGCTGATATCCAAAATCGTCTCCTTTTATTTGCCAAATTTGTCTTGAGGGAATAATCATATTTTTGCTACTCTGAAAATTTTATTACAATTCTATTATTTATGGGTATATAAATGTTATACCAATAAATTTCTATTGACACACAGAAGATATAAAATTATAAAATTCAAATATTTTAAATCTGAATTTACATACTCATAGAAAAAATTACGGACCTTGTACCTTTTAGCATGTATATCGGTATTCAGACAATAACTCTGAAATATATTTGATACACAGTGACCTTTATTGAAGACACACGAGATAAATAAGTGTGAATAAAATTGCCACTGTCTCCTTCAAAAACCAAACGTCTAGCGACCTTAAAATATGAAACTTATTTTTAGCCATGAATGTATATATGATTGAGAATTAATAAAAAAAAATATATAAAAAATTGATCATTTAAACATATAAAAAAGAATTTGAAAGGGTGTTAAAGTTTCTGCAATACTATATGATAGTTCAGAACTATTGTTAAGGTTCCTTTGCCCCTAACGAAAAAGGCCGTACTCAGAGGACTGTATAGGTTTTAACTACCTAGGCGGTGATTCCAATGCCCAGGTGACATCCCAATGGTGATTCCAATGCCTCAGTCAAAGAGAGAAATAAGCCCGACCAAATTACTATTCATACACACAATTTATTTAAAAAACTCAATTATATACAAAATAGTCAACGGTCAATATACATAATCACAGAAAATAAATAAATAAATAAATAATATCATAGAAAACTCAATAACTATTATGGCAATATTGAAATTATTTTATTATTCATTAATTTACATTGGGGTTCAAAATATATGGTACTCATAATATTAATATATTGAAAGGTCACTCTCCCATTAAAGTATCTTTAGATATTTTAAACAATAAACAACGGCTTCTGAGGATAAGTTTCATTTCATATTTATCCCAAGCCTTTTGGATATCACAAACCCTTCTACAGGGATATATGATCAAATAAAAAGAGACATTTTTAAGAATAATTTGATTATATACTCCTGTGGAAGTTTTGTGATACCTGAAAGATTGAGATGAATATAAAATAAAGCAAGAAATTCATCCTTAAAAGCCGTTTGTTTATTACTTTAATGTATTGCTGAGGATTTTACTTTTCCGCATATAGATCATTATTCTTATGGAACTTTTGCATATACAGTGATAGTGGTTTAGTTTATCTGTGTTTCAATTACTAGGATTTTGTGGATTCGTTGATGAATATTTTCCATTTATTGCTGTCTCTATTCGATGTTCTAGTTTATTCCTAGGTGAGTAAAACGAATTTTCTAGGTTGGCCAAATAAATTTCTTTTAGAATTTAACTTTCCCTCATTGATCATCAATTATTGTTTGAAGAATGTGTGTTTATCAAAATATTGTTCATCAATTCATTGATTTATTGCAAAGGTGGATATATGTAGAGAATTAGGAAACAAAAACTTCAAGATGAAACATCAATTTAATTGAAGCAAGTGTACAAGTCAACATTTATAAAATACCAGAGTGGCAATGTGGGAAGTTTACAGAGTATATATATAAAAAATTCTAAATCAATAATTTGTTCATAGAAAATAATTATTTTGCTACATAGCTTCTTCTCTATTGGAGCTGTGACTCACAGCTTGCAAATATTGTAGTTACTGACATGAATCTAACGTGTTTCTGCCAAGGATTCTCTCGGATTCTTGGAACGTTGTCCCTAGTAGTTTTGTGCCTATTCTCTAATGACGTGAAGAGCAGCCTTGTCATTTTATTGTCTATAGGGATATTGTCTACTTGGGGGAAAGTTTTGATTTTGACACGGCGGTGGAATCCTGGAGTCAGTCTCAGAAATTGTAGTTCACGGCATAAATGGCTTCAAGATCTGTTCGGCAAGCTTCAATTTGTATTCCCCAATCTACCCAGCATCTATACCAAAATGTCTAGTAGAATTTGGCAAAGGCTAACTTCAGGATGACATGATAATTTATTTAATCCAAGAAAAAATCAACATTAATAAATACCAGAGAGACAATGATAGAAGTTTACAGAGTAACACAATTTAAATATAAAAATTAATAATACATTTATAAAATAATACATATTTTACTTTAATATTTTTAATTCATATTGCTGCATCATGATTTAGGAGTTTTTATTGTGTCAACAAAATTATACTAATGTTTCTAACATTTCAAATGATTATATATAATCTTGCCTCAAATTGAGAATGCATTATATATTGATAGTTTGGACCCACATATCATATTATTGTTATTATGTATGAATAATATCATTGGAACACTATATAGCGATATACCTACTGGAGAATTGACTTGAGGAAGGACGAAAACATGACATAACCAACTACACAAGGAAGAACAGCGAATAAATGCACATATAAACTTTTAAATATACACTCATGGACAAAACTTGAGGAATATGTACCTTTCCGCATTTATATCGGGATTCAGACAACAACTATAAAATATATTTAACACACAGTGACCTTTTGTAAAGACACACCAGATAAATATGGGTGAATAAAATAACCTCTGCCCTTCAAAATAACAGACCATCAGTGACATCAATGTTAAAAGTCTTGACATGGTATGTAAATATCTTTTTGAATGTATGACTAGAAATGTAGATTTTCTATTGAATGTATAAATCATCATTATGTAAATTACCCTTTTTGAATGTATATAACTGAGCCGTGTTGTTTGAATAAAGAGTTTCTTAGTAGAGCGAGAGCTGTACGTGTGTAGCCGCTGGTTTTTGTCTTCGTTATTTTCTTTCTCGCTTGATCACCCGAAGCAGTCCAAATAATATCAAGACTTTGGGTAAAAGTCTTACTTGTTAAGAGGAGGTTTTCTTCAATCTGACCTATCGTACCTTAACATTTAGTGGCGTCCCCGGGTGGGCTGCGTGGGCTGGTCAAGTAGAGAAGACGGGAAGACCTGGTGGCGCTGTCTCCCGAGGAACAGAAGGCGGGAAGACCTGGTGGCGCTGTCTCCCGAGTAACAGAAGGCGGGAAGTCCTGGTAGCGCTGTCTCCCGAGTAACAGGTGACGGGAAGACCTGGTAGCGCTGTCTCCCGAGCTAAAGAAGCTCAAAGGCAAAGAAGCTAAAGAAGCTCAAGGCAAAGAAGCTAAAGAAGCTCAAAGGCAAAGGAGCTAAAGAAGCTCAAAGGCAAAGAAGCTAAAGAAGCTCAAGGCAAAGAAGCTAAAGAAGCTCAAAGGCAAAGAAGCTAAAGAAGCTCAGGGGAAAAGAAGCTAAGAGAATACGGGAAGACCTGGTGGCGCTGTCTCCCGAGTAACAGAAGACGGGAAGACCTGGTGGCGCTGTCTCCCGAGTAACAGAAGACGGGAAGACCGGGTAGCGCTGTCTCCCGAGTAACAAGAGCTCAAGAAGCCCTTTGTTAGAGGTTTAAAGGAGCTCAAGAGGCCCTTTGTTAAAGGTTTAAAGGAGCTCAAGAAGCCCTTTGTTAAAGGTTTAAAGGAGCTCAAGAGGCCCTTTGTTAAAGGTTTAAAGGAGCTCAAGAAGCCCTTTGTTAAAGGTTTAAAGGAGCTCAAGAAGCCCTTTGTTAAAGGTTTAAAGGAGCTCAAGAAGCCCTTTGTTAAAGGTTTAAAGGAGCTCAAGAGGTCCTTTGTTAAAGGTTTAAAGGAGCTCAAGAAGCCCTTTGTTAAAGGTTTAAAGGAGCTCAAGAAGCCCTTTGTTAAAGGTTTAAAGGAGCTCAAGAAGCCCTTTGTTAAAGGTTTAAAGGAGCTCAAGAGGCCCTTTGTTAAAGGTTTGGGGGAGCTCAAGAAGCCCTTTGTTAAAGGTTTAAAGGAGCTCAATAAGCCCTTTGTTAAAGGTTTAAAGGAGCTCAAGAAGCCCTTTGTTAAAGGTTTAAAGGAGCTCAAGAAGCCCTTTGTTAAAGGTTTAAAGGAGCTCAAGAAGCCCTTTGTTAAAGGTTTAAAGGAGCTCAAGAAGCCCTTTGTTAAAGGTTTAAAGGAGCTCAAGAAGCCCTTTGTTAAAGGTTTAAAGGAGCTCAAGAAGCCCTTTGTTAAAGGTTTAAAGGAGCTCAAGAAGCCCTTTGTTAAAGGTTTAAAGGAGCTCAAGAAGCCCTTTGTTAAAGGTTTAAAGGAGCTCAAGAAGCCCTTTGTTAAAGGTTTAAAGGAGCTCAAGAAGCCCTTTGTTAAAGGTTTAAAGGAGCTCAAGGAGCCCTTTGTTAAAGGTAAAAAAGGAGCTCAAGGGAAAAAGTGAAGCTCAAATAGACCAAAGAGGTTGAGGAAGCTCAAGTAAGGCAAAGAAGTTGAAGGAGCTCAAGTATAAAGGAGCTCAAAGGCAAAGAAGTTGAAGAAGCTACAGGGTGAAAGGCTACCTACAAGGTGAAAGGCTGCCTATAAGGTAAAAAGGATACCTACAAGGTGAAAGGATAACTACAAGGGAGATGGAGGATGTTAGCAGATGGCGTAGAAAGGCGATAAGAGGCGTTTTTACCGAAGTGGTAAAAGATATAAATACAGAGTTGAGGGATCCTCTTATTGATAAAAATGACATATATGAAAAATTTGATAGATTGGAATCTCTCCATTTGGAGCTGGTGGCATTGAATGAACGATGCCAGGCAATTTTATTAGCCAAAGATGAGGCTACTGACGGGGAGATAGATAGGGAGTTTGGGGAGTGTGAAACCTACATCATGGAAAGATATTATTTAGAGGCTGGAATTCGCATAATGCGTGAGCAGGATAGAGATGCTCAGGTCAAGACTTCTCAAATTCCACCAGGGGCGTCTAGTGCCTCTCCGAATTCAGAAACCGATAATCAGAAAGTTATCAAACTTCAGACTACTTCTACGTCTCTATCGAAAAGCCCGGAAGAGTCCATGAAAAATGAAATTGAAGGCGTGGAAAAAGAGGATTCTGTAAAAACTGATAGAGCTATGGATGTGAAGCCTGCTCTAGCTAAAGCTAGAATGCTAAAGGAAGCTTGTTCAGCTCCCTCTATAATAGATATTGAATATGAGGGCACAAAAGGTGCTGTGAATGCTATTAAAGAAAGGAAATTGAACGCGGCAGTTGAAGGCGGTGAAGGGAAGGAAACAGAAGCGGCAGTTAAATGCAATGAAGTGAAGGATTCTGAAACTGCAGTTGATGGCTATGTAGGTGTGAAGGAAGCTGAGGCTAAAGACAAAGCAAAGGAAACGGAAGCAAAACCCGATAAAGTGAATTCTAAAGACGGAGATAAAGGAGATGAGGTAAAAGAATCTGAAGGTCAAAAAGCAGATGATGAAGGCGACGGAGTAAAGGATTTTGAAGATGAGCCTAAGGGCGACGGAGTAAAGGATTTTGAAGATGAGCCTAAGGGCGACGGAGTAAAGGATTTTGAAGATGAGCCTAAGGGCGACGGAGTAAAGGATTTTGAAGATGAGCCTAAGGGCGACGGAGTAGAGGATTTTGAAGATGAGCCTAAGGGCGACGGAGTAAAGGATTTTGAAGATGAGCCTAAGGGCGACGGAGTAAGGGATTCTGAAGATGAGCCTAAGGGCGACGGAGTAAGGGATTCTGAAGATGAGCCTAAGGGCGACGGAGTAAAAGATTTTGAAGATGAGCCTAAGGGCGACGGAGTAAAGGATTTTGAAGATGAGCCTAAGGGCGACGGAGTAAGGGATTCTGAAGATGAGCCTAAGGGCGGCGGAGAAAAGGATTTTGAAGATGAGCCTAAGGGCGACGGAGTAAAGGATTTTGAAGATGAGCCTAAGGGCGACGGAGTAAAGGATTCTGAAGATGAGCCTAAGGGCGACGGAGTAAAGGATCCTGAAGATGAGCCTAAGGGCGACGGAGTAAATGATTCTGAAGCAAAGCCTAAGGGCAACGGAGTAAATGATTCTGAAGCAAAGCCTAAGGGCGACGGAGTAAAGGATTCTGAAGCGAAGCCTAAGGGCGATGGAGTGAAGGATTCTGAGACTGCAATTAAAGGTTATGAACCGGTAAACAATTCTAGAGCGGTAGCTGAAGGCGCTGACCAAGTAAAGATTTCAGATGAAACTGAATCGATTGATGATAATGAGGAAAATGAGGAAGGAGTTGTCAGAGTTCCAGCATCGAGAAAATTGGTGGAAGCAGGACCAACGAGAGATGCGGAATTTAAAATAAAGGATAATTATAAAGAAACAGAATCCAAAGATTTGAAAACCATAAATAAATCTGATTATGCAAAGAATAAGGACGATAAATACAACAAGGGAAAAGATCATGATGGAAATGAAGCGAAAAATATAGATGCAGAACAAGGTACTGATTCAACGGTGGGGGAAAAGCTAGATGCAGAACAGGGTACTGATTCAAAGGTGGAAGAAGAAAAGCTAGATGCAGAACAGGGTACTGATTCAAAGGTGGAGGAAGAAAACCTAGATGCAGAACAAGGTACTGAGTCAAAGATGGAAGAAGGGATTATTGATGCAAAGGATTGGTTGAAGGAAGGGTTCATCGAAGGAGTTGATGAAAATCCTAGAAGTAAAAGGACACTATTTGTCCGGTCACCTTTTGTTAAAGAGTGATTCCAAAACGACGCCTATACGGCCAGTGTTTGACGACGCTTCCTGGCGAGGACGCAGCGGACTATCCTTGAGGCGATATTTGAAGAGGAGACCCTTTCTACTGAGGAGAATCCGGAAATAAGGATAAAATATCGGGAGAATAGGTTCGGAATTTTGGCCGACATGGGGCGATATTTCCAGGTAATGGCCATCGAGGAAAATGATTGGGACTACCTCCGATTTCTTTGGAAGAGGAAGATGGACGCTTATGGTGCAATCTCCGGTGGTGTGTATGGAGAGGGTGCCGCAGTATGCCGAGGAGAAGATGGTTTTCCTGGATAAGAGCCTGGGCTCCCTACAACGGTGTCCCACCTACCAGGATCCCCCCATCACGGTGGAACGGATTTTTTTCTTTCTTGTTTTACAAAAAAGAAAGGTGGGGGTGTGTTAAAAGTCGTGACATGGTATGTAAATATCTTTTTGAATGTATGACTAGAAATGTAGATTTTCTATTGAATGTATAAATCATCATTATGTAAATTACCCTTTTTGAATGTATATAACTGAGCCGTGTTGTTTGAATAAAGAGTTTCTTAGTAGAGCGAGAGCTGTACGTGTGTAGCCGCTGGTTTTTGTCTTCGTTATTTTCTTTCTCGCTTGATCACCCGAAGCAGTCCAAATAATATCAAGACTTTGGGTAAAGGTTTTACTTGTTAAGAGGAGGTTACTTCAATCTGACCTATCGTACTTTAACAATCAAAGACATACCACTTCCTTAAGTTTTTCCCATGAGTGTATAATACAAAATAAAGAATGAGAAAACCAAAGTGGATGATCAATCCAAATGTATACTCCTGGGGCATCGATATTCTCTTCTTTTTTTATTTCACTCCTCCTATCATTCGGATCATATATCTTCTGAAGAAATCTTCAGCAAGAAATTTATGTTACAAAAATGAGTTTTAGCAAGCTTCCAATATTTTTCTTATTTATGATCTATATTTTTCTTCTTTAACACTTTTAAAAATCCTTCACATTGGAAGTTTTATTTATTCATTTAGATAGAGAGAAAGAAAAAGAGAGCCTTTTTTTAAAGAGGGGAGAAGTGGGGTGGCCGTTAGACAAGTGGTCTAAGTAGTTTGGTTTTGAACGTTAGAACTCCGGATTGAATCCCGCATTGGGTACTTTTTTCTAACTAAAAATACTCTCTTTGGCACCATTTTCCTGCAAAAGGCCAACCCCACTGGCCAGTGCAAGTAACCAAACATCAGGTTTTGTGTTTATTTATTAATGGGAGTTATGGAATAATAACTCTTTCGGGTCAATTCAAATAGCAAGATTATGTGTTGTAATTATATGTTTACAATAAAAGAAGTGGACACAATATTTTTAAAAGGATAAAAACTTTTATTCACAAAATAAAAGAGACCAGCTCAATATAGTTCACGTGCCATTCAGGTTTAAAGCTTTACAGAATCATTTTTGAAGAGGGAATTTCGTATTTTGGAATTGATAGAGCAGCACGGTCGTCGTAGGGCTGGAATATATTAGTAATGGTGTCCATGGTGCTTATGATAACCATGATGGTGTCCGTGGTGGTGTCCATGGTGATGCCCATGGTGGTGTCCATGATGGTGACCGTGCTTGTGGCTGTGATCGTGTCCGTGCTTGTGGTCATGATGGTGATCATGTCCATGCTTATGTCCGTGCTTGTGTCCGTGGTCGTGGTGGTGTTTGTGGTGATGGTGGTGATCGTGGTGATGCTCATGATGATGAACGTGCTTGTTGTCGTGATGATGATCATGTCCGTGTTTGTGACCGTGGTGGTGGTCATGTTTGTGCCCGTGGTCATGCCCATGCTTATGGCCGTGATGATGGTCATGCTTGTGACCATGGTCATGACCATGTTTATGACCGTGGTGATGTCCATGTTCATGATCGTGTCCATGCTTGTGGTCATGATGTCCATGCTTATGTTCATGGTGCTCATACTTGGGTTCATGATGATCATACTTGTGACCATGTTCGTGTCCACCATGCATATGCCCATATCCATGTCCATGTTTGTGATGCCCATCATCATGGTGCCCGTACTTAGATTCAGCCTCGTTAAAAGCTTCCATGTAGTGTTGGTAGGATGGTAGACTCTGACTTCCGTAGCGCTTGAGCAGTTCAGGATTGCTGTTCAGGTACTTGTCCCATTCTGAAAGCCAATCTTCCTGGATCGACAGAGGGACTTTCTTGATGGACTCCGTGGGGGCGGTGGTGATGGCCTTGCCCCATGTCAAGCCGGCCAGTCCGAGCAACAACTGCAACAACATACGATTGGTACAAAGAAAAATAAATGAGAAATAAAGAGGTAGCTACAAAACTACATATTGAGAATTATATATTATTTCATAACAATCTTCAAATAACAATTATTTTATAAAATCCAATATTCGAAACTTCAACTATTTCTAATACATAGTAGTATAAAGATTCCTCTCTCTATAATATGAACATTTTAATTTAAATTCTATAACAAATATATCAGCATATGTATCGCTGGCATAAGTTAATATGAAACTCTATCACTATAAAACATATTAAATAAATTAAAATATTAATTTTAATAATATAATAATTAATAAAAGGACGTTTATATATATAATTTCCGAAGTCTTTATAAATTAGAGAGATCAATCTATATATAATTCAATAATGTACACAAGCTTTTACTTTAATCAAATATATCTTAATTAATATTTCCAATATTTTGAAAATCGCCTATTTTCTTAAAAAAGTACATTCATTAATAAAAGTTAAGGAAATTTCATATTTAATGTCGCAGGTTGTCTGTTTTTTCATCTATATCAAGAGCACCGAGGCAAATTTGTTCATATTTGGTTATCTCGTGTCTCTTCAATAAAGGTAACTGTATAAAATAACTTTCAGATTTATTGTTTTAATTCCGATATACATGCTAAATGGTATAACTTTCTTAAGTTTTGTCCATTAATTTACATCCCTACTCACATGACAGTTCATAGAAAGGATTTAGAGAAATGCTTCTAAAAGATGGGTGATCAGGGTTGGCTTAATATCGGACGATATTGCTAAATATTCGATCCAAAGATGGTTTATTATAATTGAAAATATTTATAAAGATACCATAATATTTATTTGTAAAGCAAACCGACGTTCGGTCATTTACTTAAAAATCTCACTACGCATTTGGAAATTTTATATACATTTATTGAATGTTTTATATGCATTGTAAATTAGCTCTTGATGAATTCTTTAATTTGATGTTAGTACAGAATAGTATAATATAATGATATAGAAATTCCTGATTGGTGGGTTTTTCACAGCATATACAGAAATAAATATTGGGCAAATAAATCGACAAATATATATTTCAAAATGAAATAAACAAATTAAGATATAAAAAACTTATTTAAAAGTAAATATTGAAACTGATTCAAAGATGCTATCGCTTTCTATCAAACAGACAATTTTCTACTATCCATACTGCGACAATAAAACAATCAGAAGTCTTGGTTTATCATATATATTGTCAAAACCTCGTTAATTCAATCAATCATCAAATTAAAACTATTAATCAAATTTGAAATGGATTTTTATCAATTAGGAACATGTTTCATTCTAATTTGGTGAAAAATATTATCTCTGTATAACTGTATATTATTAAAAGAGAATCAGACACGATATAAAATGAAATAGTTTAAGAGAAGCTATATAATTCAAAGATCAATGAGTACAAGATATACAAGAAATAGAAACGGTAAATGTAAAACACTCTGAAGATAATTTAAATTAAATATATAAGAGGATGAAATATTTAATACAAATATTCTTTAAAATAAATATATATATAAATGGAGAAGTAGATAAATAAAAGTTGAAGCAAAAGAAGGAGTAACAAGAACCAAACGATAGAGAGTGAGGTACTAAAGAACTTACCAGTAGGGGACCCATGGTGGAAGTGTTGAGAATCGTCTGAAACGGTATATATATAGGGTTGTGAAAGGAGGTGGGGCTGACCTATTTGTTTCGTCGTCTGCATCAATATTATTTCTAAATTCTTCAGAAATCTTTAAAAACAGATTGTCTATATTCATGCTTATTTTAATAATTGATATTTATCTATTATTTATGGATATTTTGATAAGATCAGAGACTAGGCTTTGTTCATTATATAACTGCATATTAACATATGCTAGCTGAACTGTGGTATGTAAATATTTGTTATGCATTCACCTCGCCCCACCCTGACATTGTAATCAGCGCCTTCAGTCATTTTTTTATATCTTCAATGAATGTAAAACAACAACAACAACAAAAAGCTTTATTAAGACAATTTAGTCTTATATGGATTCTCCAAGCACAGAAATGTAGAGTACATACAAGAATAACAGTAGTAACAACAATAAGGGTCCCTGTTATGACCCTTTGGTCTTATACAGCTTCTCCACGTAGAAGAGGGTATATACAGGAATAACAGCAATAGTTACAATAATTAGCAATGCTATTTACAATGTGTCAAGGGGGAGAGAATCAAGAAAGGGCATCTTCAATGAATGTATATATTTTTGCAACAAATTTTTAAAATATTAAAAATAAAGATATATTTTCTGATATATTGACGTGTGATCTTTAATCGAGCTAGCTCATAGATTATAATTTATTGTATAAATTACCAAAACATCGTGAATAAGCATGTAAGTTTAAAATATCTTTCAAAAATCATTTTTTGTTTTATTTTCCGCAACACTTAAGTATTTTCTGGGAATATAAGTCAGCAATTACATCTTTTTTCAAATACTTTTATAAATATCTTGGTTTTAAAGGAAATTCCTGTTATGAAATTTTATTGGCAGATGTGTGTGGAGAATAAGGTATTCCTTTATAAGATAGTTTTTTTTGTAACAAATCTAATGGTTAAAAGAAGCTAATGTAGTATAACCAGTGTTTAACGTAACTACAAGGTATGTCCCATATGTTCCCGGACTGGGTCCATAAAAAAAGGTAAGATATTGAAAAAAAATTATTAAAACTTTTCAAAGTAATCCCCCCTTGCTTCAAAGCACCAGCGCCATCGTTTCTCCCAATTGTCGAAACAGTTTTTATAGGCCTCTTTTGGAATGTTCTTCAATGCCAACAGAGATTTTTCTATTATGTCATTCCTGGTGTCAAAATGTCTTCCTTTTAGAACTGCTTTAAGTTTGGGTAACAGGAAAAAGTCATTTGGTGCGATGTCTGGGAAATAGGGTGGTTGAGGTAGGATTTGTGTCCCGTTTTTCACCAAAAGACTCGTCACCAAGTGCGCTGTGTGAGGGCGGGCATTGTCATGGTGTAGAATCCAGTCACCATTAGTCAATTTTTCTGGCCTTTTTTTCGAATCGCTTGCTTAGAAGGCGAAGTATGTCCAAATACATTTCCTTAATAACTGTTTGGCCTGCAGGAAGATACTCGTGATGAACAATGCCTTTGTTATCCAAAGAGGTGACCAGCAACACCTTGTTTCCGGATTTCAATATCCTGGAATTTTTGGGTCTAGGCTCCCCCTGACCTCTCCATTCGGCAGATTGATTCTTGGTTTCAGGGTCATAGGCATAGACCCATGTCTCGTCGCCTGTGATTATCTTGTCTTTACATTCCGGAGCCGTTCTTGTCATTTACAATATGTCCTCACAGGTTGCAAGCCGACACAGTTTTTGCTCATTAGTGAGGAATCTTGGGATGAATTTTGCAGGAGTCTTTTTGAGCTTCAAATCTTCAGTTACGATCCTTGTTTTAGAGATGCCTGAGTCTTGCTCTATCTCCAGCAAAGTGGTTCGAAATTTTTCTTTTATTAAATCGGTGATTTTTTGCACATTTTCATCAGTTTTTTGAAATTTTGGGCGTCCTTGACGAAGTTCATCTTAAATGGAAATTCTGCCAGCTTTAAATCTAGAATGCCATTTAAAAACAGTTGTTCTCTTTGGGGTGTCATTGGGGAATGCTTAATTAAGCATTACAAAAGTTTCGGTTGCTGATATTTGAAGTTTCACACAAAATTCTATGCAAATTCTCTGCTTCAATTTTTGTTTCATCCTAAAATCGCCGCAGCGTAGGTGTAACCTTTAAATAAATTAGAATGACCTTGGCGCGTGCGTACGTACCGCCTCGATATTGGTACCACCGTGTTGCCAGATATTTTTTTCTATAATAAACAGTCAAATTTATTTAAATTTTTCATTTATTTATTTATTTATGGGCCCAGTCCGGGAACTTATGAGACATACCTTGTATGAATAAAAGCTAAATTCGCAGTTTGAATAGAAAATTCAGAGATATTTATCTATAAAACTCTATAAATTATTGTTCAACTTTGAATAATAATTTCCTCAGCCTTATTTTTGGCTACACCATTCGAACAAAGTACTTCGTGGCTTTTTTAAATGTTTGAATTTTCAAGAATATTTTGAAAATTTCTTCATGGTTGCTTTAATAAAGTGTCCTATCGCATTTACCTTTAGTGCATTTTTATAATAAATTTATTATAAACAAATTCAACAGATCGAGCGTCTTTTTTCAAATTTTAATAGATATTTTAAGTTATATTAGGCTGCCGTTATTCAGATGGACCCAAACATATATAAGTTTAAGTGGGTTCGATTCCCATCCCTGGACACTTTTATTTTTCCGTTCGTCATTACTCTTCATAATTCACCCTTTCATACCTCATCCAAAAAGGTTAGAAATAGTCAATATTTCACCTTGAAATAAATTTTGATTTTTCATTGAAAAGAAACTCATGCGGTGCAACTTCAAGTGTTGTTTTACATATATAAGTATATAGATCAGATTCTAATTTGTTCTTGAGTGTCTTATAGTGGACTTCTTTTGCCAATAAAGGCTTAAAGTCTTATATTAACTCTGGTAGTTTTATTTATTTCTGTGCTTTGATATATTACCTGAAAGTAAGAGGTTGATCAAGAATTACTCATAAATATTTGATATCGTTACGCCCTGCAACCTGATGACCATGTCATGTTAATCTACGGAATGCTAAAATACTTTTCTGTTTATTTAATAGAATTGTTTGAGTCTCTTTAAGATATTTATTATAACCCTCCATATGTTACGCCAATCCTCTATTAAATTAGCAGTCTCCTGGAGCTTTTTTTCAGTATATCACCTTGACCTTCTTAGATTCAACTAATACTGAAAAAGCATCAGAGTAGAGTTGGATCTACATTTGAAAAGGAAGGGGTATATCATCTATAAATAGATTGAAAAGGTAGAAGTCAAGGACCAAACTTTTGGGGGGACTTCTGTGGTAATAGGTCTGGTTAAGGAAAGTGTTATTTTCCACCTAATTCTAAACTTCCTCCTTTCAAGATAGTTTCCGATCGACTGAATCCGATCCTTTGAAAGTCAACGTTTTACTTTTGTTCAAATAACGATCATTTTTCCTGATTAGGTCAAAAACCGCAAGCTCCTATAGCTTATTTGTTATTAAAGCCCTGAAAATATTTTTGACTAAAATTGTTATATGTGAGGAGTTGTGAACTAAACCCAATATTTTCAGACTGATGCTTTTTTAAAATCTCTAAGAAGTTGTTAGAACATACACTAATGGGCAACTCTTAAAGAAGTTATACTATTTCGCATGTATATTGGTGTTCAGACAATAACTCTAAAATATTTTAATACACAACACAGTGACCTTTATTGAAGACACACAAGATAAACTAAGTGTGAAAATAATTGCCTCTGTCTCCTTAAAAAGGGGAAAAACAAAAAATCATTTGACTAGGGTGACATAAAAACTTTCTACTTCCTTAAGGTTTGCCCATGAGGGAAGTTTCGATGCTAATTCTCCTTTAAAGAAACTTCAATCAATTGGCGTTCATGGCTGTTGTTCTAGCTGTCTATCCAAAAGTATTTTGATAATTTTCAATAAACTTACAATTGAGTTTTAAATTCTAAATTTTGTATACTTGCTCACTCCCGATGATACAAGGTATGTCCCATAAGTTCCCGGACTGGGTCAATAAAAAAATAAATAAATTAAAAATGTTAATAAATTTGACTGTTTATTATAGAAAAAATATCTGGCAACACGGTGGTACCAATATCGAGGCGGTACGTGCGCGCGCGCCAAGGTCATTCTAATTTATTTAAAGGTTACACCTAGCGCTGCGGCGATTTTACGATGGAACAAAAATCGAAGAAGAGGATTTGCATAGAATTTTGTGTGAAACTTCAAATATCGGCAACCGAAACTTTTTAAATGCTTAATAAAGCATTCCCCAATGACGCCCCAAAGAGAACAACTGTTTTTGAATGGCATTCTAGATTTAAAGCTGGCATAATTTCCTTTGAAGATTAACCTCGTCAAGGACGCCCAAAATTTCAAAGGACTGATGAAATTGTTCAAAAAATCACCGATTTGATAAAATAAAATCCTCGAACTACTTTGCTGGAACTAGAGCAAGATACAGGCATCTCTAAAACAACGATTGGAAGGATCGTAACCTAAGATTTGAAGCTCAAAAAGACTACTCCTGCAAAATTCTTCCCAAGATTCCTCACTAATGAGCAAAAACTGTGTCGGCTTGCAACCTGTGAGGACATGTTGGAAATGATAAGAACGGATCCGAAATGGAAAGGCAAGATTATCACAGGCGACGAGACATGCGTCTATGGACATGACCCTGAAACCAAGCGTCAATCTGCAGAGTGGAGAGGTCAGGGTGAGCCTAGACCCAAAAAATCGAGGATAAAGAAATCCAGAAACAAGGTGTTGCTGGTCGCTTTTTTGGATAACAAGGGCATTGTTCATCACGAGTATCTTCCTGCAGGCCAAACAGTTATTAAGGAAATGTATTTGGGCATTCTTCACCGTCTAAGGGAAGCGATTCGAAAAAAAGGCCAGAAAATGGACTAATGGTGACTGGCTCCTACACCATGACAATGCCCGCCCTCACACAGCGCAATTGGTGACGAATATTTTGGCGAAAAACGGAACACACACACACAAATCCTACCTCAACCACCTTATCCCCCAGACATCGCTCCAAAGGACTTTTTCCTGTTTCCCAAACTTAAAGCAGTTCAAAAAGGAAGACACTTTGACACTAGAGATGGCATAATAGGAAAATCGCTGTTGGCATTGAAGAGCATTCCAAAAGAGGCTTATAAAAACTGTTTCGACAATTGGGAGAAACGATGGCGCTGGTGCGTTGAAGCAAGGGGGGATTACGAGGTGTGTTCAAAACGTATCGCGACCTTTGTGTTTTTTCAAAAATTATATATTTATTCATGAATACCTATTTTGTCCCCTTCAAAGTAATCCCCATGAGATATTATACACTTGTGCCAACGGTTTTTCCAATCTTCGAAGCACTTCAAAAAATCATTAAAAAAATCTTTTTCAGCTCCTCCTTCGATGCCGTCTTTATCTCGTCAAGCGTAGCGTAACGTCGTCCTTTCATGGGCCTCTTCAGTTTAGGGAACGAGAAAAAGTCACAGGGGGCCAGATCTGGGAAATACGGTGGCTGCGGCATCATTAGTGTGTTGTTTTTGGCCAAAAAGTCGCGCACAAGCAACGATGTGTGAGCACGGGCGTTATCGTGGTGCAAAAGCCAATTTTTGTTCTTCCACAAATCCGGGCGTTTCTGGCGGATTGCTTCGCGCAAATTGCGCATAACTTGCAGGTAATATTCCTTATTGACCGTTCTACCCTGTGGCGAGAACTCATGATGCACCACGCCCCTGCAATCGAAGAAGACTGTCAGCAAAACTTTCACATTCGACCGAACTTGGCGCGCTTTTTTCGGTCTTGGTTCGTGCGGCAGCTTCCATTGAGATGATTGAGCTTTGGTTTCCACGTCATAACCATAAACCCACGCTTCGTCACCAGTTATTCCCCTCTGGAGCAAATTTGGGTCGTCGCGGACAGAGTCCAACATCTCATTAGCAATGTTCATGCGATGCTGTTTTTGGTCGCAATTGAGCAATTTTGGTACGAATTTCGCGGCGACCCGTCTCATGCTCAAATCATTGATAAAATTCGAATGGCACGAGCCAATCGATATGTTTAGGTCCTCAGCAACTTCTCTAACGGTAATTCGACGATTGGCCAATATCATTTTCTCCACTTCATTAATTTTTTCGTCTGTTGTTGAAGTGCTCGGGCGTCCGGCACGCTCTTCGTCGTTCACATCTTCTCGGCCTTCTGAGAACATTTTGTACCACCGATAAACGTTGCTTTGGTCCAAGGTAGCTTCTCCGTATGCCACAGTCAACATTCAGAATGCATCCGCGCACTTAATTTCGTTTTTCACACAAAATATTTTACAGGTTCTTTGATCCATTTTTTTCAATAGGTAAAAATCGAAGACGATCCAAAACACCTGCAAGCAAAGCAGCTGTCAACAATTAAGTGAACATTCAAAATGGCCGAGCTTGTCGCCATAAGTGAGAGACATGAGTACCAACATAAAGCCACAAAAAGATCGAAATTCGAATATACGTAACCCGCGAAAATTCAAAATTCGCGATACTTTTTGAACACACCTCGTACTTTGAAAAGTTTTAATAATTAAATATATTTATATCTTACTTTTATTTTAATGGACCCAGTCTGGGAACTTATGGGACATACCTTGTATATCAGGTATGCAAAATATCTGAATTTTAGGTGGTCGGGATGACTTAACGGGAGTGGACTGTTTTCTATATATTACCTTTAAAATATTGTGATAAATTTTCTATATATACTTCCAGACTACGTAGAAGTCTGAAATTTTGTAGACTATCCCGCTCCTTCTAACAATGCAAATATACAAAATATATGGCATCTAGATGGTTGTGGTGGTCGGGACTAAAACAATTCAAGTATTTCCTTTCAAATGTTAAAAATAGATCCAGAGGTTTCTATACGTTAATGACATTCTAAATAAAAAGTTGACATTAAGAAATTAGAGCTATGTGTAATTGTGAGGAAATCGTCAGAAAAACAACAATTTTTAAATTATCTCTAGTAAACGTAGTACAGGCCATGATAATAATTGTAGGTAGAAGTTGGCGATTGCTTTTACTGTAAGTGCACCACATGTCTACATATGTGAAAAGCAGTATTCCAATAAGAGACCACCTCCAGGTGAAACCAAAAGTCTGTGTTTTTAAGTGGTTGCTCACTGGAGATTCAAATCCATCATTGGATAGTTGATATTCAGATTAAAAGTGTTTGGTATATTCCTCATGTTTTCAATGTTTTATAATATATAAAGATTGATCTGGAAAAAAAACATTATCTTAATACGGACAAATCTATAGTTATCCTTGACTTATTGGGTTTGGTAGCTACAAGGTTTCCTGTCGTCTCAGAGCTTCCATTTTATAGCTAGTTTTCTAATGGTATCGAAGGGTCTTGTACAGAAACTTTCTATATATTCCATTTTTAGTCTTCCTCTCTTCCTGGTATTCTATATCTCTCCCGAAAAACTTTATTCACTTCCAGTATCAGATAGGATATCTAAATGTGACATTTCACCTACTTTATATTTTCTCTAAAAGTTCATATCTCTTCTCGATCATATTCAGAAATCTTTATTGCTTAGTCTTTCAGTCAATGATATTATCATCACTCGGCATCTCATAGCTTTTATTTCAGACTTTCAGCTTTTGTAGGATTTCAAACAGAAGATATTTTTCAAATGATCATGAATACAATGGAGTTTGTAGGAAGTTTAAATAGTATGAAATCCTTTTAATATATACATGCCATTAATTGAATTTTGCTTCTTAAAAGAAGTTCTTCCGCGCGTTAAATTATTCTAACAATTTATCTCAAATTTCATAACTCTGCTAAAAAACCTCACAAAAAAACTATCAAGATATTGATGTTCATATGATAATCATTAAATTTGAATAGCTGCTGTTTGGGAAACACTTGCAACCTCCCTTAGAAAGTTCACTATATATGGAAGCAAGCTGTTGGATATCCATTGATTAAAATTGTGGTATTTTGCATAACCATAGTTATGTTTAGAAAATTGTCCTGATGTGCAAATAAGGTTTTGCATAGTGTTTGTTTTACTATGATAATTATTGTTTTGTATATATATATATATATATATCTTTAATTTGTAAATAGTCAGTGTAGTTTATATTAATGTTCGTGTGGCAATAAAGGCCTTTTACTAAATTCCTTTTTAGTCTTTTTTGTTATTAATTAACAAAAGTGGCGAGCCTGCCAGGATGGAACGTGACAAGAAGTTGCGCTCGGTGACCAGAACGAGATTTACTAAAGTAGTTAATATTCTGGATCCCGATATAAGAAAAACTGATGCTGATCTGGGTGTGGTCAAGGACCAATTTAGTAAACTAAAAGACATCGATTGCAAGTTAAAGGATCTTGACCAGAAGATGGTGAATCACCTGATGTTGGCTGATGTAGAGGAAGATGCTTTGAATTGTGAAATAGAAGAAGCGGAGCATTATTCGGATACCTTCATCACCCTGGAAAGAAGGGTAAGAGAAGTAATAGAGTCGGATAACAAAATGGATGTTAAATCCCTGGGAAGCACAAATGGGTCATCAATGGCCAAAGGTTATAGGCTTCCTAAGTTCGAGCTAAGAACATTTGATGGAGAACTGATTAATTGGCTTCCATTTTGGGCACAATTCGAAAAAATTCATGAAGATAATGAGCTGCATGATGCAGACAAATTTCATTACCTAGTGCAGTCGATGCAATCAAGCACTAGAGCCAGAGAGCTCATAGAAAGCTATCCCCAAACAGCAGAAAACTATGCAAAAGCGGTCCAAGCTTTGAAACAAAGGTATGGACAGAAAGATTTGCTTGTTGAAATATATGTAAGGGAACTGCTTAAACTAATGATGGCAAATGTCAGGACTCCACCAGATGAGAGGCGGTCAGTGGCTAAGCTATACGACAAGCTTGAAACCCAACTAAGATCTCTGGAATCTTTGGGTGTTGACACCAAGGAAAACACAGCATGGCTTTTCACTATGATAGAGTCTTTTTTGCCAGAAGATGTGCTGGTTGCTTGGCAGAGATCACCGCTGAATAGTTGTGATGCATCAAGGGACTCTAATTCTAACTCCAGCTCTCGCCTTAACAATCTTTTGGACTTTCTTAGAAGAGAAGTGGAAGGGGAAGAAAGAAGACTTCTAGCCAGGAAAGGATTTGAGGGGTTTTCCCCAAAAGAGAAACTTAGAAATAAGTTTAAACAGAATTCAAATGTACCTACCGCTGCAGGTTTATTTTCTGCCAAGGAGATGGGATGTTTGTTCTGTGAAGGTAATCACCAAAGTAAAGACTGCATCTCTGCTCAATCTATGCCACTCAAGGATAAAAGAGCAAAGATTTATGAAAAGAGGTGCTGTCTGAAATGCCTTAAACCGGGACATCTTGCAAAGGCTTGCAGGAGGACAGTTCGATGCAATATTTGTGCCAAAGGACACTACGTTCTTCTTTGTCCTGACTTGCCCTGCAACCGAAAGGAAAATACGCATGTCTCTGAAGTAGTGCACAGTGCTTTAGCCAATCAGCAGTGTACCAGAGATGTAACATTAATGACCTTGATGGTCAATATTATGGGAAATAATGGCTATAGAAGAGTGCGAGCACTCTTGGACCCTGGTTCTCAGAAGTCCTATATTTTGGAATCCACTGCACTAGAAGTAAAATTGAAGCCCGTCGGCAATGCAAATATTGCTCATTCATTGTTTGGTGGTACACAAACAGAAACAAAATGCCATAAGGTATATACGGTCGCATTATGCAGCAACCTATCAGAATTGGACAATCTGAGAGAATTTGAATTCTTGGGTCAAGACATTATTTGTGGAGAGATTCCAAGGACGCCTAAAGGAGCATGGTTGAATGAACTAAAAGGATCTAGAATTTGGCTGTCTGATCTTGGAAGAGATAGCCCCAAGATAGAACTTTTGATCGGCAGTGATATCTATGGAAGCCTTTTGTCGGGACGTGTGAAGCAGCTGGAAAATGGATTAACAGCTATAGAAACACATCTTGGATGGACAATTTGTGGCCCTTCACCGAAGAAAGATGAGCAGTCTGATTGCTCATCACTGGTGGTCATCAGCATGCACAGTAGAAATATGTCGGTTGATTATTTGTGGAATTTAGAAACGATTGGCATAAAAGATCCCAGGGAAAATCTCACAAAGCTAGAAGAAGATAAGATAGTACACCAGCACTTCTTAAATACTGTTCATCAGCTGGAAGATGGACGCTTTTGTGTAGGATTACCTTGGCTGGGGAACCAAGAAGGAATTCCATCCAATCGTCATATTGCAGAGAGAAGACTTTTCAACACAACCCGTAAATTGAGAGCTAAATGTATCTTCAGCGAATATGATAGGGTGTTCCAAGAATGGCTAGCTGAAGGTGTTATTGAAAAGGTGTCTCCTGAGGATTTGAACAGGAAGTGTCATTATCTCCTTCATCACCCAGTGGTTAAAGCCAATAGCAACACCACCAAGATAAGACCTGTGTTTGACGCATCATGTAAGGACAAGGGGAATCTTTCATTGAACGATTGCTTGGCAAGTGGCCCAAATGTTATTGAACAGATCCCAGCTATCCTACTGAAGTTTAGAGAAAATGCTATTGGAGTTATTGCTGACATTAGAAAAGCCTTTTTGCAAATTGAAGTGAAAGAAGAAGATAGAGACTATCTTAGATTCTTATGGTGGAGGAATAATCATCAGATTCAGGTTTTCCGTCACAAGCGAGTTGTCTTTGGTGTGACCTGTAGCCCCTATTTGCTTGGAGCAGTCATCCTGCATCATCTCAAAGGAGTCTCTTCTGAATTTGGAGCTCTTCCTCAGAAGTTGATGGAATGTTTGTATATTGATAATTGTGTCACTTCAGTGGATACCGAAGCAGAATTAGTTGATCTGGTGGAGAAATCTACTGAGATATTTGCAAAAGCCAAGATGGATCTCAGAATGTGGCAATTCGGACCTATACACCGAATTAAGGAAGTCTATTCTAGATTACCTCCTAGTGTTGATATAGAAAGGAGTGAAGAGGCTTCAGTTCTGGGCATGAAATGGAATCTTTTAGAAGATACTCTTAATGTGACCCCAAAGTTCGGAGTTATAAAAAACTCACTTTCCAAGAGAGACCTCTTGTCTCATACCCAACAGATCTTTGACCCAATTGGATTCTTGGCTCCTGTTTTGTTGCCTGCCAAACTACTTATTCAACAAGCCTGGACAGTCAAAACTGATTGGGATGAACCTTTACCATCAACCATTCAAGAAAATTTTATGAAGTGGTACAGTGAGTTGGACACTCTTGCCGACATAAAGATTCCACGTAGAGTGGGCCATGGGATTAGAGCTCATTGGTCCATTCACATATTTTGTGATGCCAGCCAAAGTGCATATGCAGCAGCAGCTTTTCTACGTTGTCCTGAGAACAATGGAGTGTCAGTACAACTTTTGATGGCCAAATCCCGGCTGGGTCCACTTAAGAAAACTACTATCCCTAGGATGGAACTTCTTGCTTGTATGTTGGGAGTTAGACTCAGCAGGTACATAACAGAGTCTTTGAATTTGGCTGCAGAACCGGTGTATTACTGGACAGACTCTACTACAGCACTTTCATGGATCAAGACGAACAGGCAGTGGGGCACCTTTGTAAACAGCAGAGTCAAATAGATATGCAACACTTCAGGTCCGAACAAATGGTTTTATGTACCAGGGAGCCTCAACCCTGCAGACCTTCCTTCAAGAGGTTGTAGTGTACTACAGCTTAAACGCACCAGATGGTGGGAGGGACCTGAATGGCTCAAGCAGCCTCAAGATCACTGGCCAAAGCAATTATTCCACTCAGACAGAACTTTGGTCAATTTAGAAATAGATAGACAAGTATTGGTGACTACACATGTCAGAACTGAAGTAGTGCCATGGTTTGAAAGATATTCAAATTTTACAAAGATTGTCAGAATAGACGCGTGGTCAAGCCACCACGGAGACTCAATTTGTAATGCTTAACTCCTTTTATGTACCACATGTATATCACTTGTCTTAATTGTATGATTTTCTTCCCCAAATCATAGGTGGGAGTATGTTGGATATCCATTGATTAAAATTGTGGTATTTTGCATAACCATAGTTATGTTTAGAAAATTGTCCTGATGTGCAAATAAGGTTTTGCATAGTGTTTGTTTTACTATGATAATTATTGTTTTGTATATATATATATATATATATCTTTAATTTGTAAATAGTCAGTGTAGTTTATATTAATGTTCGTGTGGCAATAAAGGCCTTTTAGTAAAATCCTTTTTAGTTTTTTTGTTATTATTTAACACAAGCTGTACGACTACCGATTATCTTTTTTAAAAGTCTGGAAAAGACCCTTTTCCAGAAACTTTCTATAAAATCTATTTTTAACCTTCCTCTATTTCTGGTATTATATTCCTCCAGAAAAACCTTTATTCTAGTAACAGATAAGATGTCTAAATGCGACATTTCACCTTTTTTATATCTTCTCTAAAGGTTCATATTTCTCCTCGATTGTAATTATAATCCTATTTAAGGCTATAAAAGAATGAAATTTTATGAATATATTTCAAATAATATTTTGGATAATATTCACACTTTTGTATTTTTGCATTATTTTCGATAACAAATAATATTACAAGTGTGAGGTGTTGTATATGTATTAAAAAAAAATTAAAGAAGAACAAGGTATTTATAAAAGGATAAAAACTTTTATTCACACATTAAAAGAGACCAGCTCAATATAGTTCACGTGCTATTCAGGTTCAAAGCTTTACTGAATCATTCTTGAAGAAGAAATTTTGGTAGAATCTTCAGGAATTTTGTATTTTTTGGAATTAATAGAACAGCACGTTCGTCAAAGGGCTGGGATATCTTAGTAATGATGTCCATGATGCTTATGATGACCATGGTGATGACCGTGGTGATGTCCGTGATGGTGTCCATGATGATGTCCGTGATGATGACCGTGCTTGTGGCTGTGGTCATGTCCGTGCTTGTGATCATGATGGTGGTCATGTCCATGCTTATGTCCGTGCTTGTGTCCATGGTCGTGGTGGTGTTTGTGGTGATGGTGGTGATCGTGGTGATGCTCATGATGATGAACGTGCTTGTTGTCGTGATGATGATCATGTCCATGTTTATGACCGTGGTGGTGGTCATGTTTGTGTCCGTGGTCATGCCCATGCTTATGGCCGTGATGATGGTCATGCTTGTGACCATGGTCATGACCATGTTTATGTCCATGATGATGTCCATGTTTGTGATCATGTCCATGCTTGTGGTCATGGTCATGATGTCCATACTTATGTTCATGGTGCTCATACTTATGTTCATGATGATCATACTTGTGACCATGTTCGTGTCCACCATACATATGCCCATGACCATGTCCATGTTTGTGATGCCCATCATCATGGTGCCCGTACTTAGATTCAGCTTCGTTGAAAGCTTCCATGTAGTGCTGATAGGACGGTAGACTCTGACTTCCGTAGCGCTTGAGCAGTTCAGGATTGCTGTTCAGGTACTTGTCCCATTCTGAAAGCCAATCTTCCTGGATCGACAGAGGGACTTTCTTGATGGACTCAGTGGGGGCGGTGGTGATGGCCTTGCCCCATGTCAAGCCGGCCAGTCCGAGCACCAACTGAAACAACACATAAGGTTGATACAATGCAATAAAAATAATGAAGTGCTTATAGAAGAAGTTGTGAGATCGGCCATTTGGGAATATATTCCTAAATATTTCATCAGTTTATACAATATTATTGATATAGCTACCATATAGAAAATTCCATAAAATATGCTTGTAAAGAGAACTCAAACCTAAGAACGATATTTAATCTATTTTTCTCTAAGTATTTTCATTTTAGTATTAATTTAAGCTATATGTATTTGTGCTTTCAACCTCAAAAATTTGATCTTAATACATATATGTTATTAAATTTACGATGCTATTTGCATAAAATTTTCTTAAAAACAATATCGAATATGCATGCTCAGGTCAAACCCTCACGTTTGATATATTATGCGATTATTAGCTGAAGAGCATTTTGTATTTGAAATATTTGAACAAATCTCTCTATATTTAAAATAAAAAATTTCTATTTAGAAATATATATCTGAAATATTTATAAATTGAACTATCTTATACAATAATATAGTGTATCTTTATCATTAGAAATATTTAAAACTAGAAAATTCGATGATTACGCACATGCTCTCAACAACTTTAAGGATGAACAACACTTAAAGTTTCACCGCATAAGTTTCTTTTCTGTGAAAAATACTTTAAGTATTATTTACGAACGGAAAAATACGTCCAGGGTAGCCTAGTGGACATGGCATCTGCCCGGTAAGCGGAACGTTGTGGGTTCGATTCCCGCCCCTGGACACTTTTATTTTTCCGTTCGCCATTACTCTTCATATTTTCACCCTTTCATACTTCATACTTTGCCATTACTCTTCATATTTTCACCCTTTCATACTTCATCCAAAAAAGTTAGAAATAGTAAATATTTCTCTTTGAAATAAATATTGATTTTTCACAGAAAAGAAACTTATGCGGTGAAACTTTAAGTGTTGTTTATAATCATACGCCGCAGTCCTTTATAACTTTAAGGATAGTTAAATCAAAAATGCTTTCTCTGTATAGTAAAAAATAATTATTATAATCTTTAAAAAAAAAATAATAATAATAAGGAGAACACCTATCCCAAAATATATACAAAAAACGATTAAAAATCCTATAATATATATATATTAAAATCACATTGCATATTATAATATATAAAATTCGAATTTAAAACAGTTATAACGCTTGATGAATATAAAATATAATTAATTTTAATTTCTCTAAATAATAAAGCTAAAAGAATCGAAGCTGTCCCTATACTGAGGATGGCTATAGCCAGTAACCATGTTATATAAGATGAATTATTTATATATATATTTTTTGTCCAAATGTTTTAAAGTATTGTAGCTGAGCGTATTTTATAATTAAATCTGCGTTATCTACAAAGGTTATATATAAACTGCTCTGTTTTAAACTATTCTAAAGGGACAAGTGCCTCAATTGATATAAATACAAATAGAATTGTCCGCCACACGTTCCCTGTTTTCATAAAAACAAATTTACCATTACAAAAACCAAAATACCCCAGCCCATATGCAACCTCAACATTAACAGATAATTAACGACAACAATTTCAAGATTCAGAACAGGACATTTTAAGGGAATGAAGATAAACCCAGACATGACTAGATCTTACAGGAACCGCAATAACTGTTACAACACCCAACTCACTCCGGACCATATATACCCTGCAATCCTTGCAACCCTCTATATGGCAGACATCAATCCAGAAGAGGACATTCATACAGACAAGGCACCTTTGTTGGCCGGTATTGTGATAAGGGTGCATGGACCTATCTGATCTGCTCCACGGACAAGACATCACCACCATAAAAACAAAGGTTTTGTATTTTAAGTATATTAGAAGTATCAGACGTGATAGCCAAATTATCGGAATTGTTTAAGAGCAATAAATTCCTCAGGTCTCAATATTTGTTTATCTATTGATCTATATTTACATAAAAAAATATTATTTGATTAAAAAAAATAGAAATGTTAAATGTCATGTGAAATGATATAATTTTATATAACAAACACACACACTCTATAAAAGAAACTAATCATCGTAAATTTTAATTCATTCTTCAACTTTAAAAATATTTTAAAACTATATGAGAGATAGTGCAATATTTAATTAAAAAATATTATTTAAATATCTCTCAATTCAAAAGCAGGCGTTAAAAGCTAAAGAAAAAAGAACGAATGAACTGTAATGAACTGTATGAATAACTGTATGAAAGAAGGAGATGTATTGTTTTCTATATTCATAAAATTTTAAGAAAAAGAAGCGTCTTGGGTCAAACGCAAATTTTATATATTCATGATAAAATTGTGAAAAAAGTATTAAAATTACAAATATATTCTCACAATGAGTATCTTTTTTTATTTGAAAAACGCTAGCTTTCGAGCGTTAATCGCTCTTCAACGCTCTTCTTACATGTAAATATTTCTGGTAGGATAAAGTCGATATTATAGTAAGCCCGTTGAAGAGCGATTAACGCTTGAAAGCTAGCGTTTTTTAAATAAAAAAGATACTCATTTTGAGAATATATTTGTAATTTTAATAAATTTTATATAAATAAATTATTATTTAAAAAAAATAACATGTCACAGAGAGAATGGGAAAATATAAAATAATATTGAAAGAGAAAGAAAATATATATCTAAATTTGAAAAGCAGCGAATAAAAGTTAAGGCAAAAGAACGACTTAGAAAAGCCATACGATAGAAAGTGAAAAGTTGTTGTCAAAGGAACTTACCAGTAGAGGACCCATGGTGGAAGTGGTAGGGATCGTCTGGCACGGTATATATATAGGGCCGAGAAAGGAGGTGGGGCTGACCTATTTGCTTGGTCGTCTGTATCAATATTATCTCTAAATTCAGAAAACTTTAACAACAGAATATATATATAATACAATTAAGAGAATTTCAAAATGTATAAACTTGTTATTTAATTGAAATATAAGAGGTTTGTTATTTATATAATTATATATAATTTATATATATAATAGGGGAAAAAAACTTCCAGCATAGCTTCGGCTGTTACGCGTCATAGGCTGGGTAGAAAAAAAGAATAAGCGAAGAGATAAGTTTGTAGAAAAGAGCAAAGACAGAACGATGTTAATAATTTTCCAATATTTACAATTAAGCTAAGTGTGTGTGTGTGTGGAGAAAGAGAAAGAAATAATATAATACAAAAAAGAATATATATTTCATTAATGCTTATTTTAACAAGATAGTAAATAGATGCAGCTGTACATTTGCATATTAGCTGAACTGTGGCATGTAAATATTTGATAGACGTCCACGTCACCCCTTCCCCCCAGGGATTTTAATAGAGCTTTATATGGTCTTATTTTATATATTCGTACTAAAAGGATATTTTAAACTTTAGGAAAATTTATAAAATAATAATGATTAGCTAAACATGAGGAATCATGATCTGTATTAAAGTTACCCTGGATAAATTTAATTTCTTATAAATATTTTAAAACAACGTGAATATAAAAAAGAGTTTAGAATATCTTCCAAAAATAATAATTTTGATGATATTAAGGCGATTTCTTAACATTTTACTATAATTTATAGAGATTATATCATATTTTCAGAGAAATACAGTTTATAAAAATGTACACAGAGGCTTTACCATTAACATAAAGGAGAGAAATATCCATAGAAAAGAAATATAAAATCAGGTAAATTCTAACTAAAATCTTTCCTAAATTTCTAAATATATATATTTGCTTGTAATAATTTTGTATTAATCTTGAAAATTATAATCAACATTATACATTATTATTGATCTTGTTGAATCAAGAATAAATACAAAACAATAACGCGCCATCTATACGTATAAAACAAAAGGATTTAAAAGCGCGAATGTTTCTTTTATAATAATACAAATAGTTATAGTTTGCGGAAGAGCATTGCTCGATGCAAATATTTAAATGTAATTCTACTGTCCTATAAGCTTATGTCCATAGTTTACTTGAAAACCATTTATAAGATTCCATCCTTCAGTGTAGCATATAAAAGCAGAATGATTCAATACAGTATTAGAGCTCTGAGAAGCGGTCTGGTGGATTAAATTGGCGAAACCGCTGGGAGGGTTCACCACTGATGAGCCAAGCCCTCCCAATATATTTTTTCATCCCAGTGAGGACAGTAGAAGTTTGTATTATTATAAAAGAAACATTCGCGCTTTTAAATCCTTTTGTTTTATTTTACAAGAATAAATAGCAAATTACATACGTGTTTTAAGATTTCAGCCCCTTGTTAACGAGGTGCAGTCTGTTCATTAAAACTTTCTAAATAACTTTACTTTTTTTGCTAATTTGGTGCAGAATTGAAGTCATAAACAATAGATCCTTTCTGGAGTATAAATTCCCTCTGAAGTTCTTTCACACAGACCTTATTTACATCCTGCATATAGTCCAGACCTAGCCCCCTCTGACTATTTCCTTTTTGGACTACTAAAGAAGGAGTTAAAGGAAAAGCGATTTGACTCGGATGAAGATGTCCAGAAAGTGGTGCAAGATTTTTTTCACACACTTCCTAAGAGTGCCTATAAAAAGGGTATTTACAAGTTGCCAGAACGATGAAGACGGTGTATAGAAAGCCAAGGTAATTATTTTGATTAAATCAAGTCCTAATTTTTAATATCGTTCTTATTTATTTTTAAATAAATTATAATTCACCTTATTTATTGATCCCACCATACATCAATTAACATGCTGTCATACCTAATTCTTTTATAGAAATTTCGCAGCAATTGAAATTCCCAAAAGGTTTTTATGAATAATTTTGAAAGAAATCGTATTTTGTGCTAAACTTGGGTAAAAAGGGTGCATGTAAAGATTAATTTACTCTTTCATAAGTTGGAATTTTACAACATATCTGATTGTTGAGTAAAGCTAAGGTAGAATAAACAATGTTTAACGGAACCATGAAATAAAGGTAAATATTGATACTTAAATATGATTTTATAGGTATTTTCTCTATTAAGAATTGTTTATTGATAATTTTTCAAGTTTAATTAATTAAAACTCAAGTCTTGTTCTTGGCTATGCAAATCCAACAAGTTCATTTTTGGATTTTTTAGATGTTATATTTGCCACGGGTCTTTTGAAAAACCTCTTTGCATTCGTTTTTATAAATTATTCTATGGAATCAACTTTAATGTCTTTTATAATAAAATAATTCCGAACAGAAGCTAGGGCATAGCTTGTCGTAGGAAATTGATTTTAAATGTCAATAGATGTTGTTAAATTGGAATGACATGATCCAATTGTGACAAGCATATATATATTTATCATTGCTAGAGCATATAACGTTCTTGTTTGTATTTTAGGCTATATAATGAAACAAAGACTGATAACCTAATCTTAACAAGGGTTGTTTTCTTTATTTATACTCTATCTCTAAATGGTTCATCCAATCACCCTGCGTGGACATGAATCTAATCATGATAATTAATGGGATAATAATTACTTGACTTTTCGATTCTTTAATATAATTTCTGGCGTCTTTCTATATTCATTCTGACCATTTAGATGTGTCACAATTTTTATATTTATTTAGCAGATACCTAGAGGTTTTTAAAGTACAGGGTGATCCAAAAGTCCCGCACAACTTTAAAAATTAATAACTCCGCGAATATTTGCGCTAGAGCAATGCGGTAAACACCATTGTGTTCAGGATGCAATGGGATTTTTTATGGCAAATAATGAAAAATTCGAAATTGATTTTAGTTACAATTTTATTCGCCAGATGGCGCTCTACCAGAATCAGAGATTCAGCGGCCAAATTGTTTGATAAATTGAAAAATATAACTGATCGACACGTATTTTTCCTTTTTGAATACCAGGAAAGAACCCTAATAATTTCAAATAACAAATTAATAAAACACCACTTCGCCAAAAGTATGAAGAATTGGTTAACGATTTTCAAATACAATCAGAGATATGTAAAATAGGTAAATGCAAATTTAAACGTGTAGCAAAAAGAAATTTGATATTTTAGATACGGTTTGTTTCCGAAGATAATAAATTTCTAATATTTTTAATTCAACTCTCACTCAGTATCGATTATATTTATTTTAATTCATTTGAAAAATATGTATCTATCTCTGATAATTTATTTTACTCTGGAATGCCGTTGTTGTTGTTGTCGTGTCCAATAAAAAGCCTTAGATGTATCCATGCATCTCCATCACAGTAGCAGCAATATCCACTATCTTGGGTGTGTAAAGCTGCTGCTCTGGGTCTAAGTCAATTTTCTGCAAGGCTGCGGCCATTTCTGGACATGAGAATATGTGGGTAGGTGTTAGATCCACACCAGGACAGTTGTTGCATGTCCTATAGGTTTTTGTGCCATCTGAATGTATTGTCATTCCTTTATAGTGTTTTGTTCTAAGTCTTGTTATAGTTTTTATCATTTTTTTCTCAGAGTTTATTTCGCATTTTCATCTTTTCTTATATTTTTTTTTTGTTTAATTATCTTGTATTTTGAAAAAGAATCAGTGTCAAATAATGACATTTGTTCTTTCCTTTGGCTCAACTTTCTGGGTTTCTTTGCCAATTCAAATGCTATTTCATTACCCCCGATCCCAGCATGGGCAGGGATCCAATGTAGAATGCAGTTATTCTCCAATGGTTCCAGTTGGGTAAGTAACGAGTGTATTTTCTGTGTGATTTTAGTATTGCCCTTCTGAATTGCTTCTAGAGCGGATATGGAGTCGCTGTATATTAAAAAATTTCTTCTGCTTGATGCAGGGATGGATGGTTAAGGCATACATCAAGGGCTTTCCAGATAGCTGTCAGTTCACAAGTGAAGTTTGACGAAATCTGTCCTGCTCCTTCTTTGATTTTGATGTTTGTTCCATCTTGCAGTATTATGTTAATTCCGGCCCCTCCATTACTCAGGGTAAGGTCTGAAGATCCATCTGTATATGCTGTTAAAGGGGGTGGCCTAGCATTTTTAATCAATAATTTGTACTATGAGGACATAGCCGTTGATATTCCAAACACATTAGACCTCGAAACCCAAGGTATCAAAGTCTACCTCAATCAAAACAAAGCCATCAACATATACAATATGTATAACCCTCTAAACAATACATTTATTGACGATGGAACAATGGCTCAATTTCTTACAGACAACACTATTATTGTAGGTGACCTTAATGGCAAACATCAACTATAAGGATGTTCTACGCCAAACCCAAGAGGCAAAATACTATCAAACATATTTGACGACAATGCCTTCATTTGCTTAAATGATGGGAATCCTACCCATCATTCCTACAAGCTATAAAACTGCACAAGCCCTTGATATAAGTTTTTACTATCCTGACATTTTCCACAAATGCAAATAGCAAATATTAAAAAGTTTTGGAAGAGATCATTTGCCTAATTTGATAGGAATTAGCACCAAGACCAAAATTAGCTCAATTAAGAAAATTTCTGGAACTTCAAAAAGGCTAATATGATATCTTTCGAAAACACCATTATTGAAGCAGCCAAAGTTGCAATACCAAGAGGTAATATTAAGAAATAATTTCCAAATTATACACACCAGGCAAAAAATATTCAAACACTTATAACTAAAAAAATGAACTACAAAAAAGTGCACCCAAAACCAAACAAATTGTTAAAACTGAACTGAACATTGTGATTGCAAAAAAAAAAAAGATTATACGTAAATGTGAAAAGGGAAAAATGGAAACAAACCTGTGAAAACCTGAACCCAAGAAACCCAAATACAAAACTTTGAAATTTGGCAAAACAAATTGACAGAGTCCAGCCACAAACTGAAAACACAAATATGATTAAGAATACAGATGGTACACCAGCAACTAATGACAAAATTGCTGCCAATCTTTTAGGTAATTCATATCAAATAAGTAGTAAAATCAAGGTTGAAAAAAGGCCCGAAAGATTATTCATGACTGTAAAAATGTCACCAGCACTCAATATTTTCCATGAAAAAAATCAATATGAAAGAGCTAGCTTATGCATTAGAAAACACTGACTTAAACAAGTCTCCTGGGCCAGATGGAATCCATGGCCGAATGATATCAAACTTGGGCAAAATTGGCAAAGAAAGACTTCTTAATATTTTCAATAACTCCTGGAAAACTGGAAAATTGCCTCAAGACTGTAAAAATGCAACAATAATTCCCATTAAAAACTTGACAAATCTGCTGATGACCCAAAAAACTATCGACCTATCTCCCTCACAAGTATTTGCTGCAAATTAATGGAAAAAATTATACTCAGACGACTCACCTACCACCCCGACACAAGAAATCTCTTACCAGAAGAACAATATGGATTTAGGAAAGGACATGGGACAATAGACCAACTCTTATTTTTCACACAAAAGGTAAAAAAAGATGCACAATATAAAAAAACCAACTAACCACATCATAGCTGCTTTTTAGACCTTACACAAGCTTTTGATAAGGTATGGAAAAACAAGTTAATTACAAAATTATACAAACATTTCAAAATTGATGGAAAAGCTATAACTTTGATAAATGATTCCCTTAAAAATATATACATCAGGGTCAAATATAATGTCACTCTATCTAAAACCTTCAAATTGTACCAAGGATTACCACAAGGATCAGTCCTTAGCCCAACTCTCTTCACCCTATTTATTGCAGGCATAGAAGAAAAATATTCACATAAAACCAATATTGGACTTTTCGCTGATGACATTATTCTATGGAGCAGCAATACTAACTGGAAAAAAGCTGAAAGAGATTTGAACAAGACTCTTTCCCACCTAGAAAAATTTGCTAATAAACATAAATTAGAATTTAACCCCCAAAAATCGGAGACCTGACTTTTTACTACCGATAAGAAACTATGCAAAATAAGACCAAATATTATTCTGAAAGAACAACAATTGCAATATATTTAACATCCTAAATATCTCGGCTACACCCTGGATCCAAAAATTTACTCCAGTAAACATATTGAAGGAGTTGTTAGAAAAGGAAGAGACCGACTAAAAATCTTGAAATATATTTCAGGAAGAATGGGGAGCTGAAGCAACAACACTAAAATTAACTTACACATCTCTAATGAGACCTATCTTGGAATATGGATATCAAATCTATGGTACAGCATCTGAAACAAATCTAAAAACACTGGAAAGGATACAACTAAATGCAACTAGAATTATTACAGGTCTTCGAAATACCTGCCCTGATAATATTGTACTTTACGAGGCAGACATTATGCCCTTAAAGGATAGAAGAAGCTACAATCTGCCAAAATATATAAACAAAATCAAGAGTTATGAAAACAAACACAGAACTTTCAATTATATACTTAATTGGGAACCCAATATAAGACTAAAAAAAAGGCCCTCTCCACCTGGCCAAAAGAAATGGATTTTTAAAATATAAAGTGGAAAAATATTATTTAGCTGAAAAAATATCTCCATGCGAACCACTAACAAAATGTTATTTTTAATGCCACTTCAAATGAACCCACCAACAAACAATACCAAAATCCAGAATACTTAAAACAATTATCATTAGAAATAATTAATAACATTCCTAAAAATGCAATAACTATCTATACCGATGGTAGCAGAGACGAGTTGGGACACACTGGCAGTGGCTCTCTCATCAAAACCACAAATGGCATTGAGAAAATAAACAGAAGAAACCCAGATTTTTGCTCAGTCTTCAGATCAGAACTTATAGCCATCTATGAAGTCTTAACATCCATCAGAAACACTAAACATCACAATATATGGATTCTTACTGATAGTAGAAGTGCCATACAACACTTGAGTCACACAGGGGAACTTAGAGACAAAGTAAGCAGGAACATAATTGGTTATCTCCAAAAACTCTCAATACCTCAAAAATTCACCTTCAATGGATACCCTTACGTGTTAGCATTGAAGGCAATGAAGCTGCTGGTGCGCTAGCAAAAAAAGGCACAAAAGAACCCTTGCTACAGAAATATAAACTTAATTTTAAAGAAATAGAAACAGTAGCCAAAACAAAAATAAACAAGAACTGGAGGATCCCACCTAAGCACAGTTGGTACACCCTAGAAGCAGATGGCCACCCAGACCTTTCGGTCCACAAGCCGGCATGCGAAGCATGCCCTTCGCTGCTATTCTGTTCAACTCATAAGCCAAGTAACGGCATCCAAGCTAGTGCTTGGACATTGTACCTGGAAACACCACCTCCCAGACAACGTGTCTGGAAGGATTTCTATACCGGTGGCCTTTAATCACAGCAAAATAGGAAAATATCTACTGTGTCCAGCAGGGACCGCGGGGAGGCAACCCCCGGTCGACTCTGTTCACTCACAGCTGAGGAAAATCTCAGCTGCCACGTCGTGGGCTTTCTCAAGAAGCTTGCTGTGATTTCTCAGCAGCTTACTCTCGATCACGCCCCTCGCCCTCCTTCTCTCTTCCTGCACACCCACTACCCTTGGACAATCCAAGACGTAGTGGCGTGCATTCACATCCCTTTCTCCATAGACGCAATCCGGGTTTCTCTTAATTTTAAATCTGTGGAGAGACTTGGGGAAGGGCCCATGTCCCGAACTACCCTAATGAGTTTGTGGGACATTACCTTACAGAGGTACTTGGGTGTTGTTACCCCATTGAATACCTCTCTCTCCTTCACACTGTTCCTCCATCTGTCCAACCATAAGTCCTGGACGTGCCCCCTGATCCTCCTATACGTAAACTTCTTTCTTGGTCACTGGGGTCCTCAGTGATCTACCTCTAAAGCATCCTGCCTTAGCGATCCTGTCTGCGAACTCATTACCTTCGAAGAGGCTGTGTCTCCTAAACCAAGGGAGCTCCGGAGCCCGCGTCATCATCTCCAGCTCCTGGATTATTTGATGCGCGAGTTGCCCTTTCTCCAGATTGATGGCGACGAGGGCCGACATACAATCTGAATAGAGGCGGTCCGGGCTGAAGTTCTTCTCGGCACACACTCTGAGGGCTACCCTGATCGCAACCAGCTCGGCTGAAAAGACCAATTCGTCCACTCTGAGTGTTAAACTTTCTTGGAAGATCAGCTCTCCATTAGTGAATATCACTTCCCCAGCTCCAGTATTGGTTCCAGACTTACTACCATCAGTGAAAACTTCCGTGCCAATCCCTGTCGGCCCTCCAGGACTCCAATTTCACTTTGGCAACGACTGCTGAGGCTTCCTTGGGTCCCTCTTCGATTCCAGGGCCCCCGCTTTAAGTCCCAGGGCATCTTCCCTGTTCTCCCAGATCTTCTGTCTGTGGTCTCATCCTCTAGTTTCAATCCCAGGGGAATAAGCCCAGCGAGGACCAAAAAGGCCTCACTGCTGGTAGTGCGATATCCTCCTGTGATTCTGAGTGCCGCTGTCCTCTGCACTCTCTCTAGAGTTGTTGCCACCTTCTGATCCCTGTTTCGGCGCCACCAAGCCCCGGAAGCATATAGCAAGATTGGCTCGACACAGGAGAGGCAGAGGTTCCTAAAAATAGTAGCTCAACGGTGTTTGCCAGGATATTCCACAGAATAGGTCCGCAGCAGGAGCCCTGGAGGCAACCCCTAGCACAGTGTCTTTCCAACTTCCGCCCACCAAAACTGATGCTAATCCGTCTATCCCTCAGGAAGTCACGAACCGAGCTGCACAAATTATCTGGACAACCCATGTCCATCAAATTACTTATCAGCTTGTTCCAGTTCATGGAGTTGAACGCGCCATCAATGTCCAGGGCCACGAGAAGAACCCAAGCACCCTTATTCAACCCCATCTCAACCCCCTCTAACACCTCGTTCAGAGCTGTGATTGTGGATTTGCCTTCCCTAAAACCATGTTGGAAAGAGGAAAGGAACTCATTACTCTCTAGCCAGTGCTTCAGTCGCTGAGCTAGTAGGCTATCCAGGACCATACCTAGACACACTAGTAAAGAAAGCGGACGATAATCCTTATGAGAATTACCCTTTATACCAGACTTTTCGAGAAGCACTACTCGGGCAACCTTCCATGCCTCAGGAAATGTACCAGTGTCCAGGCACCTATTGAATAACCTTGAAAGAAGCGATGGGTGCATCCTTACCAGGGCTTTCACGACCGTGTTATCGATCCCTTCGGGAGCAGGAGATTTCCTTTTCCCGAACTTGAAAGCCGTCAGTTTCACCTCATTCTCAGAAAAGGGCGGATCCACCAAACCACAAGTGGTCAGAGAGATCTCGTCCTCTGGTTCCTCGTTTTCGAAGTGCCGATCCAAGTTGTTTTTATTTTGTCTTCTGCTTTCGAGCGAGTAGGTCTAGAACACATTCTCTCTGAATTTTCTCATTGTTGGTGGATGAAACAGCACCAGTGATTATTTTGGCCGCTTTTGCTTGAACAATGTCTAGTCTTACTTTAGTGATGAGGGCTTGAGGGAGCCCAGACCGGTGTTGCATATTCCATTATCGGCCTTATTAAGGTGGTATATGTTGTTCTGAGAATTCTGGGTTTTGCTCCCCAATTTGTTCCACATAGCCTTCTCAGAATGTTTAGTTTTCTGATAGCTCTATTTGAGGTGCTAATTAAGTGTTCTGAAAATTCCAATTCCTCATCAATAATAATTAAAATAATTTTGTTGACATCTTGTCAATACATACACAGTCTGCACTATTAAAAAAAGATAATATGCATTATATACACTATGTACAATGAATATGGCGCCTCTGCCAGCGCTGCAGAGTTTGGTGGAGAATCGCCAGTGGGTCTCCAGCGACACCACGCATTTTGCGATCTACGATGAATAGATCGCGTACTTCGCCGCTTAGGAGATGGCGATGGCGTGGTCCTCGAGACCAACTGGAAAGATCCAGGACTGCAGTATCACACCTAGGTATTATGGATTTCTAATTTTATCAATTATTTGTTTGTTTATGCTTATATTCTGGCTATATTTATCCCTTTTTCCCTGTGAGTGGAGAAGACGCATAGGTTTGATTTTATTGGGTTTATGGTCATTTGGTGTTCCATTGCCCACTTCTCCAGTCCTCTCATTGATGTGTTTAGTATTTTTTACGATTTTTCTATGCTGCTACTTGTGTGCCATATGGCTATATCATCTGCATAACAGGCAACCTTTGTGTCTTCAGTGAGGTAAGGATGGATGTCGTTAATAAATAGCAGAAGAGTAGAGGACTGAGCACAGATCCCTGAGTTACACCAGCCCATGTTCTTCCTTCCTTGGAAAATTCTCCATTGACCCTAACCTTTAACCTTCTTCCCCTTAAGAAGTCTGCATATTGTTAGTGAGCCAGACTATGAGCCTAGAGTGGATAATTCGTTCTGGTATTTTACAAAGTATGCTGGTGAGAGCAATTGGCCGATAGTTCTTGTATTCCTTGGCATCTTTGTTTGGCTTCAGTATTGGCACTATAATTGATATCTTCCAATTCTTTGATAGTTTACCAGTTTGCCATGAAATGTTCAGTATTCGTAGGAGTTGATTATTAGCTTTGTATTCAAAGTGTTTAATCATTTGACCAAAGATTATCTCTTGGTGAACTCTTGGATTTTTTTATTGATGAGTTTAGCTCATTCAGTGTGAAGTCTCTCGAGAAAATATCTTGTTGATGGAAGTTTCTTGCTTGTTTAACTAACTGGTTTATATTATTTTTAGAGTCCTGTCTTCATTCGTATAGTTGAGTATGGAAGTGCTTGAAAGATATTCAGCAATTATGTTAGCTATCTGTTTGTTCTCGTTCTCGCTGTTCTATTCATATCGGCTAGAGTATTGGAGGATTTGTGTTGGTTTTGATTGTTCTCTAACACTCTAATCATATTCCAGTGTTGGCTGTCCTTTCTTGGATCCATTTTTTCGCAGAATTCTGCCATTTTTCTTGTTTGCATATCCAAATTTCTTGTTCTATTTTGTGACTAATTTCAATGAGTTCCTTTCTGTTTTCTTCTGTTTTATTTGTTTTAAAAAGTTCATTGATATTGTCTCTCTCTCTGAAATCTTTGCCTCGATGTTGTGGTCCTTCCAGTAAGGTATCCACAGGTCTTTACATCTACCTCTAGGTATCGATGCTTTTGCAGCTTTTGAAATGTTCGAAGAGAAGTTTTCCAAGTTTTTGTCAAGCGTTCTGTAATTCAATTTTTCGTTGCACAGTTCTTCAAGCTTTTCTGTGATTTTTTTTCAAGTCGGCTTTCCTGAAGTTCCATGTTCTTTTATTCTAATGAACATTCTCAATTTTGAAGTTTAGGGTTGTTAAAATTGGTCTGTGGTCGCTGATTGCACCTCTCAGGATTTTCCATTGTGTTGTGGGTGCGATGTTGTAATTTATCGCTGTGATGTCTATTGCGGATTCTGTGCCTGTGGACTTAGATAGATAGCTGTTCTCTCCGTTATTTAACGGTGTAAGGTCGAGGTCGGTTAGCATGTCCTCAACCTGCTGACTTTTGTTATCCTGGACAGGTGATCCCCAAATTGAACTTTTGGCGTTAAATTCGCCGAGTATGATTGTGATATCCGAAGACGCTTCACTTAATGCCTCTATTGTGTGTACCCATACAAAATTCAAAGATTTCACGAGCTGAAAGTTGGCGATTTTGAGATGCGTCAAGAATTCGCTGCATGGGTTTTCCGGCAAATTGATATTGATGAAAACTGGCTGTCGAATGTTCTGTGGACAGATGATGCTCACTTTTCTCTAAACGGAGAATTTAACATTCAAAACAGCCGCATTTGGGCAACAGAAAACCCTAGGATTTTTACAGAAATGTCACTTTACCAGCCTAGAGTTACAGTTTTGTGTGGGTTCACTTCTTTTATTATTGGGCCATTTTTCTTCGAAAAATCAATGGAAGAACTTTTAAAACCGTTTTTGTAACTGGTGAACGTTATGTTCAACTTTTGAGAGAAAAGGGTATTCCCATATTGCAGGGCAAAAGCACTAAGCGAAATAACATTCATGAAAGATGGAGGACCTCCTCATATCTCCCTAGGTGCCAAACAATTGCTGAAAGATACGTTCGGTGAAAATCGTGTGATAAGTCGCCACTTTATATACCAGTGGCCTCCAAGATCACCAGACTTGACGCCTTGCGATTTTTGTTTATGGGGGTACATTAAATCGTGTGTTTATCGATGCTGGCCTACCACATTGGCCATGTTGAAGGCTTCTATCAGATGGCACGTTTTATCAATTTCAACAGATATGTTATTTAATGCTGTCCATTCTGTCATTTATCGTCTGCAGACGGTGATTGAGAATGAAGGGTGCCACATTGAGCAAGGATTGTGACCTAATACAAGAGAGAAGGCAGTTATCTCATGTGTTATATAAGCTGCCATGTATTATATTATCTACCAATATTTTGCAGCTCTTTGTGTTGGGATATGGGGATAATAAATGCTGTCCTCACATCTTGACTCTTTTTTTTTTTTTTTTTGCGAACAGTAATATTTTGTTTGTGATTTGCTCACATATTATGTCGTGCAAACCAGAGGGTTATAACTTCTCGAATAACACTGGTACACACAATTTTTTCCCTTATGTTTAGTTTTTGGCTTTTCGCTCATTAGAAGAAATAGCATAAGGAATATTTTCTGTACACCAATAACTTTAGAAATTTTGTGAAAAAAAATAATACAAAATGATTTTACTACCACGTTTTTCAACGCAAAAGGTCGATTTAAAAATTATTTTTATTTGAGGGGACACATTTTAAAAAATTGTGTACAGTATAATAAACAATGATAACATTTGACAAGCCCATAGGATATTTGGAATAAAGTACGACAAATATATTTTGTCACTCCCCTCTATATTTCATTTGTTGGATCTTGACAAATATCCAGTTAAATAGTCAAGGGTCGCCAATCAGTCAAGAAACTACACATTTCTTATAGCTAGAAATCCCATTAATAGTGCCATCATAATTTTTGGTACTATATTCACATTTCAAAAATTCGTGTATTGATATCAGCAGTGTTTTTAAACATTCAATCTATTTCACAAAACCCCATATAAAATATAAATATTTTTGCTACATGTTTTAATTTGCATTTACCTATTTTACATATCTCTGATTGTATTTGAAAATCGTTAACCAATTCTTCATACTTTTGGCGAAGTGGTGTTTTATTAATTTGTTATTTGATATTATTAGGGGTCTTTCCTGGTATTCAAAAAGGAAAAATACGTGTCGATCAGTTATATTTTTCAATTTATCAAACAATTTGGCCTCTGAATCTCTGATTCTGGTAGAACGCCATCTGGCGAATAAAATTGTAACTAAAATCAATTTCGAATTTTTCATTATTTGCCATAAAAAATCCCATTGCATCCTGAACACAATGGTGTTTACCGCATTGCTCTAGCGCAAATATTCGCGGAGTTATTAATTTTTAAAGTTGTGCGGGACTTTTGGATCACCCTGTATAATCTTGACATTATTATTAGGTTTAATGAACACTGAAGTATATCTGCGTATAGTTGGATCGACATTTGAAAAGGCAGCTTTATGGCATCTATAAATAGATTGATAAAGTAGGAACCGGGGACCAAACTTTAGAAGGAATTCCGATGTAATAGGTTTGGTTAAGGGAAGTTATGTTTCTACCTGATTCCAAACTTCCTCCTTTCAAGATAACTTCCGACTCGCTTTGGGCGTCAATCTTCAATAATTCTGGGGAAAAATTGCCTTATGTAAGATTTTGTTACAAGCCTTTTTTTATGTCGAAAATCAAAGCTGTCAGTAGTTACAATAATACGAATCTTTGAAATATCTTTACTAAGTGGAAGACAGAGGTAAGAAGAGCAATCTCTAAAAACATGCTCAAAAGGTGTTTTGAAGTCAAGAATTGGGTATTCAAGGCCAGATGTAAATAGTGACCATAATTAAACAAGACATAGTGCAAAATTGAAATTTTATAGGGAGACCAGGTGTATAATTATCTAGAGACTTATCATGCAAATGAAAGTTGCTGATGAAATAATACAATTACAAGAGAAGGAATCGCCTGACATCATCTAAGGTAGTCATTCTTTTCTTAGAACAAATTTGTTTACATAGATAAAGAAGAAATAATTTTGTATAATAATCATTAAATTCGCTAAGAAAAGTTCTAATTATGTAAACATTTACCTGCATATAAATATTATCTTTCAGTTTCTTGAAAATTTGCCTGTAGAAGAACGTAAAAGTCCGAAAGCTTGCTGAATTTACAGATTTAATAAAAGAAACTCGTTGCCGTTAACTTTTGTTTCTTCTTCAAATTAATACAATTATTTACTGCTCTTCACATTATCTCCGACTTCCAGAACTTCGTAGAAGTGAGACGTCGTTTGTTCTCTGATCTAAATCACTTAACTCTCTTATATCTGCCACTTTTTCTATATAGATTTTATCAACTCAGTCAAATGTGTAAATATTTAATTCAAAGTTCTAATTTGTTTGTTGTTTTGTTTATTTCTTCTGTAATATGCGCAGATATTTCAATATCGCGCCTGGTTGATTATTAGAATGTTTTAAAAAAGTGGTGTATCACTGGAAATACAACTTCACTTATTGGGTATATGAGAATTAGACTAAAAGTGTCTGTTAAGCTAGTATCTTGTTTAGGAAGTTTAATGAGGTATTAAGATAGCTTCATAACTCCATAATAATGATATTAATACAAATATTATTATTATAATAAATCCATTTCTCACACATATCAAGCCATAGTTTGATGGCTAGCAGTATATCTACCCTCTTTGAGTGTCCTTTCTACATTCTTCTAAGGTAATGATGGAAGGATCTTCTCCTGAAACTTACTGAAACAAAGTTCCTTCTGATCTCCATGAATTAAATAAAATTTATTAGGTTGTGTATACTTTATACTTGTACACAGGTCATTATTTGATAATTTAATTAAGAGAGAAGTTCTTCAAAGCTAAATATTCCTAATTTATAACTTGTATAATTATGTCAAACACGTCTTCCAATGTATATAATGGATACTTCTTTCATGAGACAATCAATCAACTTCTATAGCTACTGTCAGAGACCAAACTAATGACACCGCCTAGATAGTTCACCATTGAAGGAAGCAAGCTGTCCGACTTTATATAAAATATATATTTTTCCATATTAGTTTAAATGAATTTCGATTCAAAATATATTTATGTAGTAAATATAGCAATTTCGAACAATAATCCATTACTTGAGTTCGTGATTTGGATGATGAAATTTTACCTATTTTGTTCAATTTCCAGCAAGTTTTCTTTTTCAGAGTCAGTTTCGCTTTTTGTGCAATTTGGCGAGTCAATCTAATTTTGGTTCTTTTACTCCCATTTTCTCAAATTTCTTTTCAAAGAAAAAGTGAAAAAAATCTACAAATTTGTCACTATCCAAATCTTCATGTCTAACCTATGTTGATATCCAATCTTTATATAGATAAATTGTGATTTTAATAGCTATATTTGATATAGAAAATGAATCAATTATCTATATATTTGAAAACATTATTTTATCATTTCTATAGTATTCTGTTTCAATTGATTTAAATTTCCTGGATATTAATTTAACACTTATAAAGGTTTCTGTAGATGATTTTTTTTATTTTATTAAAACTGTCTCAAGCTTTCGGGAATCTCTGTTCTTCTACAAGAGCCTCAGGTTATCAGGCGGTGTTTTATTCCTTATATATGTTCTCCTGTAGAAGTACATAGATGCCCTAAAGCTTGAGACAGTTTTAATAAAATAAAAAGAAAATCATCTCCGAAAACCTTTATAATTGTTTAAATAGTATTATGATGCATTAGCGTGCCATCTGTTATGAAAATTCAAAACTATTATAGACGCGTATGATTCCTTTGAAAATTAAACATTTTCTGCTGGCTCTCCCATTAATTTTTCTAGTGTAGTAAAGGCAGTATTAATTGTTTAATTTTCAAAAAAATCACACGAGTCTATAATAGTTTCCAATTTTCAAATAGTATTATGTTTAAACAGTTACTTTCAACAGCGTGTTTTCAGTCTTTTTAATTATATTTTGGTTATTTACCAAAAGGGGTTTAGGTTATCAGATTGATAATCATTATTTTTTAATGGCATTTATATTAGTATTATCCATCTTCATTCTTATCAAGTATCAATCTATCAATTATCTTAAGTATTATGTAGCAAACAGTTCCTAATGTAAGATCCTTTCTTAACACTTTCGAACCGAGGGATGTGAATTCGCGTCCTTTTCGATTTTGAATCAAGCCCGAAGGGCGCGAATTCGCGTCCTCGATTTTCAAAATTAAATATATTTTAAATACCGATTTTGTGTCCACCAGGATCTTTTCCCTTCTTGTCTATCTATCAGTGGGTTGGGGGGATGTCGGCTGACCTAATATACCTGTAAAACGTCGGCAAGGACGCGAATTCGCGTCTCTCGGGTCGAAAGTGTTAAAAGGTTGCCCTTTTCTTATTTTCACTCTTTTATTGGGGTTCAAAGTCTGTCTGTCACTTCCATGCAGTATCCCTAGATAGCTAACCAACGGTCGAAGCTCTTTTTACCCATCATGGAGACTTCTGAACAAATAATTTATAATATATTTTAATTTATAACCTTTTTTAGGTTGTCCGAAAGAGGAAAAATAAAAAATCAGGTGAAAAGAATCTTTTAATTTTGAATTTGCAAGCTTTCGAGCAAAATATGCTGCTCTTAAAAGGGCTTATACTCTATGTACAATCTCTTAATAATATTTATACAATTTTCTTTTGTACATAGAGTATCAGCCCGTTGAAGAGCAGTATATTTTGCTCGAAAACTTGCAAATTCAAAATTAAAAGAAACTTTTTACCTGATTTTTATTTTTCCTCTTTCAAATAATTTCTGGGTAACTATTTTTCAGGTTGTGTTAGCGATTGATGCAACTCAGACTATGCCTAATGTGTAATTTCATTTTGAAATAGGACAATTCTTTATATATAAAAATACAAGAGAATAGTAAATGAATAATTTGATGAGCATGCTCAAATAATAAAATAAATTAAGAAAAGGGTGAATTAGGAACGAATATAAGCAATGCATATCAATAAAATATTTCCATTATAATTTTGAATGATTATTGATGAAAAATCTAGAAAATAAGGTTAGAATTGGTTTAAAAAAATTGAATCAATTATCTTTCTTACTCAATGAGAAAGAATGGATATGTAAATTAGTTTCAATAATGTACATTTACATACTTTCTGCGTTATTTTATATATATCGGAATATATGTTCGAATAATGTGTTCGAGAAAAAAAAAAGAATTTTAATGTAATCTAAAGGTATGTGAAAATAATTGAAGGACACAGAATGTATAAAAGGATAAAAACATTTATTCACAATAAAAGAGACCAGCTCAATATCAATTCACGGGCCATTCAAGTTAAAATCTTTACAGAATTATTATTGAAGAAGGAATATTGGTTGAGTCATCAGGTATTTGGTATTTTGGAATTGATTGAACAGCTCGGTCGTCGTAGGGCTGGGAATTCTTAGTAATGATGCCCATGGTGCTTATGATGGCCATGGTGGTGTCCATGATGATGCCCATGATGGTGTCCGTGGTGGTGACCGTGTTTGTGGCTGTGGTCATGTCCGTGCTTGTGGTCATGATGGTGGTCATGTCCATGCTTATGTCCGTGCTTGTGTCCATGGTCGTGGTGGTGTTTGTGGTGATGGTGGTGATCGTGGTGATGCTCATGATGATGAACGTGTTTGTTATCATGATGATGATCATGTCCGTGTTTGTGACCATGGTGGTGGTCATGTTTGTGTCCATGGTCATGCCCATGCTTATGGTCGTGATGATGGTCATGCTTGTGACCATGGTCATGACCATGTTTATGTCCGTGATGATGTCCATGTTTGTGATCGTGTCCATGCTTGTGGTCATGGTCATGATGTCCATATTTATGTTCATGGTGCTCATACTTGGGTTCGTGATGATCATACTTGTGACCATGTTCGTGTCCACCATACATATGGCCATAACCATGTCCATGTTTATGATGCCCATCATCATGGTGCCCATACTTAGATTCAGCCTCATTAAAAGCTTCCATGTAGTGCTGATAGGATGGTAGACTCTGACTTCCGTAGCGCTTGAGCAGTTCAGGATTGCTGTTCAGGTACTTGTCCCATTCTGAAAGCCAATCTTCCTGGATCGACAGAGGGACTTTCTTGATAGACTCCGTGGGGGCGGTGGTGATGGCCTTGCCCCATGCCAAGCCGGCCAGTCCGAACACCAACTGCAACAACATACGATTGGTACAAGGAAATAAATTTCAAAATTCATTACGTGCTTCTAGAAGAAGATGGGAGATCGGCCTTTTGGGAATATATTCCTAAATATTTCATCAGTTTATACAATAATATTATTGATATAGCTACCATTAAGAAAATTCCATAAAATATGCTTGTGAAGAGAACTCAAACGAAAGAACGCTATTTACTCGATTTTTCTCTACGTATTTTCATTTTAGCATGAATTTAAGCAATGGGTTACAAGTATTTGTGCTTTGAACCTCAAAAATTTGATCTTAATACATATATGTTCTTAAATTTACGATGTTATTTGCATAAAATTTTCTTAAAAACAATATCAAATATGCATGCTCAGGTCAAACCCTCACGTTTGATATATTATGCGATTATTAGCTGAAGATAATCTTGTATTTGAAATATTAAACAAATCTCTCTAAATTTAAAATTATAAATTTTCAATTTGAAGACATGGATTCAAACATTTTTATAAATTGACCTATCTTTTATAAAATATAGTGTATCTTTAACATTAGAAATATTTAAAATTATAAAATTCGATGATTGTGCACATGCTCTCAAAAATCTTAAGGATAGTTAAATAAAAAATGCTTTGTCTGTATAGTAGAAAAATAATTATTATTATATTAAAAAAAAAAAAGGAGAAAACTATCTCAAACTATATACAAAATAATTAAAAATCCTAATATATATATATTAAAATCACATTGCATATTGTAATATCTAAAATTCGAATTCAAAACATTTATAACGCTTGTTGAAAATAAAATGTAATTAATTTCAATTTCTCTAAATAATAAAGCTAAAAGAATCGAAGCTGTCCCTATACTGAGGATGGCTATATGCAGTAACCATGATTTATAAGATGAAATATTTTTTCAAATGTTCAATAGTATTATAGCTGCGCCAATTTTATAATTACATCTGCGTTATCTACAAAGGTTATATATAAACTGTTCTGTTTTGAACAATTTTAAAAGGAGAGGTGCCTCAATTGATATAAATACAAATAGAGATATCCGCTACACGTTCCCTGTTTTTCATAAAAACAAATTTACAATTACAAAAACTAAAATACCCCAGCCCATATGCAACCTCAACATTAACAGATAATTAATGACAACAATTTCAAGATTAAGAACAGGAAATTTTAAGGGAATGAAGATAAACCCAGACATGACTAGATCTTACAGGAACCGCAATAACTGTCACAACACCCAACTCAATCGGGACTATACAGGGTGTACCAGGTAAATTGGGAATTTCAACAATGGTATTTTAACTGAAATTTTTTGCAAGTAAAAATTAAAATATCCGAATGAAATTTGACACAGTAGTAGATAAAAGGATATTGTTTTTATTTATTCAATATAGTTTCCATTATTAGCTACAACAGTCTCGAGGCGAGTGCGGAATGAAGCACAGGCCTTGGCGACGATGACCTTGTCCATTTGGGTCATCACCGTGTGAACTGCTTTCTTGACAGACTGGATGGTGGTATGAGGAGCTTTGTTGACATCTCTCTCAACAACGCCCCATACATAGTAGTCGAGGGGATTGCAATCTGGAGAATTAGGGGGCCAAATATCAGGACCCCAGTGACTAGGGACGTTAAGTGTCAGCCACGATTGTGTCTTTTTTGCCTTATGGGCTGGAGCTGAGTCCTGTTGGAAGACATACTTCCTTCCTGCGGCCACCATGTCCATCCAAGGCTTCACAACGGTCTCCAGAACATTGATGTAGGTGTCAGCGTTCATCCTAAGGCCCTTCTCAAAGAAATGGGGAGGCATGACATCACCTTCACTGCTGATAACGCCAAGGACCATTACGGAGGCAGGAAATTTCGTGTGCACCACGACAGGTATCTCTGAGGGGTCTTTACAGATCCAGCGATCATTCCTGGGATTTACCTTTTGGTCCACGTCAAAGTTCTTTTCGTCAGAGAAGAACCTTAGCATGCCAAAAGAGTCGTGTTTCAGGTTGTTGAGGAGGGCAGCAGCCTTTCCTTTTCTGTTATTCTTCATATTCTCAGTCAGCAACTGACCTTTCCGAAGGGCATAAGACTTGAGACCAAGGTCCTCATGGATAGTTCTGACAATTGTCATAGAGCCAACGTCCATTTCCTTGGCTATGGCCCTCATGCTCTTCCCAGGGTTTCCATCAATCTTCTCCTTGACATTTTTGACAAATTCTTCGCCTCTTACCCTGTCCGATCGACGCGAGTGCTTTCTCCTTGTAGCTATCCCCTCTTTGTTACTGTCGGCCTCATCAAACTGCTTCTTGACACGATAAATAGTGGTTTTGGGCAACTTAAGAAAATCCACTATCTCTTTGGGGCTCCTTCCGGCGCGCAGAGCAACGATGATGGCAGCTCGATTTTCAAATTCTCGGTTACTCTTCATCACTACACTGCGCACACATGTACTGTTGCATTTTACATGAATATGGCTACGTAATGAAAAAACAAGTTTTTAATCTCAAGTAGTTTTTGTTTTATGGACTGTCAAAGTTAGTCCCAATTTACCTGGTACACCCTGTATATACCCAGCAATCCTTGCAGCCCTCTATATGGCAGACATCAATCCAGAAGAGGACATCCATACTGACAAGGCACCTTTGTTGGCCGGTATTGTGATAAGGGTGCATGGACCGATCTGATCTGCTCTACGGACAAGACACCACCACCATAAAAACAAAGGTTTTGTATTTTATGTATATTAGAAGTTTCAGACATAATATCCAAATTATCGGAATTGTTTAAGAGTAATAAATTCCTCAGGTCTCAATATTTGTTAATCTATTGACCTATATTTACATAAAATATATATTATATGATTGAAAAAAAAAAAGAAATGCTAAATGTCATGAGAAATGATAGAATTTTATATAACAAACACACACTCTCTATAAAAGAAACTCATCATCGTAAACTTTGATTCCTTCTTCAACTTTAAAAATATTTTAAAACTATATGAGAGATAGTGCAATATTTAATTTAAAAATATTATTTAAATATCTCTCAATTCAAAAGCAGGCGTTAAAAGATAAAGAAAAAAAGAACGAATGAACTGTAATGAACTGTATGAAAAAAAGAGATGTATTGTTTTCTAAGGTATAGAGTGTTTCTTAAATATTTATAAAATGTTAAGAAAAAGAAGCGTCTTGGGTGAAACTCAAATTTTATATATTCATGATAAAATTGTGAAAAAAGTATTAAAATTACAAATATATTCTCACAATGAGTATATTTTTTATTTAAAAAACGCTAGCTTTCAAGCGTTAATCGCTCTTAAACGCTCTTCTTACAAGTAAATATTTCTGGTGGGATAAAGTCGATATTATAGTAAGCCCGTTGAAGAGCGATTAACGCTTGAAAGCTAGCGTTTTTTAAATAAAAAAGATACTCATTTTGAGAATATATTTGTAATTTTAATAAATTTATATATATAAATTATTATTTTAAAAATAACATGTCACAGAGAGAATGGGAAAATATAAAATAATATTGAAAGAGAAAGAAAATATATATCTAAATTTGAAAAGCAGCGAATAAAAGTTAAGGCAAAAGAACGACTTAGAAAAGCCATACGATAGAAAGTGAAAAGTTGTTGTCAAAGGAACTTACCAGTAGAGGACCCATGGTGGAAGTGGTAGGGATCGTCTGGCACGGTATATATATAGGGCTGAGAAAGGAGGTGGGGCTGACCTATTTGTTTCGTCGTCTGTATCAATATTATCTCTAAATTCAGAAAACTTTAACAGCAGAATATATATATAATACCATTAACAGAATTTCAAAATGTATATACTTGTTATTTAATTAAAATATAAGAGGTTTGTTATTTATATAATTATATATAATATATATATATATATTAGGGAAAAAAAACTTCCAGCATAGCTTCGGCCGTTACGCGTCATAGGCTGGGTAGAAAAAGGAATAAGCGAAAAGATAGGTTTGTAGAAAATAACAAAGACAGAACCATGATAATAATATTTCAATAATTAAAATTAAGCTAAGTGGAAAAAGAAAAAAATAATATATTACAAAATAAGAATATATATTATTAATGCTTATTTTGACAAGTTAGTAAATAGATGTTCATGATGCAGCGGTATATTTGCATATTAACTGAACTGTGGCACGTAAATATTTGTCAGGCGTATACCTCAATCCCCCCCCCCCCCCCAGAAATGTTAATATAGCTCTTATGGTCTTTTTTTATATATCCATATCAAAAGAATATTTGAAACTTTTTAATTTAAAACATATAAAATGATTAGCTAAAAATGAGGAATCATAATCTGTAATCAAGTTACGATGGAGAGAGAGATTTGTTTTCATATATAATTTTCAAATACATTGTGAATATAAGAACAAGCTTAATTTATCTTTAAAGTACTAATTTCGATCTTATTAAGATGATTCTTAAAATTTTATATTACATATAGAGATGATATGATATTTCCTTAGAAAATACAGTTTATAAAAATTTACACAGAGGCTTTACCATTAACATAAAGGAGAGAAATATCCATAGAAGAGAAATATAAAATCAGGTAAATTCTAACTAAAATCTTTCCTAAATTTCTAAATATATATATTTGCTTGTAATAATTTTGTATTAATCTTGAAAATTATAATCAACATTATACATTATTATTAATCTTGTTAAATCAAGAATAAATAGCAAATTACACACGTGTTTCAAGATTTCAGCCCCTTGTTAACGAGGTGCAGTCTGTTCATCAAAACTTTCTAAATAACTTTACCTTTTTGCTAATATGGTGCAGGATTGAAGTCATAAACAATAGATCCTTTCTGGAGTATAAATTCCCTCTGAAGTTCTTTCACACAGACCTTATTAACATCCTGCATATAGTCCAGACCTAGCCCCCTCTGACTATTTCCTTTTTGGACTACTAAAGAAGGAGTTAAAGGGAAAGCGATTTGACTCGGATGAAGATGTCCAGAAAGTGGTGCAAGATTTTTTTCACACGCTTCCTAAGAGTGCCTATAAAGAGGGTATTTACAAGTTGCCAGAACGATGGAGACGATGTATAGAAAGCCTTAGTGATTATTTTGAATAAATCAAGTCCTAATTTTTAATATCGTTCTTATTTTTAAAAATAAATTATAGTTCACCTTATTTATTGATCCCACCTTACATCAATTAACATCCTGTCATACTTAATTCTTTTCTAGAAATTTTGCAGCAATTGAAATTCCCAAAAGGTTTTTATGAATAATTTCATTTGAAAGAAATCGTATTTTGTGCTAAACTTGGGTAAAAAGGGTGCATGTAAAGATTGATATACTCTTTCATAAGTTGGAATTTCACAACATATCTGATTGTTGAGTAAAGCTAAGGTAGAATAAACAGTGTTTAACAGAACCATGAAATAAAGGTAAAGATTGATATTTAAATATGATTTTATGGTATTTTTCTCTATTAAGAATTGTTTATTGATAATTTTTCAAGTTTAATTAATTAAAACTCAAGTCTTGTTCTTGGCTCTGCAAATCCAACAAGTTCATTTTTGGATTTTTTAGATGTTATATTTGCCACGGGTCTTTTGAAAAACCTCTTTGCATTCGTTTTTATAAATTATTCTATGGAATCAACTTTAATGTCTTTTATAATTAAATAATTCCGAACAGAAGTTAGGGCATAGCTTGTCGTAGGAAATTGATTTCAAATGTCTATAGATGTTGTTAAATTGGAATGACATGATCCAATTGTGACAAGCATATATATATTTATCATATCATATTTTCATTGCTAGAACATATATCGTTCTTGTTTGTATTTTGGGCTATATAATGAAACAAAGACTGATAACCTAATCTTAACAAGGGTTGTTTTCTTTATTTATACTCTATCTCTAAATGGTTCATCCAATCACCCTACGTGGCCATGAATCTAATCATGATAATTAATGGGATAATAATTAATTGACTTTTCGATTCTTTAATAGAATTTCTGGTGTCTTTCTAGATTCATTCTGACCATTTAGATGTGTCACAATTTTTATATATATTTAGCAGATACCTAGAGGTTTTTAAAGTATAATCTTGACATTATATATTATTAGGTTTAATGAACAATGAAGTATATCTGCGTATAGTTGGATCGACATTTGAAAAGGCAGCTTTATGGCATCTATAAATAGATTGAAAAAGTAGGAACCAGGGAACAAACTTTAGAAGGAATTCCGATGTAATAGGTTTGGTTAAGGAAAGTTATGTTTCTACCTGATTCCAAACTTCCTCCTTTCAAGATAACTTCCGACTCGCTTTGGGCGTCAATGTTCAATAATTCTGGGGAAAAATTGCCTTATAATAGATGAAAAAATAAGGAGAAAAACGTTTCTTTAATGAACGGATTCGTGACAAGCTTTCGGAGCTGTCAAGGATGATTGGATGAACCATTTAGAGATAGAGTATAAATAAAGAAAACAACCCTTGTTAAGATTAGGTTATCAGTCTTTGTTTCATTATATAGCCCAAAATACAAACAAGAACGATATATGCTCTAGCAATGATAAATTGCCTTATGTAAGACTTTGTTACAAGCCTTTTTTATGTCGAAAATCAAAGCTGTCAGTATAGTCACGATAATATGATTCTTTAAAATATCTTTACAAAGTGGAAGACAGAGATAAGAAGAGCAATCTCTAAAAACATGCACAAAAGGTTTTTTGAAGTCAAGAAATGGGTATTTAAGGCCAGATGTAAATAGCGACCATAATTAAACAAGACATAGTACAAAATTGAAATTTTATAGGGAGACCAGGTGTATAATTATCTAGAAACTTATCATGCAAATTAAAGTTGCTGATGAAATGAAATAATACGATTACAAGAGAAGGAATCGCCTGACATCATCTAAGGTAGTCATCGTTTTCTTAGAACAAATTTGTTTACATAGATAAAGAAGAAATAATTTTGTATAATATATATAATCATTAAATTCGCTAAGAAAAATTCTAATTATGTAAATATTTACCTGTATATAAATATTATCTTTCATTTTCTTGAAAAGTTGCCTGTCGAAGAACGTAAAAGTCCGAAAGCTTGCCGAATTTACAGCATTAATAAAAAAAAAAACTCGTCGCCGTTAACTTTTGTTTCTTCTTCAAATTAATACAATTATTTACTGCTCTTCACCTCATCTACGACTTGCAGAATTTCGTAGAAGTGAGACGTCGTTTGTTCCCTGATTTAAATGATTTAACTCTCTTACATCAGCCACTTTGTCTATACAAATTTTTTTAACTCAGTCGAATAATACATGCAAATTTGTAAATATTTAATTCAAAGTTCTAATTTGTTTGTTGTTTTGTTTATTTCTTCTGTAATAGGCGCAGATATTTCAATATCGCGCCTGGTTGATTAATGAAATGTTTAAAAATAAGTGGTCTATCCAATGGAAATACAACTTCACTTATTGGGTATATGAGAATTAGACTAAAAGTGTCTGTTAAGCTAGTATCTTGTTTAGGAAGTTTAATGAGGTATTAAGATAGCTTCATAAATCCATAATAATGAAATTAATACAAATATTTTTATTATAATAAATCCATTTCTCACACATATCAAGCCATAGTTTGATGGCTAGCAGTATATCTATCCTCTCTGAGTGTCCTTTCTACATTCTTCTGATGTAATGATGGAAGGATCTTCTCCTGAAACTTACTGAAACAAAGTTCCTTCTGATCTCTATGGATAAAATAAAATTTATTAGGTTGTGTATACTTTATACTTGTACACAGGTATTTCATAATATGAATAAGAGAGAAGTTCTTCAAAGTTAAATATTCCTAATTTATAAATTATATAATTATGTCAAACACGTCTTCCAATGTATATAATGGATACTTCTTTCATGAGACAATCAATCAACTTCTATAGCTACTGTCTAGAGACCAAACTAATGACACCGCCTAGATAGTTCACCATTAAAGGAAGCAAGCTGTCCGACTTTATATAAAATATATTCTTTTCCATATTAGTTTAAATGAAATTCGATTCAAAATATATTTATGTAGTAAATATAGCAATTTCGAACAATAATCCATTCCTTGAGTTCGTTATTTAGGTGATAAAATTTGCCAAATTTGTTCAATTTCCAGCAAGTTTTCTTTTTCAGAGTCAGTCTCTCTTTTTGTGCAATTTGGCGAGTCAATCTAATTCTAGTTCTTTCACTGTCATTTTCTCAACTTTTTTTTCAAAGAAAAAGTTAAAAAAAATCTACAAATTTGTCACCATCCAAATCTTCATATCTAACCTATGTTGATATCCAATTTTTATATAGATAAATTGTGATGTTGATAGCTATATTTGATAGAAACTAATTTAATTATCTATATATTTGAAAACGTTATCATTTCTACATAGTATTCGATTTCAATTGATTTTAAATTTCCTGAATATTAATTAAACAATTATAAAGGTTTCTGGAGATGGGTTTCTCTTTATTTTATTAAAACCATCTCAAGGTTTCGGGCTTCTCTGTCCTTCTACAGGAGAACATGTACAGTTAAACCCGTCTATAACGCCCCCTCTTGGGATTCACCAAAATAGGGTGCTATAGAGAGGGGGTGCTATAGACAGGTCACTTTTAATGTAAATCGTACTACGTATTTAAAATCGGGCGCTATAGAGAGGGAGGCGCTATAGACAGGTTTAACTGTACAATTAATAAAACGCCGCCTTGTGCAAAACACAGGCGTCGGTGGCGTTTTATCCATTGTATAAAAGTGAATTCTCTTAGAGTATGCATACTTGTATGTGTTCTCTTGTAGAAAAGCAGAGATGCCCGAAACCTTGAGACGGTTTTAATAACATGAAATGAAAATCATCTCCAGAAACCTTTATAATTGTTCAAATAGTATTATGATGCATTAGCGTGCCATCTATTATGAAAATTCAAAACTATTATAAACGCGTATGATTCTTTTGAAAATTCAACATTTTTTGCTGGCCCTCCCATTAATTTTTCCATTGTACTAAGGACAGTATGAATTGTTTAATTTTCAAAAAAATCACACGCATCTAAAATAGTTTCGAATTTTCAAATAGTATTATGTTTAAACAGTTACTTTGAACAGCGTGTTTTCAGTCTTTATATTATATTTTGGTTATTAAACAAAATGTTTTTGGGTAACCTGATTGGTGATCCTACGTTTTAATGGCATTTATATTGCCACATGGAAAATTAGGGAAGACCAACTTCGGAATGAGACAGAAATTTATTCAAGGCAAGCACAAAACTAAGAATCTATATATATATTTGCCTTATTCTGTCTGTTTGTCTGTATGTCTGAAGCTCGCGGATAGAATGCGCGCCCATTGGCTGCCAGCGAACACGTGGCCTCCCTGCCCCCCTCTAGACAACCCTGTTATTCAAAAACCATACATCCAATCGCCATGAAATTCTGGGATATTATTAGGTATATCCCCGGAAAGGTTTTCGAAAAATAATTTCTTGAATATCTTGAATTTCCTTAGAGTTATTTGCAGATTTGTAGATTTAACTCGCAAGCAGCGCCACCATTGCGACGACGGAGATAGGTTTAAGTTTGCTGCTCCACCCCTGATGACCTTGGGTCATCGTGTGAGTCACAGCATGATGCACCAAAAACACTCTCTCTGGGGATTGCGGCGTCAACAACCTGTAAGTTTGCCTCTCTCATAAACCTCTCTATACAGACCACCCTGACTATAGCGACCACTCTAGACAACCCTGTTATCAGCTGCCTGTCTATACAGACCACCCTGTCTATAGCGGTCACCTTAGGCAATCCTGTTATCATCAGTGTGTTACATTCACCTGTCTATACAGACCAACCTGTCTATAGCGGTCACCTTAGGCAACCCTGTTATCAGCAGTGTGATACATACACCTGTCTATACAGACCACCCTGTCTATAGCGACCACTCTAGACAACCCTGTTATCAGCTGTGTGATACATCCACCTGTCTATACAGACCACCCTGTCAATAGCGACCACCCAAGACAACGTTTTTAAAATATATTCGCACTCGGGTAAACCCCGGGCGTTGCCCGGGCCATTCGTCTAGTGGTAAATAAAAGATAAGCCACGAGGGAAATTTACAGAGTCTCAAGATATAAACATAAAAATAACCACTCTATTAATAAAAAAATAATAAAATTAATAAATACTATGTTACAATATTAGTATTATTCATCTCCATTATTATCATTACTGTCGCCATTTCTTCTTAAGTATTATGTAGAAATCAGTTCCTAATGTAAGATCCTTTCTTAAAAAGTTGCCTTTTTCTTATTTTCACCCTTTTATTAAGGGGCAAAGTCTGTCGGTCACTTCCATGCTGTACTCTTAGATAGCCACCCAACGGTAAAAGCTCTTTTTACCCATCATGGAGACTTATGAACAAATAATTTATAATATATTTTTATTTTTCCTTTTTCAAATAATTTCTGGGTAAGTATTTTTCAGGTTGTGTTAGCGATTAATGTAACTAAGAATATGCCTAAAGTGTAATTTCATTTTGAAATAGGACAATTCTTTATATAATAATAAAAGAGAATAGTAAATGAATAATTTGATGAGCATTTTCAAATAATAAAATAATTTAAGAAAAGGGTGAATTAGGAACGAATATATGCAATGCATATCAATAAAATATTTCCATTATAATATTGAATGATTAATGATGAAAAATCAAGAAAAAAATGTTAGAATTAGTTTAGAAAAATTGAATCAATGAGAAAGAATTGATATGTAAATTAATGTCAATAATGTACATTTATATAATTTCTGCGTTATTTTATATATTTTGGAATATTTGTTCAAAAATGTGTTCGAAAAAAAAGCATTTCAATGCAATCTAATGGTATGTGAAAATAATTGAAGGACACAGAATGTATAAAAGGATAAAACATTTATTCACAATAAAAGAGACCAGCTCAATATCAATTCACGGGCCATTCAAGTTAAAGCTTTACAGAATTATTATCGAAGAAGGAATCTTGGTATTGAAGAAGAAATCAGGCATTTGGTATTTTGGAATTGATAGAACAGCTCGTTCGTCGTATGGCTGGGAATTCTTAGTAATGGTGTCCATGGTGCTTATGATGACCATGGTGGTGACCATGATGATGCCCATGATGGTGTCCATGATGGTGACCATGTTTGTGGCTGTGGTCATGTCCGTGCTTGTGATCATGATGGTGATCATGTCCATGCTTATGTCCGTGCTTGTGTCCATGGTCGTGGTGGTGTTTGTGATGATGGTGGTGATCGTGGTGATGCTCATGATGATGAACGTGTTTGTTATCGTGATGATGATCATGTCCGTGTTTATGACCGTGGTGGTGGTCATGTTTGTGTCCGTGGTCATGTTCATGCTTGTGGTCTTGGTGGTGATCATGCTTGTGATCATGGTCATGACCATGTTTATGTCCATGTTTGTGATCATGTCCATGTTTGTGATCATGGTCATGATGTCCATATTTATGTTCGTGGTGATCATATTTGTGTTCATGATGATCATACTTGGGTTCGTGATGTTCATACTTGTGACCATGTTCGTGTCCACCATACATATGCCCATAACCATGTTCATGTTTATGATGCCCATCATCATGGTGCCCGTACTTAGATTCAGCCTCATTGAAAGCTTCCATGTAGTGCTGATAGGACGGTAGACTCTGACTTCCGTAGCGCTTGAGCAGTTCAGGATTGCTGTTCAGGTACTTGTCCCATTCTGAAAGCCAATCTTCCTGGATCGACAGAGGGACTTTCTTGATGGACTCCGTGGGGGCGGTGGTGATGGCCTTGCCCCATGTCAAGCCGGCCAGTCCGAGCACCAACTGCAACAACAACATACAATTGGTACAAAGATAAACAATAAATAAAAAAGAAGACACAAAATTACTTCTTAAGAAATACCTAATATTTGATAACCTATAATCCTTTAAATCCATGATCTTCATATCTCAATTTAACCTTTATCAGAAGAAACGAAAAAATATCTTTTTATAGGTGAATATTTTTGCTTCAATTCTGTAATACATAGGATGACATAGTAAATATGCAACAATATCGTAAAATATGAGATATTTGTCGGGGTGGATCGCAATAATTACTATCTTTTAAATAAAGATCTTCTTTATTAAAGGTTATAAAAATAAAGAATGAACATAAATGATTAATTATCAAAGTTAGTTTTACTGGGAAAATTAACTCTTTCTAGCAATATTTATATTTGATGCACTAGCGCGACATCTGTTTTTTATATCTATCAACTCACACCTCTTTCCTATATATATTAGCTTCACTATATATATAGATGCTCAACATCACCGATTATTAAGTCACAGATTAATATTATTATAGAATAAAATTAATATGTTAATTATATAACATCCAACAATATTCATATATGACATTCAAAATACAGTTAAACCTGTCTATAGCTCCTCCTCTTGGGACTCGCCAAAATAGGGTGCTATAAAAAGGTCACTTTTAATGTAAATCGGATCGTACTACGAATTTAAAATCGGGCGCTATAGAGAGTAAGGCGCTATTTAGAGGGGGTGCTATAGACAGGTTTGACTGTATAATCATACATCACAGTATAATTCATATCTATATACACCTATCCCCCGATTTACACGGTAGATACGTTCCTGAGAAAAATGTGTGAATCGAAAATTATTATTATTTTTAAAATTAGAAATACAGACACAGTGTGCGTGTGCAGGAAGTCAGCACATAAGCTCGGGATTCCTCGTGAGATGTGTACACAGCGCATGTGTTCAATCACAGTAGCATTTAGTATAGTGCGATAAAAAAAATTATTTGGAAAACCGTGTATAAGCGAAAACGTGTAAAACAAGTACCGTGTAAATCGGGGGATAGGTGTATTAAAAATAAAGAAGGCATTTCCTGACCACGAGTACATGTGCTTATCTATATATAGATAACAAAATTCGGAGTAATGCATATGGAATTCATTAACGTCCAAGTTGAATTATTTAAACCCAATAGCATGTAAATTTATTCATTTATGGGGCTTCTAACCAAAATGGATGATTTTTGAGCCCTTATCGAAGCCAAAAGCATATATTTGTTTATAATACAATAAAATATACTGCGGCTTGTGATTGTAAAACAACACTTGAAGTTAAACCGCATGAGTTTCTTTTCAATGAAAAATCTAAATTTATTTCAAGGTGAAATATTGACTATTTCTAACCTTTTTGGATGAGGTATGAAAGGGTGAATTATGAAGAGTAATGATGAACGAAAAAATAAAAGTGTCCAGGGATGGGAATCAAACCCACAATGTTCCGCTTACCGGGCAGATGCTATGTCCACTAGGCTACCCTGGACGTATTTTTCTGTTCATAAATAATACATAAAGTAACTTATAATACAATATAATACACTGCGGCATGTGATTGTAAAACAACACTTGAAGTTTTGATTTTGAAGTTTTTTGATTTTTCATTGAAAAGAAACTCATGCGGTGTAACTTCAAGTGTTGTTTTATATATTTGTTTACAGAAATTTTATAATTATCTTCGTGAGTGTATACATTTATTTCCTCCAATATTGTTATCCATTATTGTTATTCAACTGTTTTACAGTCTAATGCACGTCCGCTAGTGCATACAAATATCATTCATTTCTTTTTGTTTTAGTAAATAACATCCACATTGTTGTCATATTTTTATCATTTGCCCATAGAAGAGAAATATGCTCAAAAATTTGCAAAATTTTGAAAATAAACAAAATTCACTACTGATCGACCAAGAACTTTTATATAATCATTTTGATCATTATAATAAAAGGTGTCAAAATTCGAAACTATTTTAAAGGTGTAAGATTCTTTTTGAAATTAAACAATTTCTACTGCCCTTACTGTAATGGAAAAATTAAAGGGAGGGCCTCGCTCATCAGTGGTGATAATTTTTCCATTGCAGTAAGGGCAGTAGAAATTGTTTAATTTCAAAAAGAATCTTACGCCTTTAAAATAGTTTCGAATTTTGATAACAGATGGCGCGCTAGTGCATCATAATAAAAGGTGTATAGATATAATATTTAGGTGAAAACATCCGTCTTCCAAGGATAGGTTTCTAAAAAAAAAAACCTGAATCTTTGAGAGCAGAATGTTTTCACCTAAATATTGATAAAAGGGATTATTTTATTGAGAAGAGATACAATTTGTGTGAATATACATTTAATGAGAAACACTCTTAGCCTGAATTCTAATATTATAAAGTATATATATATATGTTATATAAAAATATGTTTTTCAAATATATTTCATAGATAAAATATTCTGCTAAATCGACCGCCAGAGGTCACTCTTCCCATATAAAAACTCGCTGTTCTATCCCAATGGCCGGCTCAAAACTTTTATACATTATGTAAATAATCTTTTGTTTTCCTTATTCTACTCGCCTTAAGCCAGGCAGTACTTTTATCAAATTATGTTTTTTATATATCCCATAAGCTCAGTTAAAGCAATATCTGATTAAGACTTATTATTATTTTCCCCACGACTGCATCACCATAGTATAATCTTAACAATTCCAAAATCAGCAGAAAATCTCATTCATTATCTTTATTGAATATAATATATATATTATAAATAAAAATATTTTCTGTTTGATTTTTGATTATTTTTTGGATCATACTATGTCAATGCAGTCGTGGTCAAAATCTTGAAAATATAATAATAAAAATAATAATTATCAGAAATAGGTTTAATGGAACTTATGGAATATATGAAAAAAAAAAACATATTTGATAAAATTGCTGCCAGGCTTAAGGCGTAAAAATAAAAAAATGAAAAGCTTATATTTACATAATGTACAAATGTTTTGAGCCAGCCATTGGGATAAAACAACAACGAGTTTTTATAGGGGAAGAATGACCTCTGGCGGTCGATTTATCAGAGTATTTGAAACTATGAAATTATAATTTAAAATAAAATAATATTTTAATATACCATATATATGTTTATATAAACTTATGTTCGTGATGATCATACTTGGGTTCATGATGATCTTGCTTGTGACCATGTTCGTGTCCACTATACATATGCCCATAACCATGTCCATGTTTGTGATGCCCATCATCATGGTGCCCGTACTTAGATTCAGCCTCGTTAAAAGCTTCCATGTAGTGCTGATAGGATGGTAGACTCTGACTTCCATAGCGCTTGAGCAGTTCAGGATTGCTGTTCAGGTACTTATATATACATTCTAAGGATAATATCAAAATTTCATAAGGCAATGTAATGTTTAAAATATTTTTCTAACAATATATATCTAAAATTTAGGGAAGAAAGATAGAAAGGTGGCCGATAGTAGTTAGAGCAAAAGAAGGAGTAACAAGAACCAAACGATAGAAAGTGAGGTACTAAGGAACTTACCAGTAAGGGACCCATGGTGGAAGTGTTGAGAATCGTCTGGCATGGTATATATATAGGGCTGAGAAAGGAGGTGGGGCTGACCTATTTGTTTCGTCGTCTGCATCTATATTATCTCTAAATTCTTCAGAAAACTTTCAACAACAGATTTCCTATTATTTATAGATATTTTTAGCAAAAAGTTAATTAAGTACTAAGTTTTATTTATTTCTCTAGCTGGATATTTGAATGTTAGATGTAGTCTGGTATTCAAATATGTTAAACACGAACCTCCCCCCACCCTGACAATTAATAAAGTTTTTAGTCTTATTATATTTCCACATACAACAACAACACAGAACACAACACATACACAACACACAAACAACACCCAATATATATTTTCACATCAAATTTTGAAACGGTTCGAAATATAATAATAATTATATAAAAGGGCGTACCTGGATCTGTAAAAAAAAAAATAATTTTTATCTCAAAATATAAAAAAATGTTTTTTTTTCTTTACAGATCCAGGTACACCATTTTATATAATCTTAATTGATGGATCGCCTTTTGACTCAAAGCTTTACAGAATTATTATTGAAGAAGGAATTTTGGCTAAGTCATCAGGTATTTGGTATTTTGGAATTGATTGAACAGCTCGGTCGTCGTAGATCTGGGAATTCTTAGTAATGATGTACATGGTGATTATGATGCCCATCGTGTAGGATTATTAAATATATATTATTCAAAACACATTGCAAATAAGAGTTGATGAAAAGGGAAAGATTGAGTCTTTAAGTAAAGAGTTTCCTTTTTTCATTTGAAGAGAGCAAAGTGTTGAGAGTGTTGCAATCAATCGAGAAAATTGGTCCTCTACAGTCAAATGATAAAAAAGTGATGAAAACAAATTTGTGTGTGTGTTGTGTGTGATGCTATTAAAGATACTCCATACCCAAGTAGCCAATTTTTTCTTATTCAAATAATTCCTGGGTTACTAACAATCGTATAGAAAACATAAGTTTAAAATATATTCATTGATTATATTAGATTTGCTATTATATTAATGATTCCCCACCATCATTATATATATATATATAAAAATCAATGTTTGTATGTTTGTTTGTTTGTATGTTTGTTCGTTTGTATGTCCGGTATACAAATTCGCAGTAGTTCACTAATTCAAACCAAATTTCTATACATAGGTAAAAAAAAAAACGGGGAAGACGATAGGCTATTTTAAAAAATATATAAATCAATTATTAAAACTATATATTCAAATTATTCTACTTAGCTCACGAACAGCGCCCTCTATCAAAGATTAGATTAAATTAAGCTGATGCAAACAAATAGATAATGCTAATAACAAACAATTATATAAAAAAAATCTCATCTAAATATATATCACTCGGTTAGATATGCACACGGGTCAATCCCGGGCGAAGCCCGGGTCACCCGTCTAGTTATCAATAATATTCGTTAGGCAAACTTCCACTCGGATAAAACCCGGGCGAAGCCGGGTACACATCCGCTAGTAATTTATATAGATGTCTTATGATATTTTAAAATACACTAATGAACAACACTCAAGGAAGTTGTAATTTTTAACATGTATATCAGGTTTCAAACAATAACTCTGAAAAATATTTGATACAGTGATCTTTATTGAAGACACACGAGATGTGTGAACCAAATTGCCTCTGTCTCTTTAAAAAACACTTTTCAATTTCATAATTTTTTTTCATGAGTGTATACAATTAAAAAATAAATCTTAATGTTTCACCTATAGAATTGATTCAATATTCAAGTGAGGTTCCAAATTTCTTAAAAATTGTAAACAACATTGTATTTTTGATCATGTAGAAAAACCTAAGTGTAATTTGTGAAACTTGGTCTCTATATATAAGGATAATGTGAAAAATAATCGATTTAAAATTCTGAAAAATTATATATATTCATTGCGATTGAGGTTTATCAATATTTAGTGTGTCCTCTTCTGACACTCATACAAGCAGCTAAAAGGTGAGGCATACTGTCATACCGTTTTTTTTATGGCTTTTAATGGGATGCTAGAGACCAAACCATTTAAAATTTTTGCCAAATCTGTTGAAGAATACCTAGCTGTGGAGATTGTCCAATTTTCCTCCTCATGTCCCATACATTCTCAATTGGGGAAATATCTGGAGAACATGCGGACCAGGGAAGGATGTCAACATTTTGAAAAAGGTCTGTGAGATGTTGGCTGTGTGTGGTTAGGAATTGTTTATGAGGAAATTATTAGCGTGCTCAAGAAACGGTAAAAAACAGGTTGTAACACACCTGCAATATATACCTGAGTAGTAATTGTGCTTTGAATAAAACCTAAAGAGGTCCTACTTTCATAGCTGATGCCACCCCACTAACCCAGAAGATATTGCTGTATGCCTTTCCACAATAGAGTCCTTATGGGATCTTTCTTGGGGCCTACATTGAGCATATATATTGCCATCATGAATCCCTAAATCTAACCTTGATTCATTAAGAAACATGATAGAATTCCATTTTCAGCCCAAAGACGTTTCTCTTCACATCACCTGAGCCTGACACTTCTATGTCTGGCAGAAAGTATAATTCTTAATAAAGATCGGCGACTATGGAGTTCTGCTTCAATAATTAGTTATTAATGGTGTTCAGAGATGGTCCAGATTCATTCTGCACATTAAGAGCTGCTTGAATCATTGGTACAGTTGTTGTCCTGTCTGCTACAATAATCCTTCGAATCCTCCTATCCTCTCTATTATTACTCTTTAAACCGGGTCGGTGGAAGAGCGGCCTAAACCGTTGGTTTTTAGACCGCTACGACCCGAGTTCGATTCCCACATTGGACACTTTTTTTTTCTGATAAAAGAAAATGCTCCAATGGCCCCCGATTCTTGCAAAAGTCCAACCCCAACAGCGAGTGCAAGTAACTAAACGAGGCTCTGGCACATTTTCATGTGCAAAGTCGAACTGATTTTCATATGTGTAGACATGTGGTGCACTTACAGTAAAAGCAGTCGTCTACTTCAACCCACCATGATTATCATGGCCTTTACCACCTGTGCTAGGGATAAGCAAAAATAATAAAAAAAACTCTTGAACCCTTATCTTCCTATGACCACTAAAACGAAATCCTTACAACAGGAATTTGATTGCAGAATACTTTGATAGCAACTTCTCTAGTCGAAATTACACCTTCTCTAAGGCATATGATTCTGCCTCTTGTAAAATAAGAAATATGCTTGTTTGTGCCTCTTTTTATCTGCTTTGGCATTCTACAAATTAAAGATGCTCTTACGAATAAAAAAAAACTAGAAAACCTAAATTAATGGTACACTAAAAGGCTTTCCAAATACACTTTCATTATTAAACAATGCTACTTTTATGCTCATTTATTCTAGTTAAGATTTCAAAGAATTGATCATTTACATACTTTAATGTTCTTATTAAGTATGCACATTTTCTGAAATTTGATAAAGTGTTTAGAGGCGACGCAATTTTTTGTGGTAAGTGTAGTTGTGCCTTTTTTATTTCTATACTTTAATATCTAAAAGTAAAAACGTTGACCAAGAAGAACACCTATATTTTTAATACCACTGCTTTATGCAATATTCTGAGAAAAAATTATATTCCTGTTCTTTATTATAAATTTTGTATATTTTCATTATTTAACCTGACCTTTCAGATGTAGCACTAATTCTCTATTACATCAGAAGTTTCCTGGACCTTTTTCAGTATCTTTTTGAGGCTATTAGGTTCAACCAAAACTGCAGTATAATTTACATACATTTGGATCCATATTTGATGCGGAAGAAATACCTCATCTATAAATAGATTGAAAAAGGTAGGGACCGAAAGCCCAACTTTGGGAGACTTCTACTGTAATAGGTTTAGACAAGGAAAGTACTGTTTTTCACCTCAGACTCTAAATTTCCTCCTTTCAAGGTAATGTGATCAATTGGATAAAAAAAACCTTTGGAAATCCACGTTTAGCCATTAAGTGAATAATGACCTTATGCCAGATTATATTAAATGCTTATGTTCCAAAATCACTTTATTAGGTACCGCTCAACAAGAGCAACCTAGTTTATGATATTTACAACAATGGATAATATGTGATGGTTATTCACATATTAAACAAAATGTTAACCCAGGATTCGATCCCGGTTCATGACTGTCATGAGGGTGTTACCCACTCGTCCACCGACTTTTTTTTGCTTATGTTGAAGAGCAAAGCAAATGTAGCACAATTTATTCGAAGTTCTGAAATATAATTTCCATTAAAACAGTTATTAGATGTATGCTGTTATTTGTCCTTGTCTAAAACATTTTTCTTCTTTTTCAATAAAATAATCTCTTGAATCAATATTAAACTGAGAAAATTAGGCCTCCAGGGAAAATTTTCTTTTTTAAATATTTCCACAGAATAATTATTTTTGAATACTCTGTTGTTTATCATCATAAATATTTGCATAGTCATCACTTCTTACCATGCTTGTAAATTACTACTTGTAAATATCAATTGACACATTTTGGCAATATATAAGTTTAATTATTAAATTATTTTTGATTAAGCTTTTGGAATACTTGTCTTCTCTACCGTGACAATATTTTTATTTACATATTTTTCAAGCTTTCGGAGAAGAAAGCTCTTCTATGTCCTTTCTCCTGTAGAAGAACTTTCTTTCCCGAAAGCTTGAGAAATTTATAAATAAAAATATTTAAAAAAGTAACTTTTCCTTGAAGGCCTAATATTCTTATTTTAATTTTCTTCTTTTCCAAATTTTATTGTGTTTTTTAACGTCGACACAATTTTGTTGAATGCTTCGCCAAACTTTGATAGTAAATGTTTATAGATTGGACAGTGATACTTAGATTGAATTTAGAGATCTGAATATAGATGTTGATCAAAGTATAGTAGTTTTCCAGAATTCTGGTAAATAATTACTTATTAAAAAACATGTCTAAAGTATATATATAGAGATGAGATAATAAATTCGATAAGTTGGTTAAAATTAATTTTTGAAAAATCAAGGAACAGGTATTTAGGCTAAAAGTGATGAGCACACAAAAGCAAATAAATAAATAGTAAAAAAAGGAAACTGGGATCAGGTGGCTACATTTAAAAAATAGCAGGTCTTGGGATCTCAGGATTGGGCAACTTAAAGTTACTGATGGCTTTTGCAATTTGTCGGAAGAAATACATTTTTCGATTATCTTCAATTACACTTCAGAATACTTTCTAAATACCATTTCTTGAAATAAGGTATATAAGAAAAATGATCCAATCTCGAGATTAATTTAACCTAATACCGCGAAAAGAATTCACCACAGATGAGTCGAGTCAAGCCCTCTTATTCAATAAATTTTATCATTGCAAGTAAGGTTTGTAGAAATAATATTTGATTATAGGTATAAAAAGAAACACATTGAAGTAATTTAATTGTTAGAAATTTTATAGATAGAAAGCAATTAAATCTATAAAAAATAATTTTGCTTTGGATTATCGATAACTTTTAATTATATGTATATATCTATTCAGACCTTACTACAATGATAGAAAATATAAGTGAATTTTGTTGATCAGAGATAAAACCTTTCAGCTAACTCGTCAGATTAGGATACAGATCGCTTTACCATTCTATTTTATTATATTGTCTTATATAGTTTGTGTTATTTCTAAATAATGTATGTCATGATTATTTATTAAATCTATGCAAATTAGTAAAATTGTTAAGAAAGTTCGCCGTTAATGAGCCCAGCTCTTTGAAATAACTTGTCCATTAATTGCAGTAGGTTCTGTAGAAAGAGAGAAAGAGAGAGATTGAGATTGAAACTTCTTTATTTCAATGTACATATAAGATTATATAAGATTAAATATATAGAGAGGGGAAAATGTATAAAAACAAAATAATTACGAATTATTTGTATCAGACGAATCCCACTGGGTGTCGTCTCGTTCAATGTAACATTCTGTCCTGAAGTCAGACAGCATCTTGCCTAGGTCGGAGTCCCCGACATGGGCGATTGCTTTGTAAAGCAATTTCTTCAGAGCAGAGATCTGCTCGGGAGATAGAAACTCGAGAACGTCCTCCCTCTTAGTTAGGGATACAACTGCCTTCTCTATTAGGGAGAGAGAGAGAGATTGAGATTGAAAAGTTTTTTTCAATGTCCATATAAGATTATATATGGTTAAATCTATATATATATATAAATTAATGATTGTATGTTTGTTTGTTTGTATGTCCGGTATACAAATTCGCAGTAGTTCACTAATTCAAACAAAAATTTCCATACATAGGTAAAAAAATACGGGGAAGACGATAGGCTATTTTAAAAAATATATAAATCAATTATTAAAACTATATATTCAAATTATTCTACTTAGCTCACGAACAGCGCCCTCTATCAAAGATTAGATTAAATTATTCTGATGCAAACAAATAGATAATGCTAATAACAAACAATTATAAAAAAAAATCTTACCTAAATATATATCACTCGGGTAGATATGCACACGGGTCAATCCCGGGGCGAAGCCCGGGTCACCCGTCTAGTACAGAATAAATATAAGTTTGAATAAATAATCTTATTTATAATATAAATAAAAGAGAGAGATAGGATTAGTTTTTTAATTCAAAATTATTGTTGAAAAACTTCATTTAAGGCTGAAATTATAGTGAAATTTTGAATTTACTAAACATACCCATCTATTAGGTAGAATATTAACAAATATATATATTTCTACTTTCCATTATATTAAGTAGTATTTGAGCATACCTATTATATGTACTCTAATATTTTCCTGGATATTAATATGTAAAATAAATTTTAAAAATACAAAGAGTCGATGGACAAGTGGGTAACACCCTCGATTCCCGACAGCCCTGAACCGGGATTGAATCCTACGTTAACATTTTGTTTAATATGTGAATAACCTTCACATATTATTCATTGTTGCAATAATCATAAACTAGGTTGCTCTTTTAGAGTGGTACCTAATAAAGTGATTTTGGAATAATTTAATAAATTAAGGTGTAAATATTAGGTTTATTGAATTGTGAACATTTCTAATTGTCTATAGGTTTATATACAATAAAGTTTCGCGTTAAATATTCTTATATAAAATCTTCTAGGGATCTAAAATCCCTAGTACACGTGGTATAGGCCATGATAATCATGGTGAGTAGAGTTGGCGACTGCTTTTACTGTAAGTGCACCACATGTCTACACATGTGAAAAGCAGTTCGACTTTGCACTTACAAATGTGCCAGAGCCCCTTTTGGTTACTTGTACTCGCTGGTGGGGTTGAACGTTTGCAAGAATCGGGTGCCATTGGAGCATTTTTATTATCATAAAAAAGTGTCAAATGAGGGAATTGAACCCGGGTTGTACCGGTCGAAAACCAACGGTTTAGACCATCCTTCCACATACCTCCTATAATATCTATTTAAAATATTGACAAGAGGAAATATCAAACTTTATTATTCAAATAAAAAAAATGCCTACAGTACGTATTGGTAATGAAAAACCGACTCTTTGACAAATAAAGGATATCCAGACACTCTGCTGCAATAATATATCAAGCCTAATATTTAGCTAGAAGTCATATTAGTCATATAAATATACATCTAGCAAGTCAAAATAGAAAGAATTCACTCTCTCGCGTGGTGTCACTGGAGACCCGTTGGCGATTCCCCACCAAATTCTGCAGCGGTGGCAGAGGCGCCATATTCATTGTACATAGTAACATCCATATATATATATGTTATATTTTTAAATAAAAAAGATATTATTTCTGTTTGTTTGAATTTAGATCATGTTGAGGATTATTGTAATGGTGATGCAGTCGTGGTTGAATAATCTTGAAATAAAAATAATAATGGTTTTGATCAGTATAATTGCTTTTATTGTGCTAAAGGAATATATAAAACATAATTTGGTAAAAGGTAATGCCTGTCTTAAGGCGAATAGAATAAGGAAACAAAAGAATATTTACATAATGTACAAATGTTTTGGGTCGGCCAACGGGGAAGAACAACAATCAGATTTTATATGGAAGCATGACCTCTGGCAGCCGATTTAACAGAATAATTTTATCTATGAAATATATATTTAAAATAAAATAATATTTTATATAACATATATATGTCATAATTTGTACATAGCGAGATGCCAACCCAATCCAATATGTATGAAAATGTATGCTTTATTTCAATAAAGCAACAAGGCTTAACAATATCTGGAGAGAAAGAAGGCCTAGAGAAAGATAATCATTAGTAAAGTTTATTATCCCGGAACTCGTAAAAGTTCGAGTTCAACGACACAGTATTTCCGGACAGGTCAGAACACGTCCAAGTACAAAGAGTTAGAACGAGCCAATCAGAGAGCACCCCTTTTAGCTTGGAGCCTATAGGGAACTTCCACGTCACACAGGTCAACCAATGAGAAGGAAGAAGAGTTTTCGTGTTAAATCGAGAACAGAGAATTGTCAGAAGTTAGCTAGCTCCAACCGAGGTAACACCTACTCTAGAGATCCTCCTCCGCTCATCCTTTCAGCTAAGTCAATCTTACCGCAATGTGAATAGATAGCCAATAGCCAATCCGCTCCACCTTCTCAAGCCTTTCTTTCCTCCGATCAGTTGCCTTTATTTCAACAATCAATCGTGTACTCTCGACTACTTTCCCCTGTTGTGTACACCTTAGCACTCAGCACCACGACTGCGCCACCACCACAACAATTATCAATCACTTCAAAGAGTAATATTTACGGTATAATATTTCAGTGAGTCGACAGGATTATGACGGAAAGACGAGAGCGATCGACGGATGGGAAGGACAAGAAGCTGGCGACGAGCGAAGCGACAAGACGCACCCTGACGGCAATAATTTTTCACTTGGCCGCCGCACTTCGAGGAGTCAACGCCACGCAAAGAGAGACGGCGTACCAGAGCGCCACCCCCGGGAGAGATGACGCCCACGCCGCCGCCCCAGGCAAGATGGACGGGCTTACCGCCGGCAAGTGTCACAGCGACCTGACACCGACCACCGAGGAGTCATCAACCGCCATGCCGTATCCATACACCAGTACCCGGAAAAACGCAAGTAAATGGACTGTACCACCCCAACAAACTCGACATTCAAACAAAAGGACAGTTCAAATGGTCCGAAATCAATCCATTCGAGTAAGGGCAGTGCAAACGGCCAGAATTCACCATCCGATTTCGCGGACAGTGCAATCGGTCCCGATCCAGCAAGTCAGACATCCCAAGCAGCCTTCCCAAGCCAAGGACGCCCCAGTGCGGACTTTTCGAGACGGAGTCCAGAACTGAGGTAGGATCTCCACCATATGACGTCATAAAATTGACATTGGAACTGTTTCTGACCCAGGACCTACCATGCACCTTTCTAATTGAACAAGACTCAGGTTCGAACGTAGTGCCATATCATTTATACAATAGGTTAAAAACTCACCTTCCTAATTTAAGTATTAAAAAACCTTCCCCTGATCTGTCAACCCTAAATGGTTTCACGAAAATAATAGGTAACTTAACTATCCCTCTGACCATAGGCCAAATATCCCGTAAGGAAAACTTCCACGTGGTAGATGCATCATTACCATTTGGAATTCTTACCTTAAAAACTCTTTATCAGTTCAAATTAAAATTAGATTATAATCATGGCACTATTTTCCAACTTGGCGTCCCATTGTCTAACTCTACCTATCACTTCAAACATGTACCAAATGAATGCAAGCACGGGCTATGCCAAAACCTGTCCCAAAGGACTTGCACTGCACCCAAATCTTTCACACATGGCAACCCTTGCATGCATCCATTGAACCAGACTCAAATATTTACCTGCCACAAATCTAATCTCACACCACGCAACTTTTTTACTCAACCCAATTGCCAGTACTATATGCCCTCAACTCACAAAGCCACAACGGCTTCAATTTACAACGACAATGCCCAAAACGTGTCCGTACAACAGCACAGCTCGCACAACTACCACACAAAGTTCATACGTGACCATACGTCGTCACGCAACAATCACGCAAATGTACCTCACAACAAACACGACATACACAACAACAAAACACAGACAACATCCATCCAACAGGACGGTTTCCACGCTAACAACACACGCGTCCATACGTCATCACACAACGATAACACACACAACCAGCACAACAAGCGCGACACTCACACCAAAAGACGACAACAACCAACAAACACATGCACAAACATTAATAACACAACCATCCCGTCTACACAAAACATAGAAAAAATTCACGCCACCAAACAACCACACAGTCGAAAAACATTGCGATCTTTCCTAAACGCTGTGAACGCTTATAAAGAGTTCATTCCAGACCACGCCCGCTTGCGGACGCCACTTGTCAACCTTCTAAAAAAGGATGTCATGTGGGTCTGGGATGACGAATGCCAGAAAGCGTTCACTAGCCTGAAAGAAAGCCTTACCACACACCCCACGTTACACCTTTACCAGGAAGGTCTGCCATGCCAAGTGTACTATAACACCTCAACACTCGGCATTGCGGGCACTCTTAAACAGGTCTACCCTGATGGGAAGACATACACAGTCCAGCATTTCAGCCGCTCTCTGCGTGCTCACGAGCGAAGTTATTCAGACTTGGAACTACAATGCCTAGCCATTGTGGAAAGTGTGGATAACTTCCGCGCCTGTCTAATGGGCAGAAAGTTTACAATACTTTCTGACCATCCCGCATTGCAGTGGTTGAAAGGGATCAAAGCCCCGTCAGGCAGATTGTTTCGATGGAGGTTAAGACTGTCAAGATACGAATATGAGGTCCGTAGCATAAATGGAGTACAACAATATGAAACGGGCGTTGTAACTCGTATCCCATTTTGTGGCTTTCTAGATGCGCCACTCTTAAGGAGCCAACAGTCTTCTCCACCGGGAAAATCTTGCGTGACTATGGATCACAATGGACTGCATACCGTTTCCCGAAAAGGTGTACTTAAAACTATAGTCCCAAACTCACTTACAGCCAGACTTCTTAAGTCCGTACACACACAACACCACCATCCAAACATCTCAAAGATGACGAGACTCATCTCTTCACAATATTATTGGCAGAACATGACACAAGACATTGCAAAACAGGTAAAAACCTGTCCCACTTGCCGATTCGCTAGAAGTATCGATGAATCCCACCAATCTCCACATAAAACACCGACACAACCCACAAAACAAAACAAAATTCGTACACAATACAAACAATGCCGAAATTACACCACCTACGACAGATAAACGATTACACATCTCCACTTAAACCAATGACCACCATTTTTCCAAAAGAACGATTTACATCATTCTTCCCCGATAATAAGAACTGCGCACCTGACAATCATTTAAATCCTGCCCTTTTTTCCAAAGAACGATCCACACCACTCCCCAACGATAACAAGCAGGGCGAAATTGAACGGCCAACAATGAATAAGGTTCGAGCAGATATTTCAGAGTCACCATTTATAACAATATGGGAGAACATGCGTCGATACCCTATCTTTCATCTGATTCTTGTTATTTGCCTACTATCTCTACCTTATTGATTCATTCCATACTTATCCACCAGTTATATGCTAATCTATACCCTACCTTCTCATAGAATTTTCGAGCTGCAAGAGGCAGTTTTTCATATAGGAAATTCCATCTTAAATTCAGCTTTCTCCATCTTAAATTCAGTTTTTCATATAGGAAAGTCCGTCTTTGAATTACTAAATCTGATATGGAAAATGCTAGCAGAGCTTGTCCCACAACTCAGAGGAGAATCTCCAAGTCACATGTAGGCAGAATACAAAACCATTTAAAAAAACCATTAGGCGGCAAATTCATTAGTCGCACACAAAAACAATTAGGGGACAGCAGAAGTGAGGCAGATATCTTCCCGCGGAGCAATAAAGACAAAGACACCAGGACTTCAATTACATGCAAACAGAGGGATTTTGGTTCCTCCCTATTTCCGGGCGTCTAATTACAGTGGGGCCGCTCGTCTATTGGGGTCAACTTAGGAACCTCTCTGGATGTCACCCCAGTTTTCAGTCCCCAGTCCAGCTACATATCGACCTTTGCTAAAATACAATTCAATTGCACTCTCACAAAAGTTAGGACGTTACCGACACTTCTTAATGAGTTCACATGTCTATTTTATTAAATCTTATTAATTCCTATTATTCCTTACAGACTTCCAAAAAAACGTTACATATTCCACCTACACGTAGATATCACATACCTTAAGATCTTGACAACACATAGAATTCGTTTCACACATTTCTTACACAAAAACTTCTAACATTTTCCACAATACACACAAAGACAAAAGAAATTCTACAAGGCATAATTAATTGATCGCGTAAACTCGATTATGGCATGTAGATACAAAGCGGGTTCAAACCTCACTATACATTTTCTTGTTTATATATTAATCATTTACATTATTTTCTAAAATTAAAATCAAAACATTTAACCCAATTTATCAATTTTATTCAATTTCTTATCACTTATTTTAGCAATTATTTACCATTTTATTTACCACCTTTTTATTTTCCTTTTTTTTATACAACCAAACGTTTTTCTTTTTCTCGCACCCTACAACAAGGCTTTTTCATTTTTCTTTTTGCGACCACACCTTCACTTTGATTCCATTCAACTTTATTTTATATTATTTTTGATTTCTAAAAAGACCTCATGAAATTTCCTCGTTTTCTTTCCCAAACTCGAGCAAAAAAGTAATTAGGCATTTTTCTTTTCTTTTTTCACCAATACAACAAAGCAAATTTTTTTCTCATCACGCAACAAGGCATTTTTCTTTTTCAACCACGCCTTCACTTTGATTTCACTCAACCTTTCTTTTATTTTTATTTTTTGATTAGTAATTAGGCGATTTTTTCCTTTTTTCACTATGTACCATAGTACTCAGCTTATGATTCACCATTACAATTTTTGATTTCTATTAACTATAAACAAACTATATAGCATTAATACCACCTTTTTTATCTCTTATATCCTTACCAGTGTTTGTATATAACCTCCCTATAACCAATTAATTTTCACACAAAATTATTTTCTTTGCTTTACAGAACTTATTCAGACTAAAACCCCTTCATAAATTCTTCACATGTAGGGGGCGCATCTGTCATAATTTGTACATAGCGAGATGCCAACCCAATCCAATATGTATGAAAATGTATGCTTTATTTCAATAAAGCAACAAGGCTTAACAATATCTGGAGAGAAAGAAGGCCTAGAGAAAGATAATCATTAGTAAAGTTTATTATCCCGGAACTCGTAAAAGTTCGAGTTCAACGACACAGTATTTCCGGGACAGGTCAGAACACGTCCAAGTACAAAGAGTTAGAACGAGCCAATCAGAGAGCACCCCTTTTAGCTTGGAGCCTATAGGGAACTTCCACGTCACACAGGTCAACCAATGAGAAGGAAGAAGAGTTTTCGTGTTAAATCGAGAACAGAGAATTGTCAGAAGTTAGCTAGCTCCCACCGAGGTAACACCTACTCTAGAGATCCTTCCCCGCTCATCCTTTCAGCTAAGTCAATCTTACCGCAATGTGAATAGATAGCCAATAGCCAATCCGCTCCACCTTCTCAAGCCTTTCTTTCCTCCGATCAGTTGCCTTTATTTCAACAATCAATCGTGTACTCTCGACTACTTTCCCCTGTTGTGTACACCTTAGCACCCAGCACCACGACTGCGCCACCACCTCAACAATTATCAATCACTTCAAAGAGTAATATTTACGGTATAATATTTCATATATATGAAAATCAATAGAAAAAAATAAAATAAGTGGGTCAGGTGTTGATAATAAAAATAAAGAAAGCATATCCTGACCACGAGCACTTGTGCTTTTTAGATGGCAGAGCGCTCGTGGTCAGGATATGCTTTCTTTATTTTTAATATATATTTATATAATTACCTTATGTTGATTGCCAATGATATCAAAAGAAACTCCAAACAGCCCACCCACCCAGATAAATAGAAAATAATTCACATAATTTGTCTAATTGAAACTAGTCCATTTGAGCCAATTGATCTATATTTAAAGAAGAAATAAAAATCTTTCCTTGATTCATAAAGTGCAAAATTGAGCAGGTAACTCCCAATAATATACTGAAATGTATTAGGCTGACAAGAGCATTCTCTGAGGAACCAAGAATAATACTTAATTGTCTCAAAATGCAGGAACTTAAATGTTTGGTATGAAGAAACCTGGGGGATAGCAAAAAAGAAAAGTATATAAATATTTATTTTTCCATGTGTTTTCTTATGTCTATAGCAGTTAGAAAAATCACCAGGTAGATAAAACGAATATTAACATTCTAATCTATATATATATATATAAATGAATGTCTGTCTGTCTGTCTGTGTGTGTGTACTCAATAGATTCAAAAACCATAGATCCAATCGCCGTGGAATTTTGGGATATTATTAGGTATATCCCCGGAAAGGTTTTCGAAAAATAATTTCTTGAATATCTTGAATATCCTTAGAGTTATTTGCAGATTTGTAGCTTTAACTCGCAAGCAGCGCCACCTTGCGACGGAGATAGGCTTAGGTCTGCCCCATCCCCTGTCGAGAGAATGTAATCGTCCGGCGCCGGCCGGATGGACAGTCCAAGTACCCACCGACAAATCAGAGGGGTCAAGAGGTCCTGGCGCGCGGGGGCAGAGTTGGTGACACAGCTGTGCCAAGTAGACAAGAAAAAAGCCTCGCGGGGGCTTGCCCAAGATGACCTCCGGGAACTTCGTCCATCTTCCATAGACGACCATGATTTTATTCAACTTATCGAGTATTTTTCAAGGGACCGGGAAAAAATGTTCACTAGATAAAACGATGATTTTGTAATGTAGAAAATTAGGAAAGACAAAATTCAGGATGACACGGCACACAGGGACCGGGAAAAAATTATCACTTTATCGAGATATTAAAATTTACGAGTTTCAAATTATCAAAATATATCTATTATTTTTTTTATAAGTTTATAGAGAATTGTTTTAACAAATGTTCGTTAGACAAACCTTTGCTCGGGAAAACCCGGGCAAAGCCGGGTACATCCGCTAGTTAATGAAATAAATGGTTATCTCCAATAATATTTTACTGCACATTAGCTTTTATAGCACATTATATATTAAAAAGTAATATTACTGGTAAATAATTTAATTATTAATTGATTTTATTCAATTATATAGTAGAGGGAAATTATAGGTTAATTGAATATCTAATTAGAATAAATCAGTAGGGAATAAAATAAGCCTGGAAGAAATAAGAAATAAGCTCTAAGATTGAACGAGATGGAGAGATAATAAATAAAGTTAGGAACTACTGGTAATGACAGGTAATAAAGGAATATATAGATAAATACTTTATAGCCATTTTCCTTTTTTATTCATACAATTCTTTGGAATTTAATTTTTAGTTTTCATAATAATTACCATATAGCCGATCCCTACAACAGCGACCTTTAACCTGTTTTAACGAATTTATATCTGATATACTTTCGAATCGTTCTGAAAATAGAGCAATCCATACTTAAATCATTAGATTCTATTTTTACTCTAATTCTATATACAGTTACGAGCGTCATTCTTCATCAGTCATCTCTGTCACCGTTTGCTTTTTTTTTTGGAATGGCGCCCTCCTATTGGTTGGCCACGATCACGCCACCTTTGCCCCCCCCCCCCCCCACTCGCTTTTTCGTTTTTGTAACCATTGTGTTGGAGCGGGTCGCTCCTTAAATAAATGCATATATTAGTTAATAACCAAATGGAATCCTCTCTTTCTTTTTCCCAGTAAGAGACGCCTACGGAAGCCAACAGTACATAGACAGATAAAGCACTTAGGCTATAGTTATGAACTAACATATGCATTTATATAAAGCGCCAATTTATAATTGTAACAAATAGTATTTGAATCAAAACATCTAATCAGGTAAAACACGGGCGTTGCCCGGGTCATTCGGCTAGTAAGGATATAAAGAGAGAATAGAATTTAGTGAATATTTCAAAATTTATCCTCAATATCCTTTAGGTCTATTTTTTACGATATTCTATATACATTTTTTCACTGATGATAATAAAGATTTTGTTCATTTTAAATTGCAAGTCGAGTTAATAAAGAGTGAATAGAATTTAAAAAGAACACACAATACAGTATTTATAGAAAGATAAAACAGTTTTATTCACATATTAAAAGAGACCAGCTCAATATATTTCACGTGCCATTCAGGTTTAAAGCTTTACAGAATCATTCTTGAAGAAGGAATCTTGGTAGAACCATTAGGAATTTGGAAATTTGAACTTGATAGAGCAGCACGGTCGTCGTAGGGCTGGTAATTCTTAGTAATGATGTACATGGTGCTTATGATGTCCATGATGATGTCCATGATGATGCCCATGATGGTGTCCGTGGTGGTGACCGTGTTTGTGGCTGTGGTCATGTCCGTGCTTGTGGTCATGATGGTGATCATGTCCATGCTTATGTCCGTGCTTATGTCCATGGTCATGGTGGTGTTTGTGGTGATGGTGGTGATCGTGGTGATGCTCATGATGATGAACGTGTTTGTTATCGTGATGATGATCATGTCCGTGTTTATGACCGTGGTGGTGGTCATGTTTGTGTCCATGGTCATGCCCATGCTTATGACCGTGATGATGGTCATGCTTGTGACCATGGTCATGACCATGTTTATGTCCGTGATGATGTCCATGTTTGTGATCGTGTCCATGCTTATGGTCATGGTCATGATGTGCATACTTATGTGCATCATGTCCATGCTTATGTTCATGATGTCCATACTTATGTTCATGATGATCATACTTGGGTTCGTGATGATCATACTTGTGACCATGTTCGTGTCCACCATACATATGCCCATAACCATGTCCATGTTTGTGATGCCCATCATCATGGTGCCCGTACTTAGATTCAGCCTCGTTAAAAGCTTCCATGTAGTGCTGATAGGACGGTAGACTCTGACTTCCGTAGCGCTTGAGCAGTTCAGGATTGCTGTTCAGGTACTTGTCCCATTCTGAAAGCCAATCTTCTTGGATCGACAGAGGGACTTTCTTGATGGACTCCGTGGGGGCGGTGGTGATGGCCTTGCCCCATGTCAAGCCGGCCAGTCCGAGCAACAACTGAAACAACATATAAGGTTGGTACAATGAAAAATCACAGAGCATACAAATATATTGCTTGAGACACTCTACCAAAAGTTTATTTATAAATACTATAGAATAAAGCGTTAGGAGAAAATAATTTTCCTAACGCTTTATTCTATAGTATTTATAATCCAAGGAGAAAGTTTCCATGTTTACAAAAGTTTATTTATCTAAAATTTTATTATATCCTATATTGTTGGCGCGCTGTTGGAGCCTTTGATTTGCATGTCACATTTTGATTTACTTGTTTTGTCTACATCATTTCTTATGGATCCAATTTTAACTTTTAACATCTTATTTATTTTTAATAACTTTCATGTATAATCATTTTTACATAATTTTGTTTTCTATAATTATTTTACATACTTTTGTATCGTCAAATTTGCATACTTTTGTTTTTAGATTATTTAAGACAATAATCTTTAGTTAGAAAGTGCTTCGCCTCAAAACTTTTGGTTTGTGAATAAACGTCAAAAAGACTGCTCGAATGTTTCTTCCCAATACCTCAGGTCACCAGCGCAACACTGGTGGAGATGCTGTTTCCAACCCAAGAAGAAGCAGGCGGACACAAGGCCTACCACCAATTAGATCTTTTAGCGCCTCGCCAACAAGACGCATAAAGGTTGATCCTGAAGATGCCGCCTCTTGGAATAACAACGTTTTCTTCTGCCAGCCACCACCCCCAAGCCTAGAATTTTTCGGAGGGTATTCTGAAGAGGACCCAGCAGAATGGCTAGAAGAACTCGAGCTTTTAGCAAGACAGCAGCGATGGCCCGAGGACGTGATGCTGGCATATGCCAGAAGTTACCTGAAAGGTCCTGCAAAAAAATGGGCAAAGCTAAACACTCCCCAAATATTTTCAAATTGGACAACCTTTAAGAAAACACTGATGCGAGACTTTAGGATTGCAGATACGACAAAATTCAAATTAATCATGGATCTCCAGAATAGAGTACAAGGATATAATGAGTCTACTCTACGATATGCTGAAGATGTACTCAACCTGTGCAATAGAGTGAACTCTAAAATGTCCGCTGAGGATAAACTTTATTATATGAAAACTGGACTAAACAAATATCTCTCACTCGTCGTATTAATGACACCTTGCAGTACAGTTAAAGAATTCTTGGAACTAGCAAGACGCATTGATCAACATCTGGTTGACTTCGAACAGAGAAGAAGCTGCAGACAAAGATCTAATCCTATCCAACCATTTCAGACAAGAAAATATAATTATAACAACTATAGAGGTCCAGCACGACCTTCAAACGAGAGACCCCAAATATCGAACGAGCGCCCAACTGACTATGGAAGGCAAAATACAATTCCGAGTAAATTCGAGGGAAAAAGAATAATTGAATCTAGAGCAGGAACAAGTGGCATTAATCTGCGAAATTCACCCCCACCTCAACAAAATCGCAACAACGAGCAAAGATCCACACGTCCTAATACCTATTATCGAAGGCAGTATCAGGTTGACAAAAGAATCTGTTGGAACTGCTCGGAACAAGGTCATATTTCGAGGTATTGCCCGTATAAGCCCCAACACCAAAACTACAATATCAGACCTATCCGAAGACAATATACGAGGTCTATAGACGAACCAAATATACCACAAGAGGATTACCTAAAGAATTGCAGAGGCATCGAGGATGGGGAGCGAGAGGATCCGGATTTCGACATTCATAGCGAGGAAGACTTCCCTACTCTAGGGGAAGCGTCAAAAAACTAATTAAGTCAAAAGGATTGCAACGCTCCGGTGATCGAATAAATTTAATTGTAAATCTTCAGGAAAACAAAACCATTCGCATTGTAATATGTGGAATGCCAATAGAAGGACTGATAGACACCGGAGCAATGGTCAGTTGCATTGATGAGGACCTTGTTAAGAAGCTCGAATTAAAGATCATACCCGATAAAAATCTAAAATTAAAATCAGCAGGCGATCAAAAACTCAATGCAATAGGGAAGTCAAGAGTTAAATTTAAAATCAATAAAAAAGAATATGAAATAGAAATGATTATCTTAAAAAAATGCAACCCTGTAATAATCCTTGGAGATGACTTTTAAGTCAAAATAAAGTACTAATAAATTGTCAAAACAATACCTTGTGGGTGGAATCCCCAAATGTATTTGACCAAAATGAACCAAATTTAAGATATGCTCATATAGCTGAGGATAAAATCATTCCTGAATTTTGTTTATGCTTAGTAAAAGGATATAGTAAGACTAGCATTACAGGCAGAGAAATACTAATTGAGAATATTCCTTCTCTGACAACCAAATATAATCTTATAACAACCAGATCCCTATTGAGTAATACCAAGAAAAACTTGAACATATGGATTTTAAACGGTACGAACAAACCTGTAAAACTCTTCCGGAACACGAAGATAGGAATACTTTCGGAGGTAGACAGACTGTACCAGACGGAGAACCAAAGAGTAGCCTCTATTAGAACTGATTTTGATATAAATCCTGAATTATGTCCAGAAGAACGCAGCCAGGTTTTGACCCTCCTTGGTGGATATGGCGAGATGTTTACGGCACCGGATGAGTATAAGGGTAGAACACATCTCGTCAAACACCAAATTAGAACAACTAGCGATATCCCCATTAGGAAAAATCCTTACAGAGTATCTTTAAAAGAACGGAAGATAATTGGTGATCAAATAAACAGTATGTTAAAAAATGGAATTATTTCACATTCCTCAAGTCCATGGGCATCCCCTATAATTCTAGTGAAGAAAAAGAATGGAACATTTAGATTTTGCGTGGATTATAGAAATCTGAACTCAGTCACAGTAAAAGACCAATATCCACTACCGCGCATAGATGACTGCTTCGACTCCCTTCATGGCGCCAGGTACTTTACTTCACTCGACCTTTGCTCAGGCTACTGGCAAGTGGAGGTGGAAGAACAGGACCGTGAAAAAACAGTCTTTATCACTCCTGATGGACATTATCAATTTAATGTTCTTCCTTTTGGATTGTGCAACGGGCCAGCAACTTTCGAGAGATTAATGGATACTGTTCTTAGAACCCATAAGTGGAAAATATGCCTGTGTTACCTCGACGACGTCATTATATTCTCAGAAGATCTACATTCCCACTTGAACAGATTGAAGACAATCTTAGAATGTTTGAAAACAGCAGGATTGACACTCAATGCTTCGAAATGCCGATTTGCATATACCAAGCTTCTTATTTTGGGACATGTCGTTTCAAATGAAGGAATCGCGCCAGACCCAGAAAAAATTATAAGTATAAGAAAATTTCCAACACCCAGAACTGTCAAAGATGTCCGAGCCTTTCTTGGACTTTGTTCATACTATAGAAGATTTATAAGAGAATTTTCAAAAGCTGCATTGCCTTTGCAGATTTTGACCCGTAAAAACCATTCGTTTGCATGGGGTAAAGAACAAGAGTTGTCATTTAATTCATTGAAAAACAAACTCATCTCTCCTGAAGTATTAATACATTACGATCCAAATAAGCCTATAGGCCTCCACACAGACGCAAGCGACCAAGGACTTGGAGCAGTGCTTGTTCATTTAGATGAAAACACTAAAGAGCGTCCAATTTCTTATGCAAGCAGGACATTACAGAAAGTAGAAACCAACTACTCTACAACCGAGAAAGAATGCCTAGCTATCATATGGGCGATTAAAAAATTTAGACCATATCTTTACGGAAGAAAATTTACTATATATACCGATCACCATAGTCTGTGCTGGATGGCAAAAATGAAAAACCCTGCAGGGCGATTAGCGAGGTGGTCACTAGAGCTACAAGAATATGATTTTGCCATTAAATACAAGTCTGGAAAAACTCATTTAGATGCAGATGGATTGTCACGATGTCCTATCCCGGAAAGAATTATTTCTACAATTAATTATGAGGAACATGATTATGATTCTTATATAAAAAAGATCAATAATTTGGTAAATCAGAATCCAAACACTTATGGAGAGAACTTCACCAAATTTAAAGAAAAATTATTCAAGAAAAATCCTTCTGTGACTGGCGATCCTTGGTTGTTGATAGTCCCGAAAAACAAACAGAAAGAGCTCTTAGAAAATATGCACGACCATCCAACATCAGGTCATATGGGCATTAAAAGAACTTACAATCGTTTAAAGAGTAAATATTTCTGGCCCTCAATGCTTAAAACTGTGGAAGAATATGTATCTAGTTGTCCTGAATGCCAGTTTCGCAAGACACCATCCCAATTGCCTCAAGGACTGTTGCAGCCGATTCCACCAGCTTCAAGGCCTTTTGAAAAAATGGGAATAGACTTGATGGGGAGATTCCCGAAATCTGGAAGAGGAAATAGTTGGATCCTGGTATGCACGGATTATTACTCCAGATATATCGAGACAGCGGCATTACCTCGCGGGACGGCGGAAGAAATTGCAGACTTTTTCTTGCAAAGAGTGGTATTACGACACGGCGCACCCAAAACAGTAATATCTGACCGGGGGAGTTGCTTCTTGAGCAAACTATTCAATGAAGTGCTTAAGATATGTAATACGCTCCATAAGAAAACGACGAGTTATCATCCCCAGACTAACGGCCAAACGGAGAGAATGAACCGTACGCTCGCTGATATGATGGCCATGTATATCGATGAGAGACATCAGAATTGGGACGAGATACTTCCATTCGTAACTTTCGCCTATAACTCGTCCATACAGGATACTACCGGCTATTCACCATACTTCCTAATCCACGGACGAGAGCCTTTGACCTTCTTAGATTCTACTTTTGATATGCCAGAACTCTCTAAGCACAAAGACTATGACGAATATGTATCAAACCTTTTAGAAATAATAGAAGATGCAAAAGAAATATCCACCTCTAGAACAATAGCCAGACAGAATAAATCCAAACAGTTATATGATAGAGCCCACCGAGAATTTAAATATGCCATCAATGATCTGGTACTGATTTGGACACCAATAAGGAAAGTGGGAAGAGCGGACAAACTACAAAGAAGATACGTCGGTCCTTACCAAATACTGCGACAAACATCACCAGTGAACTACGAAGTCATCGAAATTGCAGAAGGAAACAGGAAAAAGAAACAAATAGTACATGTGACAAGAATGAAAAAATACAGATCACTATACTTGAGGACAAGTCTTTTTCAAGAGGGGGAGTAATGTTGGCGCGCTGTTGGAGCCTTTGATTTGCATGTCACATTTTGATTTACTTGTTTTGTCTACATCATTTCTTATGGATCCAATTTTAACTTTTAACATCTTATTTATTTTTAATAACTTTCATGTATAATCATTTTTACATAATTTTGTTTTCTATAATTATTTTACATACTTTTGTATCGTCAAATTTGCATACTTTTGTTTTTAGATTATTTAAGACAATAATCTTTAGTTAGAAAGTGCTTCGCCTCAAAACTTTTGGTTTGTGAATAAACGTCAAAAAGACTGCTCGAATGTTTCTTCCCAATACCTCAGGTCACCAGCGCAACAATATATCTATAATTTCACAAGTTCAAGTAATTAATCAACTTGAAAACTTTTTTAAAAGAATAAATATAAAAATATCCTTATTTTTTCTCTGAATAATAAATAATATATATATATATTATATATAAAGATGATGAGTGAGATTTTCTGCATGAATTTTAGATCATGTTAAGGATTATGGTAATGGAAACGCAGTCGTGGTTGAATAATCTTGAAATAAAAATAATAATGGTTTTGATCAAAGATTGTTTTAATTGAGCTAAAGTAATATATAAGAACATAATTTGATTAAAGTACTGCCTGGATTAAGGCGTAAAAATAAATAAAATGAAAAGCTTATTTACATAATGTACAAAAGTTTTGGGCCGACCATTGGGGAACAACAACAATAGGTATTTATAGAGAAAGCGTGACCTCTGGCGGTCGATTTATACAGAGTATTTTTATCTATGAAATATATTTTTAAATAAAACAATTGCTTAATATAACATAATTCTAAATAAAATATTTTAATAACATTTTAAATAATACCTTTATATAACATTTTAAATAATACCTTTATATAACATATATATAGTAGAACCTCCCAGTAGAGTACACATAATTTCAAAGCCAAAGTGTTCTTTAGGAAGAGATATCCTCTTACCAGAGATTTTCTAAATATTAAAAATGGTAATTTTGGCGAAAAAACCTGTTCTTTGTAGAGAGATGTCCTTTAACGCGATTATCTTCTCACATGGAGGTTATACTGTATACAAACATAATCAAAGCTCTCCTTATACTAATGAAAGCCATAACCTCAACCTTGATATCCAGGTTGATATTTGTCTAAATTTGCCATAACTGGTGCTTTGATGTATTCTATTACACCAGTACATTATATGGTTCAAATCACATTAATAGGTACCGCTCAGCAAGAGCAACCTAGTTCATGATAATTGAAACAGTGAATAATATGGGAAGGTTGTTCACATATTAAACAAATTTTAACGCGGGATTCAATCCCGGTTCATGACTGTCGGGAATCGAGCGTGTTACCCTCTCATCCACCGACTTTTTTTATAAGTACATTATATACACAGTTGATAAGCACAATGTTCAATGTATTTTAAAAAGAGAGGTGTCTCCATTGATACATATGTAAATAAAGATCGCTATCTTTCATATAGGTTAAAATTCTAACTGAACTTGGATGGAGGTCACTATCTCTTTTTTAGCATACACAATTGCTTATATTTTTCATACTACAAAACTAAACATTTGGAAGTCCTGATTTATTATCGAAGAAACATTGAATGGTTACTCCAGTTTTTTCCTTCAATTCGAATGTATTCAAAAATTGTATATATATACAAGTATATCTTTCCTATTTATCAGTTAGAAGCTAAAATATGTTTTATTTAATATATTTGATGTTTCTACTGATCAATTAAGAACACAATTCTATTCTTGTTTCATAAAAATGAAGAATTTCTCTTTATTATCACAAGTATTAGACAGTAAATAAAATAAACACACACAGAATCCTTTTAAAAGCAACATAATTTACAAGTAAATATATGTGATTGGTAAAGCACTAACCATCCAATAAAATATTTGTTAGAAAGAAAGTGAATATAGAAATTAAAACGCCTTTAAATTATGAATCATATCTAATACAAACTCCAAAATATTTTCAAAAAATATGTGGAAGAATGTACCATATATATAAGTTTCGCTGATAAAAGTTGAAGCAAAGGAACAATAAAAAAATCGAACAAAGGTTGAAGTATTGCATGATAAAATACATTAAAATTTAATAAATAGAATCAATGTTTTCTCATTTGAAAGTATAAGCTTTATATATAAAAATAAATATATTTGTGAATAATACGTAATAGAGAATGCCAAAAATACATATATATTATTGAAAACTATTTCTGTATTGAACAAGTAACTGTTAAAAGTTAGAGCAAAAGAACCAGGTAGTGAAAACCAAACGATAGAAAGTGAGGTACTAAGGCACCTACCAGTAGGGGACCCATGGTGGAAGTGCTGGGGATCGTCTGGTCCGGTATATATATAGGGCTGAGGTGGGAGGTAGGGCTGACCTATTTGTTTCGTCGTCTGCAACACTATAATCTCTATAAATATATACTTTAGAAACCTTTAACAACAGATTATATATATTATTTGTTTATAATTGTGAATATAATTGATTAGAGAAAGAGAGAGGAGATCTGTTTATGTAAAGGAATATTTGCATATTAGCTGAGGTCTGTTACATATATGAATATTTTTAATTAAAAAGGCATATATTGGATCAAAATATCATTTATTTTTTACCAATATTTCAGTTGGTTGAACGCCAACCTTTTTCACACACATTAATATGTTATAATACCTTGAAAAAGGTTGGCGTTCAACCAACTGCACTATTGGTATAATAAATGAAATTTTGATTCAATATATGACTTTTTAATTAGAGATTCATTTATGGATTGCTCTATTTTCAAAAATATAAAAATTCATTATGTAAGTTCACCCCTTTTCACACTGCCATTATCATTACTTTACGAACCCTTGGCTTTACATTATGTGCACATTAAATGTATAATTTCACTTCAGATTTTGAGAAGGTATTTCAAAATATAAATATAATTTCATAGATTAAGGAAACATTATCTATATTTGCATTTTACTATATGGAAATGAATATAGGTTATAATTTATTTTGCAAACTATCGTGAAAATAAGAATTTATTCTATCTCTGTCACAAAATAAGTTTATTAAATATCATTCCTGTTTTTCTACCCCCCGATATTTTTATAGAGAAAATGTTTTGATATAACACATTTTCATGGATAGATTAAATACAATTTCTAAAATTCTTCACATTATTAGACAATCATTTATATTCTACGAAAAATACGAAAAATTAGAAAACCCCACCTTCAAGGAAGCTACAAACTACAAATGCGGAAAAAGGAAAATAAGAAATTTAAAACCTAGACAAATTCTCCATCAATTAAGCTAGAATGACGAAAAGTGGAAAAAAGGAAAAATAAACCCACCTTGAATATCAAGCAAGCCAGAAAAAAAAAACATCTCAAGAACAATATCCCCAAGGACCTGAGGACCCAACGACATCATTATAAATTATATTTGTAAATGAACAAACCCTGTACATCCCCCACAGTATATTGTAAATATGATTATCTAGTTTGATCCTTTTGAGCGGCACCTAATAAAGTTATTTGGAACTAAAATATTTCACAACCCAATAAATTTTTCTCAAAATAGCAATATAATATATACTTATATAATTGCCTTATTCTGTCTGTGTGAAGTTCACTGTGTGAAGTTCACGGATAGATTTTGGTCATCAACGCGCGCATCATCATTATGATCATTATCATTATCTAATGATAATTATTATTATTATACTTATCTACTTATATAATTGCCTTATTCTGTCTGTGTGAAGTTCACGGATATATTTTGGTCAGAATGGATAAAATAAAAAAAGTGTCAAGGGATGGGAATCGAACCCACGACCTTCCGCTTACCGGGCAGATGCCATGACCACTAGGCTACCCTGGACATATTTTTTCGTTCATAAAGTACAATACTTAAATGAAAATATGTTTCTTATACAATCAAAAATTAGAAAATAAACTTTTAAATTGGTAACATCAAGGAGATAGCCATTATAAAGCACTAATATTTGAATAAAAATAAATTTGTATAAAGTTGTATAAAAACAAATTGGCGCCAATTTATAATTGTAACGAATAGTATTTTAATTAAAACACTTTAAAAACACACAGTTTGGAACGGGACGTTTCACAAGAGTGACATCCATGGCGCCAATTTATAATTGTAACGAATAGTATTTGAATTAAAACGTTTTTAAAATATATACGCACTCGGGTAAAACCCGGGCGTTTCCCGGGCCATTCGTCTAGTACTTAATATTTAGGTGAGGTTTAAAAAATGTCCCTATTTTCCAAATATGCGATTTGGCTAATAATAATTCTGTACTATTCTTCAGTGTGAAAATGTTAAACAAATTATTTTTGATCATATAATTGAAAGTTGATAATGACGTGCACCTTCTGTTGGAATAATAGTGAAATAAATTTATTTTTATTTTTAAATAATATCAGATAATGTGTTAAATTTCCTTTCTTAAAGAAAAGCCAACCATGTACGCGTTACAGGCTTTTGGTTCTTGAAGTTTGATGCAGTAATATACTGAATTATCGCCATATAATCCTAATTTTTGATACATGGTACAGGAATGAAGCTATATACAATAAATTGATTTTGCATTTGAGATCATATCAATTCTCAACAGAGTTCTTTTGGCCAAAAGCTGAACCTCAACCATGCCATACAACATCATTTGACTTCTGGTAATACCTTTACAATTGTACTTCCCATTAATTTGTTGATATTTTGATTTTAAGAGAGAATAATTTGAGATTTGTTCCATTTCAAGCAATAACAATACTAATAAAGAAAATAATGTTTTTCATTTAATAGACCGTGCTATATTAGAGAGAGAGAGAGAGAAATGATGATTGAGTGAAGCAAATATAGAACAACTAGTGTTTGGCAGAACTATGAATAAAGGTGTAGTTGTTGGTTAACTAGATTTCATAGCTATTTATTCTTAAGATGGAAATAATTAATGATTGCTAATTAGAAATTGATAGTTACCTGGGTCTTGGTTTGGCTCAGCCATTTAAGAAATATAGTTTGTGGTTTCTTTAAATATTAAATGTTCAATTTCTCTAAGATCTTTGGAGAATAATTTCCGGCCATTTTTATAAAGTTTCCTATGAATTCATCTTCAGCTTCTTTTCTAGTTTAGAAATTTTAGACAAAATATATTAGGATCTCAGGTGACTTGATTTAAAATATCAATAGATATTGTAAGTTAGATTGCACTCTGTGATACAGTTGGGACAAACATATGTATAAGAAATGAATTCATTTAAAAACGATTTTTTCTCTTTGAATTGAACAATTTATACTCTCCTTAGCTGCTTGGAAAACAGTTAATGACAGCGGGAAGTCTGTTTTATTTGAAAATAAAAGATCGTGAATATGAATGGTGCTTTATTGCCATGTATCAAGTCATGAGAATAATTAGATCAATTTCTAAAATCTTTTGAATATTCTACGAGCTTTTATACCAATAAAAGCTGATAACTTGATATTAGCAAGGAATGTTATCATTATTTGTGTTTCATTACCTGTTAACGATTTATTAAATTAAACAAATTCTACAGATCAATTATTTTTTCCTAAAGTTTAATCTACATCTGAGAAAATGAGCTTAATAACTTCTATATATAGTTGAAAATGTAGGAACTGAGTACAGAATTTTGGGAATTCCTGTGGTAATAGCTATGATCAAGGAAGTGTTGTTTACCGCTTGATTCTAAACTTCCTCCTTTCAAGATAGTTTCCGCCAGCTGAATGAAAACCATTGGAATTTCTCGTTTAATCAATAAATCCTTATGTGACAGATATATTGAAAGCCTTGATTATTTTGGGGAAAAATAAAGCTCCTATCGCACTTTTGTTGTTGAAGTCTCGAAGTGTATTTTCGAATAGAATTGTTATATGGTCTGTGTTATACTAAGTCCCCTTGCCTAAACCCAAATCATTCTTTTCAGACTACTTCTCTTTTTTAAAGCTGTTTAAAGCTGCAAAATCACAATTCTTTCAAATTCATTATTTTAAGTTGAATATTAGAGTGATTGATGAATGATATACTATATATCTTTGGGAGAGCTTAATTTAGGGATTAAGCACACAAAACTCTATGAAGAAATTGCACAAAAGTGAAATTTTACTGGGATCAGGCATAGAAAAGTTAATTATACTGGGGTCAAATGGTTAAAAATATTACTATTACAAGAGGAAGAATCGCCAGACCACATCTCAAAGAAAGAATCAAAATGTTCGGCGACGTGTTTCTTATATAATTAATACACCTATCCCCCGATTTACACGGTAGATACGTTCCTGAGAAAAACGTGTAAATCGGAAGATAGGTGTACACAGAAATAAAAATAAAATGCATTGACAGGTTAAAATATGTAGTCATCACATAAGCTCGGGATTCCTCGTGAGATGTGTACACAGCGCATGTGTTCAATCACAGTAGCATTTAGTATAGTGCGATAAAAACAACAAAAAAAAACTTATTTGGAAAACCGTGTAAAAGCGAAAACGTGTAAAACAAGTACCGTGTAAATCGGGGGATAGGTGTAATTAAATATAATTTTATAATTAAAGAAACTCGTCGCTGAAAACTTTGATTCCTTCTTCAAAATATTACTATCCTCTCTGAGCTTCCTTTCTATGGCTATTATTTTGATGGTATCATAAAGTCTATTTTTGATTTTGCAAAGAAGTGAAAATTTACTTAGATCAGGCATAAAAGTGAGTTGTAGCGGAATCAGGTGGTTAAAAGAAGATTACTGTCGTCTCTTAGCTTCCTTTTTATGGCTAATATATTGATGTCATCACAAAGTCTATTTTAGAAACTTCACAATAATCCCATTTTTGATCTTAACCAGTTTCTAGACCTCCTTTCATTCATCATACAAGCAGTATATTTCTCTATTCTGAGTGTCATACAATATACCTTAACATGCTGTGGCTATCCTCTTGTCAATCATCTCCTGTAGGTCATATCTCTTCTCAATCAATTTTAAACGTTATCATTGTTATGTTTGTCAGTCCATTTTCCCCCGCATTATCCTATATCAAGCACTATGATCTATATTTTAAAATATCAATAAAAATTGAATTTATTCTTTCCACAAATATGAATTTCTTTTTAAATAGAGTAGTTTCAGTCAGTGAACAAAATAAAATTTATTTGGGAGTTTATATATAAATAGAACCCCCCTTTTAATATAATATAAATACCTATATAAGTCTTTGCATGGATTTTGAATATAACAATAATTTATTACATTGTAAATCATCTTTATTTCTTATGTTCATTTCCATGATTCAACTCAACCAATGAAACAGTTAAATGCATGTTCCATTAAATAACCAAGCAACTTCAATAGCTAATGTCTAGGGATCAAACTCTGATGACGCCATTTAGATCGTTTACAATTGATTGAAACAAGCTATGATTACAATGATATCCTGGAGATAGAGGTTGCTTGGTCGGCATTCATATTTCTATGAAAAATAGACATTTCGGCCAGTTAGAGTTTTTTTACTTTTCTCAACGTTTTGACAAAATCTTTTGTCTTCGTCAGGAGAAGTACGAGTAAATAAAAGTAAAGCATTTGGCAAGGCGTTAAAAATTGTCAACACCTTGCCAAATGCTTTACTTTTATTTACTTCTCCTGACGAAGACAAAATATTTTTGTTGAAACGTTGAGAAAAATAAAAAAAAAACTCTAACTGGCCGAAGTGTCTATTTTTCATTGAAATACAATGATATGCTTACATTTGTTTGAATGAATTTGTAATTTGAAATAAAAAGTACTGTAATAGTTCTGTAGTTCTTTGCAGTTCAATATTACTTCCATTAATGGAAGTTCTTCGATACGCGGTAATGAAATTTTTAGGTTCAGTATTCTTGTTTCTTTTAGGGTCAGTCCGGTGGTGTATTTAATTTGTTTAAGCCATATTCCTCTGGGTCTTTATCCATTTTTTCCTCCCATTCATCTCCTGAACAACATCGTACATTAATCTCTTAAAGTGTCGGAAGATAAATCATCATGTCTAGTCCATGCTGATTTACCTTCCTTAAAGGTAGAGGATATGATCTTTATGTATAATTGTTGGCCATGTATAAGAAATTAATAGGCATTGATAGAACAAGATGGAGAGAGATAATCAGCGTGGAAACGAACTAATAGTAATGATAATAAATGAATAAATGCTAACACTACTATTTAACCATTTTCATACACTTCATATAATTTTTAAGATCCTAGTTTTTCTTTTCTCCAATAAATATTTTGTCTCCAATCCCTACAGCTGCTAACTTTTATTCTGTTTTAGAGAATCTATTTCTGATATACCTTTCAATGGATTATACACTATGTACAAAGAACATGGTGCCTCTACCACCGCTGCAGAGTTTGGTGGAGAATCGCCAGCGGGTCTCCAGCGACACCACGTATTTCGCGATTTACGAAGAATACGTAGATCGCGTAATTCGCCGCTGAGGAGATGGTGATGGCGTGGTCCTCGAGACCAACTGGAAAGATCCTTTCGATGGAATGTACATAAGTGTCTCTATCTTTTCAGTGAGAATACTGATTACGATGAATATTTCAAAATGGTAAATATAATAGTTCAAATAAACAAAAATGAAGCTTTTATTCTATTTTAAGATTATTTCTGGATGTCTCTTTGCGTTGAAGTTCAAATTTCTAATTATAAAAAAGTGAAAAACTACAATTAAAAACTAAATAACCTAAAAACCTGAATAAACTAAAAACTATATTTTTTCATATTTTACGAAATAAAATATAGATTAATTTCGGAATATATTTTTCAGACATATTTTCACGTTGTGTTAGCATATGATGAATTCTAGGTTATATCAAATAATTTGATAGATCATTGTGTTGGAGTGTGGACGAATATTCATTAACAAAAAGTCGAATGAAAAATGAATTATGATATATATTGTCATATAACAAAAGTGTATAAAATAATGAACTAGGGGTGTATGTTAGCGAAGAAAAAATCCATAAAATATTTTCGAAAATAATTTTGAATTGGAAGGTTAAAGAGAAATCTAGAAAAAAAGGCTTGAACTATTCCAGTTTAACTCTAAAAGGTAGTGCCATTTCTCATATATCGAGAGTATAGAATTGAATGCTTATCTCAAGACAGAGACTTAATATTATTTAAATGTATTTTTTTAAAATTCTATATACGTTTTATATTACTGAGGAATAACACTTTTGTTCGATTGCAATTGTAAGTTCAGTTATAATGAAGGTATGTAAATTGAATTTGAAAATATAACACAGTATTTATAAAAGGATAAAAAACATTTTTATTCACACATTAAAAGAGACCAGCTCAATATAGTTCACGTGCCATTCAAGTTTGGAGCTTTACGGAAACATTCTTGAAAAAGGAATCATGATATAATCTTCGGGAATTTGGTATTTTGGAATTGATAGAGCAGCACGGTCGTCGTAGGGCTGGGAATTATTAGTAATGGTGTCCATGGTGCTTATGATAACCATGGTGGTGTCCGTGATGGTGTCCATGATGGTGACCATGCTTGTGGCTGTGGTCATGTCCGTGCTTGTGGTCATGATGATGGTCATGTCCATGCTTATGTCCATGCTTGTGGTCATGTCCATGATGATGTTTGTGGTGATGGTGGTGGGTGTGGTGATGCTCATGATGATGAGCGTGCTTGTTGTCGTGGTGATGATCATGTCCATGTTTATGACCATGGTGGTGGTCATGTTTATGTCCGTGGTCATGTCCATGCTTGTGGTCTTGGTGGTGATTATGCTTGTGACCATGGTCATGATCATGTTTATGTCCGTGATGATGTCCATGTTTGTGATCGTGTCCATGCTTATGGCCATGGTCATGATGTCCATATTTATGTTCGTGATGATCATACTTGGGTTCGTGATGTTCATACTTGTGACCATGTTCGTGTCCACCATACATATGCCCATAACCATGTCCATGTTCGTGATGCCCATCATCATGGTGCCCGTACTTAGATTCAGCCTCGTTAAAAGCTTCCATGTAGTGCTGATAGGACGGTAGACTCTGACTTCCGTAGCGCTTGAGCAGTTCAGGATTGCTGTTCAGGTACTTGTCCCATTCTGAAAGCCAATCTTCCTGGATCGACAGAGGGACTTTCTTGATGGACTCCGCGGGGGCGGTGGTGATGGCCTTGCCCCATGCCAAGCCGGCCAGTCCGAGAAACAACTGCAACAACAAAATACAATTAATACAATGAAAACAATACAGAAATGAAGTTGTTTTCAAAGAATTCTTTTTGGAAGATACTGATATTTCAAAACCTAAATATTGAAACCTCTTGAAATATTAATTTCCACAGCTTTAAATAATAATTCAATTGAACTCCTATAGGCATAAATTGAATTATTCCTCTTTATAGGAGAATATTTTTATTTTAATTTGTTGACTGGGTAACAGATAAGATAGCAAAAAGTAAACACCTGATACTATTTCACCATAAAACATATATATTCATAAAATTCATATATAGATATACATTATAATGTGTTATTCAACAAAAATATCAGGCCTCCTGGGGGAAAAATATATTTTCAAAAGCCTTTTTAATTTATAGATTTCAGGCACAAACGCCATAATACAGGAGAAAACTCTGTAGGATATGTATGTATATATGTTCTTTTTTTTTTTCAATATATGGACAATCTATATGAAATTCATTAAAGCCCTTGGAGGTGAGATAGAAAAACTGACTAAATTGTTGGGCGAAATCAAGCTGAGTCCACCTGAGTGCAAGTTAGGACATACGGCCTGTGATTGCTCAAAACAGTCTTCTATGTTTGCCAACCGCAATAATCTTGACAATGCTGAGATAGTGAACATACATTCATATGATAGAATATGTATCAATGTTTTCCAATAAACAATAAGGCGCAATATCCAATTCGGAGAGTTGGTAACAGATAGTATAGAAAAAAGTAAACACATTATACTATTTCACCATAAATACATATATTCAAGAATTTCACATATGTATATTTATATATATATATATTTCACATATGACATTCGCAACATAATGTTGTTTCGCAGGATATTCCTATTCATTTAAAAATATGGATTAATCCATATGTAAATCAATAATAATAATAAGTTCAATTTTGATAGAATATTTATCAATGTTTTCCAATAATTTGATAAGGCCCAATACCCATTTTTGTTATTTAGGATTTTCTTTATACCTATACCATTGGATTAAAGGTTTTAGAGAAAGGATTATAGATATCAATAAATATTTGAATTTCAATAAGATTGTCATTCATAAAATATTTATATATTTATATATGTGAAAAGGTATACGAAGACCAACAACACGAAACGCATACATGGTTGGCTTTTCTTGATTTATAAAGAAAATGGGGGGTCGGTGGAAGGCTAGTTAAACCGTTTGGTTTACGACCACTACGACCCGGGTTCGATCCCCGCATTGGACACTTTTTTTCTGTTAAAAAAAAATGCTCCAATGGCCCCCCGATTCTTGCAAAAAGTCCAACCCCACCAGCGAGTGCAAGTAACCAAACGGGGCTCTGGCACATTTGTAAGTGCAAAGTCGAACTGCTTTCACATGTGTAGACATGTGGTGCGCTTACAGTAAAAAGCAGTTGCTAACTACCCACCATGATTATCATGACCTGTACCACGTGTACTAGGGATAAGCAAAAGAAAATAAAAATAAATAAAGAAAATAAGTTGACCAAATATTATGGAAAAATATTAAATCAAAGTTAAGTTGATATTAGTTACATTAGATGACGTTCTGCAATCGAAATTGCTTATGTGAATGGTCAGGATACACCTTTTTAAAATATATAATATATATACCAGATAGAAAACTTTTAAAATGACTTGTGCGTAAAGGTAAATATAGTTATTATTTACCAGAAAACATCACTATTCGATAAAAATAATCCCTTGAATCAATATTAAAATAAAAACATAAAGCCTCCAGGGAAAAGTTTCTTTAAAATTTTTTTTTTATTATTTAAAAAATATCTCGAGCTTTCGGGCAAGTAAGCCCTTCTACAGGAGAAAATGCTTTACATGATTAATACGCCAATAAAATATGATTTGATATTAAATAAAGTCCATTCACTGTTTACATTTATTTTAAGGCATAATCCCTGAGCCCAGCCCATAACCCCCAAGAGAAGCACGCGCAACAGAAGCCCGCGTTGATTATGCCTTAAAACAAATGTAAACAGTGAATGGACTTTATTTAATTTTAAATCATATTTTATTGGCGTATTAATCATGTAAAGCATTTCTCCCGTAAAAGGGCTTACTTGCCCGAAAGCTCGAGATATTTTTTAAATAAAAAAATATTTTTAAAATAAACTTTTCCCTGGAGGCTTTATGTTTTTATTTTAATATTATTTTAATTTTAAGAAAACATCACTGCTAAATTTTTATTCGTATGGAAATATTTTAGATTGTTTATATATTGACCTTTTCAAAATTCTGATATTTTGAAAATATTTTTCTTGATTTCTACACAAGTACATAATTCTACATAAGTAAATATATCTATATATCCTCTTTATCTATATAATAAAATTTCTATTTATTTATTTTTTTGGTTATTTCTTGAATAGTTGCCTGTTCAAGGACGTCACAGTCTTAAAGGTTGGCGATTATACATCACAAATAAAAGAAACTCATCACCGTAAACTTTGATTCTTACTTCAAGATGATGTCTAGCGATTCCTTTTCTTGTAATAAATGAAGATATATGTAAATAATATGTGGCAAAGGGGGAATACCTAAGTCTAAAATATTATTGAAAACTATTTCTGTATTGAAAAGGTAGCTGTTAAATGTTAAATCAAAAGAACCAGGTAGTAAGAACCAACTGATAGAAAGAGAGGAATTGTTGACTAAGGCACCTACCTGTAGGGGACCCATGGTGGAAGTGCTGGGGATCGTTTGGCGCGGTATATATATAGGACTGAGACTGTGAAAGGAGGTGGGGCTGACCTATTTGTTTCGTCGTCTGCAACACTATAATCTATATATATATACTTTAGAAACCTTTAACAACATATTATATATATTATTTGTTTATAATTGTGAAGATTGCTGTGTGTTGTATGATTACGAGCTTCGTTTTGTTAATTATGTAGAGGGATATTTGCATATTAGCTCATTCTGATATGCAGATATTTGTTATATACGTGTACGATCACCTCGCCTCCCCCTGACATTTTAATTCCCTTTCTCACTTCCGGTCTTATGTGCACAACAACTATATATTTCAACATCAAATTTTTGAATATATTAAAAATAAAATATTGAGCTCTGTGATTATATGTTGGGCATAAAATCAAGTTGGGAAAAAATATTTATGAAGATAATAATATGTTCTTTAAAAAGATAGTCTGTTATAACAGATGGAGAAATATCGGTTGAGTGAAGCTAATTTAGAACAGCCCATGTTTAGCAAAACAATGAATAAAGGTAAAGTTTGTTGGTTAATTTGAAATTTATTTCTCTCAGAGTTATATTTCTAAATAATTAATCAATTATTGATTAGTTAATTAAAAAGTCATAATTGTCTCGAATTGTTTTTGGTTCCACCATTCCAGAAAAGTAGTTCGTAGCTTCTTTAAATATTTGATTTCTCTGGGAACTCCCAAAATCTCTTTGAGGCTATTCTTAGAGGTTTCTATGAGAACTTTAACATTTTTCAAAATAAAAAAAATAAAAAAAGGAGGTTCTCCGGTGACCTGTCGTGAGACCTTTATTCAAAATGTTAATTGATGTTGTAAGTTAGATTGCACTTCTGTGATCCAGCTGTGACAAACATATATATGAGAGATGTGGAGAATAAAACATAGATAGTTTTTTTATTATCAAACACAGCACGTATATTATATTCCTAGGCGCGGTGTAAACAGTTAATGTTTGTAGGAAATACATGCATCGATAGTTTCATTTTTTTTCTATTTGAATCGCGCGGTATATTGCTATGCGTCAATTTATGCGCATATACGAGTATTGAGCTTATCATATTTAGATCCATTTTTGATTTGCTTTGAATATTTTATTGAATTTATTCTACCAATAATGGCTTAAAACCTGATCTTATCAAGGGTTATTTTCATTATTTGTGCCCCATTGTTGTATCGTGGCTTAAGGTTACTCTAGCCCGAATATTTCACCATGCTAGTCGATGGAATGTTGAACTACTTTAATGTTCATGTATAGAATTGCTTATGTTTATAAAAAAATTCAGTATGACCATCCAGATGTAATTCTAATACACCTTTTCATTATGAGTCTCCTGAAGTTTCTCAGTATATTGTTGAAATTCTTATATCAAATAAATACTACATATCATCTTCCTAAAATTGAATCTATATTTGACGAGGCGAGATCTGTCATCTATAAATAAATTGAAAAGGATTCGAATAGTTTCGAGGTAATAGTCCAGATACAGGAAAGTGTATTTTTTTTCATTTGACTCTGAACTTCCTTCTTTCAAGGTAATTTGATGATGGGTGACCAAATCTGACTACCACCTCCTAGAAGACTTCAGGCTGGGTGTTCCCTGGATACCAAACCAACAGCATCATTGCCCATCATGAAGATTTATCATACTGAAATCTTACATTTAGTTAACCTGTATAGTTTCCATGATCTGGCATATTGTGCGTAGAATTGATTATAATAATTGAAAAAAAAAAGAGATAATTTCTGAATTTTCTGAATGAAAACTTCTGAAATTACCCCTTTAATATTGTAGCAAAGTATTTATAATTTTATTAACAGAGTATCATTTTTGTGTTTATATTTTACTACTCTATAAACCTCTCTCATTCCTTATCTCTTGTTTATCATTCATAGTTTTTTCTTGGCTTAAATATATTGCTGTTTTATCACAAAGTTTGTCTTTCTTAATTTTCAACGTGGCAATATTTTGTGAATAGAGTTCATATACCAAACTTTATCAAAAGTCATGTCTATATTGGAAAACAAAGCTTCTATTGCACATTTGGTTTTGAAACCCTGAAGTACATTTTCAGTTTAAATTTTATATGTTGTGTTGTACTACTTCTAGACATGAGAATAAAGGATTTAGCTTGTATTTTGATTTCCAAGTTACAATAAATATTCGGGAAGAAAAGTTATCATAAAACATAAAAACACTCCTACAATCCCAATGATCTTAAAATTTTACATTATCTGACAAATTCAGGTCAGAGACAAAGTGCTATCTATCAAATTCAGAAATATTACTTGTAAGTTATGATTTCGAGCTATAACCCTCGTCAGTCGAAGATGTCTTTGGTATCAAGAGATCCACAATTAATTCCTTAAATATTCTAATAGGATCAAAAATAGTTTGGCTAAAAGGTGGACTGGGTAATTTTATAGTTAAATATATAAATTTACCTTGTGAATAAAATATTATTAATGCCCTCATGAACCTAAGAGGGCTATAGTTCAATACTAAAGTATCCCCATGGGGGCATTCATAATCAATCCAAGTTGGTGTTGAGGTTTTGTGACGCATTCAGTTTTGCTAACCTATAAATATAGAGGCAAAAAAGGTGTAGTCTTTGCTTATATTTTGAGATTTGAGGTATATTTAATTTTGCTTTCATACCTAAAAGGAACATCAAGAAATAAAAAAATACAAATTCTACGATGTCCTGGTTCATGTTTCGGAACAACAACTATTGGCAGAATTCTTATCAACATTTTACAGAAATTTAAGTTTCGGTTCTGAATAGCATACATCAAGACTTTCACTCAGTAATTACTTTGGTAGACTCAGAAATGACTTAAAGTTACATCCCCACATCTCAAATAAGCGACCATCTCCAGTGGAATACGAATAGTATAAACCTTCGATTTTCGACAGGAATAAAATCCTGTACTGACACTTTTTCTGAAAAAAAAAAAATTCTAATGGCCCCCGATTAATGCTCAAGGTCCAACCTTATCAGTGAGTGCAAGTAACCAAATAGGGCTATTAGGAACTCATAAGTGCAAAATTCGAACTACTTCTAACATGTGTTGAACTTACAGTAAAGCAGTCGCTAACTAAGACCCAACATGATATTCATGGTTTGTACCACATGTAATAGGGATAGTAACAATATGTCTTTGGGCGGTTTTTTATTTAACTTCAAATATATATATTTATATTAAAATCAAAAAGACATATTCAGACCAAGTTCCAATGACCTTTAGATTGCAGAGCCCCATATAGTAGAACAGGAAACAACTAAACGTTGATTTAGCCTGTTCCCTGATATTTGGCCAACCCATTTTCTTGATAAATAAAAAAACCACGCTGAGGAGGGCTAACATTCGGAAGCGCGTTCGTGGGTTGACGTTTTTTGATTTATCAAGAGAATGGGCTGGCCAAATATCAGAGAACAGTCTAAATCAACGTTTAGTTTATTTCTGTTCCACTAGATGGTGATCTGCCATCTATAGTTCATATGTATATTATTTTCCGCATATATTTATATCCTGGAGGTTTGTGAATTTTCTGATGCATTGTTTTCAAATTCCATTCAGCATCAAACCAGTTTTCTTAATTCTTGATTGATTGTAGGTTTGTCTGATTTGGTCAGGCCACCTTCTTCTATTAATTTCTTCCCCTTTCCTTTCAAACATATAAAGTACAATATCATTATTAATATTTTGCGAGCTGAATCGCCAAATGTCCAGCCCATGTAGATATATAATCCTCATAGGTAGAGGCTGTGATGTTGTTGTTGTTGTTGCTTATTCCTCAAGTCGTTTAAACTATCTCCATTAGGTCGCATGTGATATATATTTACCCTATTAGAAAATATGAAATAAACTGATATCTATATATTTTTTGGCTTTTAATTTTATATCTCTTTAATATTCTTCAAGTCTCTGCCCCTATAACATTCTATTTCTAATATATTATGAAGTATTTATTTATGATATGCTTTCGTTCTCTCTCTTTCTCAATTGGATGTGTACAATATACTCTATATTTGGTTCAGTAAAAATTCAGATTGGTCTTTGACGATTTACATGGCAAGTATTATACACCTCAAAAGAAAATAATAACTCTATTAAATGATATTTTTATTTTATAGTATATAAATATAATACGGTAGCGGTTTAAATCCTTTGTTCTCTTCATCTTTTGGCGAGAAAGTGGATCTGATTGTATCGAGAGATTTACAAATACTATAAGAACCAAAAGCATTTTTTATTAGGAAAACATACCCTAATTATTTTTAAAAATAATTTTGGCTCTCATTTTGGAGTTATGTTAGTATTTACTGTAAATCAAACTCTATTTCTCTTAATTTATACTAGTGTGGAGAAGACCTTTTTCTCTAAATATTCAAATAAAAGAATGAAAGGAGGTGGTTAATTACTTTAAGTATGCTTTAATAACTATGAGGAATTAATTAAAATGATGATCTAGAAGTATATGTTTGTAATAAAATCTAAAATATTCCTAAAACATTTCACACCATAATTTTCGAATTGCAAAGTTGATGATACATATTCAAAAAGGCTAGGATTTGTTAATTTTCAATGAATTCGGCAATATTATTTTTTCATTTATATTATATGAATGAACATTTTTGGTGTTTATTTCAAAACTACGTCTATGCGTTAATTTTTTTCATTTGCGATAATTTGCATGTATTTGATAATTCGAGAAAAGAGCTTTCAGGTTAATTCAAATTGCGAGAGGATGTGGTGTAAATATATGTGAATAAAGAATCAAAGGACACATTTTTATAAAAGGATAAAAACGTTTATTCACATATATTAAAAGAGACCAGCTCAATATATTTCACGTGCCATTCAAGTTTAAAGCTTTATAGAATCATTCTTAGAGAAGAAAATCTGGTATTTTGGAATTAATAGAAAAGCACGATCGTCAAAGGGCTGGGAAATCTTAGTAATGATGTCCATGGTGCTTATGATGACCATGGTGATGACCGTGGTGATGTCCGTGGTGGTGTCCATGATGATGTCCGTGATGGTGACCATGCTTGTGGCTGTGGTCATGTCCGTGCTTGTGGTCATGATGGTGATCATGTCCATGCTTATGTCCGTGCTTGTGTCCATGGTCGTGGTGGTGTTTGTGGTGATGGTGGTGATCGTGGTGATGCTCATGATGATGAACGTGCTTGTTGTCGTGATGATGATCATGTCCGTGTTTGTGACCATGGTGGTGGTCATGTTTGTGTCCGTGGTCATGCCCATGCTTATGGTCTTGGTGATGATCATGCTTGTGATCATGGTCATGACCATGTTTATGTCCGTGATGATGCCCATGTTTGTGATCATGTCCATGCTTATGGCCATGGTCATGATGTCCATACTTATGTTCATGGTGCTCATACTTATGTTCGTGATGATCATACTTGTGACCATGTTCATGTCCACCATACATATGCCCATAACCATGTCCATGTTTGTGATGCCCATCATCATGGTGCCCGTACTTAGATTCAGCCTCGTTAAAAGCTTCCATGTAGTGCTGATAGGACGGTAGACTCTGACTTCCATAGCGCTTGAGCAGTTCAGGATTGCTGTTCAGGTACTTGTCCCATTCTGAAAGCCAATCTTCCTGGATCGACAGAGGGACTTTCTTGATGGACTCGGTGGGGGCGGTGGAAATGGCCTTGCCCCATGCCAAGCTGGCCAGTCCGAGCACCAACTGAAACAAAAAAAGGTTGGTACAAAGAAACACAATATAGAGAGCAAGAATATACATGTAATACTTCTTGGTAACTGCTAAAAATTTGAAAACTAATTCTTGATAACTCTTGCCTACTAATTTCCAAATTTCGAATATAAATAAAATTCAATTCATATATAGGCAGAAATATAAATAATAATTTAATAGGTGAATATTTCTGTCTCAATTATTGGGTGAGTGGTAGCAGATAGGATAATAGATATCCAGATAGTAAACACCCACACATGATGCTAATTCTTTCGCCATAAAAACATATATACAAGAAATTCATATATGTTATTCACAATATAATATTATTTTGAAAGATAAAATATTAAATACGAAATATATATCAGCCCATATGAAATTTATTATTGATAATAGTATTATTTTAATAAAAATATATATCAATATATCTCTACTAAAATAAAACTATAAAGCTTAAATACCCATATTTTCTCGAGCACCTTTATATACCTATATCTATAATCTGAAAGGTTTCTAGAAAAATGATTCTAGAAGATGTACATTCAGACTTTTCGAAATATTTTAAGGTTTCAAAATTTAATAAATATAAATATATATTCGGAAATAAGATTGTAATAAATAAAATATTTGAAAAACTATGAGAAAAAGTACTTGGGTCAACAGCACGAAACGCATAGGTAGTTGGATTTTCTTGATTCATCATGAAAATGGGTTGGCCTATAATTATGGAGTGAATCTACATCTTAGTTAATATTAGTCACATTAGATCGCGCTCTGATATCTAAAATGCTAGTGTGCGCGGTCAGGAAATGGCTTCTAAAAAAATATATATATATATAATGTATAATAGAAAAATATCTTTTCAATAAAAAATATTATATGTTAGTAAATAGAAACAAAACGCTTTTGAAGTGCTGAAATATTATATACCATAATCGCAACTACTATAAAAGGGTATTTGAGAGAATATGCAATTTGTAATATAAACGTTTCTTTAAAATATTTCGAATATATATATATATTAGATAAAAAGGCATATATTGGATTGAGTAAAATATTTTTTGCCAATATTTCGTTTGGCTGAACGCCACCCTTTATCAAGGCATTACATTTTTGTATAAACAAACTCAGCGCCGCATAGTGTTATAATATCACAGTTGAAATAACAAAATAGGTATTAATGAATAAATAAATAATTTTTGAAAAACACAAAAGTCGCGATACTCTTTGAACACACCTCGTACAAAGTAGGTTGGAGAAATTTGTGCATGAAAAAATTATTATAAAAGGAATGTATATTAACATTCGATTTAAAGAAAAGGAAGACTAAACAAGAACCAAATAGAAGAAGGTGGAATGTTGTTTAATTAAATATATTGCAAGTTTGAAAATAGAATCAAAATTTAAAAATATTGAAAGGGGAAAATATATTTATATATATAAATAAATATATATTAGAAAATATTATGTAACAGAGAGAACAACGAAATATAAAATATTAATGAAACTATTTCTGAATCGAAAAAGATATTTGAAGGTAGCTGATCAAGTTAGAGAGAGAGAGTAAAAGAACCAGGAAGTAAGAACCAAACGATAGAAAGTGAGGTACTAAGGAACTTACCAGTAAGGGACCCATGGTGGAAGTGTTGAGAATCGTCTGGCACAGTATATATATAGGGGTGAGAAAGGAGGTGGGGCTGACCTATTTGTTTCGTCGTCTGCATCACTATAATCTCTATATATATACTTTAGAAACCTTTAACATCAGATTATATTTATTATCTGTTTATAATGAGAAGATAGTTTTGTGTGTGATTAAGAGCTTCGTTTTTTCTTTATGTAGCGGAATATTTGCATATTAGCTGTAGTCTGGTATGTAAATATGTGTTATGTAGGCCAACCCCGCCTCTCCGTGATATTATATATTCTTTTCGAGATTATTTTTAATATGTGTATTCAAAAAATCATAATATCACATCAAAATTTGAGATATTTTAAAAATATATAGGGATAATTTTCTAGAATGAGGGAGCATAATCTATACTTTTTTGCCCCATATAGAGATATGTATATTTATTATATATTTTATAAACTATCCCGTGAATAGGTTTTGAAAAACATAAAAATTATTAACTATGATTTTTAAAAATGTTTTTCGAAAATTCTTTTTGTATTATTTATAGAGATGGACATTTATCGACTACAGAGTTCACTCCTCCAGTAGCTGTACCCCAAGCATGCTACAGTATTATTTGATTTCTTCTGGTAAAATATACATTTTAACTTCTTATATATTTATGAATATCTTGATTGTGAAAGAAAGTTCGATATTTGTGTGTTTATTTCGGACAAAAAAGGTTGTGGGAATGAATAATATGCTTTTTTCTATTAGATTAAATATCACTATCATATTCTTCAAATTGAATTCATATTTGAGGAGGGAAGATCTGTTATCCATAAATAAATCGAAAAGGATCCGAATATTTCCGAGGTAATAGTTCTGATAGAGGAATGTGTTGCTTTTTCATTTGAATCTGAACTTCCTCTTTCAAGGTAATTTGATGATGGGTGACCAAATCTGACTACCACCGCCTATAAGGTCTCATGTCGGGTGTTCCCTGGATACTCAACCAACAGCAGCAGTACCCATCATGGAGACTCTTCATACTGAAATCTAACATTTAATTAAGGTGTATAGTTTCCATATATATAGATATATACGATATTTATACATAAAGGCACATGTGATCCTGGTCAGGATATATCTTCTTTATTTTTAATATCAACATCTTACCTTTTTATTATTATTTTTTTTCACATGTTAAGCGTATTTACGCAAGTTTGGCCTTGAATATCCATTTCTTGGTTTCTAAAGAAGCCTCTGGGACCAAAAATAATTTTGGTCGCATTGGTTCAGCTCGCTCAATGCTGACGAGCGCCAACAGCGGAAACGCGTTAGTGGATGGCTTTTCTTGATTTGTCAAGAAAATGGGTTGGCCAAATATCAGGGAACAGGTTAAATTAATTTTTAGTTCATTTTTGTTCTACTAGATAGCGCTCTGCCATTTAAAAAGCACATGTTCTCCTGGTCAGGATATGTCTTCTCTATTTACAATATATATAAATATAATCCGGCATAATATTGATTGGAATAATAATGATTTTTAAAATATATTGATGAGAACCTTTGGAATTACCCCATTAATGTTTTTGAATAGGTTCCATATACCAAACTTTATCAAAGGTTATGTTTATATTGGAAAACAAAGCTTCTATTGCACATTTGTTGTTGAAGCCATGAAATACGTTTTCACTTGAAATTTTTATATGTTGTGTTGTACTACTTCTAGACATGAGAATGAAGGATTTATCTTGTATTTTGAATCCCCAAATTACAATAAATATTCGGGAAGAAAAGTTATCATTAAACATAAAAACACTCCTAAACTACAATCAAAATGGACTTAAAATGATACACTATCTGACAAATTCAGGTCAGAGACAAAGTGCAATTTTCATCAAATTCAGAAATTTCACTTGAATGCTATGATTTCGAGCTATAACCCTCGTCAGCCTAAGATGTCTTTGGTATCAAGAGATCCACAATTAATTCCTTAATTATTCTATTATGGTCAAAAATAGTTTGGCTAAAAGGTGGGCTGGGTAAATTTATGGTTAAATATAGAAATTTACCTTGTGAATAACATATTATTAATGCCCTCAAGAACCTGAGAGGGCTATAGTCTGACACTAAAGTATCCCCATGGGCAATCCTAATCGATCAAAGTTGGTGTTGATTGTTTGTGACTCATTCAATTCTGCTTGTTGATAGATATGGGTGGAAAAAAGGTGTAGCATTTGCTTATATTTTGAGAGTTAACGTAAATCTTTTCTCTTATACCTAATAAGTACATCAAGAATTTAAAAAATAAAAATTTTCCGATGTCTTGGTTCATGTTTCGGGACAACAACCATTGGTTGAATGCTTATCAACATTTTCAAGAGATTTAAAATTCGGTTCTAAATAGCGTAGATCTAGACTTTCACTCAGTTATCACTTTGGTAGAATCAGAAATGACTTGAACTCACATCCTCCAATAAGCGACCATCTCCAGTGATACTATTACTCCAGTACGAGTGGAATAAACCATCGACAGCCAGGATCCGGGATGAAATTCTGTATTATACACTTTTTCTGAAAATAAAATTTCCAATTGGCCCCCGTTTCATGCTAAGCTCAAACCTTATTAGTGAGTGCAAGTAACCAAATGTGGTTACCTATTGAGCATTTATAATTGCAAAAGTCTAATTAATTTCTACATATGTGGACATCTTGTACACTTATAGTAAACCAGTCGCTAACTACTAGCGACCATGATGATCATGTTGGTACCACGTGTACTAGGGATAATGATAATGTCTTCAGGTGTTTTCCTTATATTACTTCTCCAAAATATATATTTATATTAAAATCAAAAAGACATATTCAGACCAAGCTCCAATGACCTTTAGATGGCGGAGAGAGCCCCATCTAGTAGAACAGAAATCAACTAAAAGTTGATTTAGCCTGTTCCCTGATATTTTGTCAACCCATTTTCTTGATAAATAAAAAAATAAAAAAACACGCTGAGGAGGGCTAACTGCCGGAAACGCATTCGTGGTTTGACGTTTCTTGATTTATCAAGAAAATGGGTTGGCCAAATATCAGGGAACAGGCTAAATCAACGTTTTGTTGATTTCTGTTCCACTTGATGGTAACTGCCATCAAAAGCTTATATATATATTTTTTTCCACATATATTTATATACTGGAGTTTTGTGAATTTTCTGATGAATTGCTTTCAGATACTTTTCAGCATCGGACCATTACTCTTAATTCTTGATTGTAGGTTTGTCTGATTTGGTTAGACCACCTTCTTCTATCAATTTCTTACACTTTCCTTTCAACCATTTCAAGTACAATATCATTATTAATATGTTTCGAGCTGAATTGTCATGTCTAGTCTATGTTATTATACCTTCTTCATAGGTAGAGGCTGTCATGTATATATACTATATTATGGAATATGTAATAAACTATTCATTTATTTGGATTCTGATCTGAAACATTCTATTTCTAACGTATTTGAATGGGTTTCTTTCTGGTGCGCTTTTTTCTCTCTTTCTCAACTAGTCTTCTTTATTCACAATATATATATATATATAATCTGGCATAATGTTGCTTGGAATAATAAGGAATTTAAAACTATATTGATTAAAACCTTTGGAATTACCCCTTTAATGTTTTGTGAATAGGTTCCATATACCAAACGCTATCAAAAGTCATGTCTATATTGGTGTTATGTTGTTCGTTTACACAATTATATTCTTTATACTCTATGGAAATTTAATAAGACGCAAAAAACAAAACTTATTGTTTATTTCTCAAGTAACATGCAAATTCTGCTCGCTATTAAGTGATGATGCTAAATAGTTGGCGTTGCCAAACTAAAGATTAAAATATATTACATGTCCCTTCTTTAACCATCAAAGGTTCAATCTGCGTGGGGGTCGAACCACCCTACCAGATCTAGTGGTGATCAGGTTCTTTGGGGAACCATTGGTCCAGTTCTCTGGGGGTCCTGTGGTAGTCACGTTCTTTGGGGATCCAGGATAAGAGAGTTGTCCCGAAGATGTAGGCTATGTAGAATGCTGTGATGTGGATTCTTCCAGGTCTTGCAAATTAGCTTGTTCCTGGCTCAGTTCTAGTGGTTTCTCCCAATCTGTGTGGGTTGTTTCATTCCGTTTATCCTCGCGGATGTGAAGGATAAACGTAGAAGGATCGGGGTTCATGGGCTTGGTTTGTTATCTGGCCTGGGATCCATCTTTTATCTTTTTGAAACCAAACTCTATCCTTGATAGATAATGGGTCTGCCGGTCTAGTGTGTCTATCGTAATAGTTTTTCATTTTAACTTGATTATCTACTAGCTGCTTCTGGATCGCCTCATTGTTAATCATAGAGGGCACGAACTGGGATGTCTTCGAAGGTATTATAGACCTTAAATTCCTTGACATCAGAATTTGTGCAGGTGATGGCAAATTATTGTGTGGTGTGTTTCGTAAGTTGAGAAGAGCTAAGTAGGGGTCTGTACTTTCTTCCCCACATCTCTTTATCAATTTCTTTAAAGTTTGAACTGTTCGTTCTACCATCCCGTTACTCTGTGCGTGGTAAGGACTAGATGTTACATGGACTATATTCCAAGTTCTAGTAAAGTTCTGGAACTACTTTGAAAAGAATGGAGGCCCATTATCACTCACCAAAGTTTCAGGAATTCCAAAGTTCGAGAAAGTTCTCTTTAATCTCCTTATTATGGTGTCTGTTGTCATATCTTGGAGTTGATATATTTCTGGGTATTTGCTGAAGTAGTCCTCTATTAAGAGATATTTTAAGCTTTCTATTTGAAAAATGTCGATCCCTACCTTTTGCCATGGATAATCAGGTGCTTGGTGTGGAAACATAGGTTCTTTAAGATTTGCTCTTGATGTTTGTTGACAAATTGAACAGTTATTGATTAATTCTTCAATTTCTTTATTCCATCCAGGCCAGTAAATGGATCTTTTGGATAATGCCTCTGTATTGTTTATACCTTGATGTGAAGCATGGAGTATCTTTAAAATATCGCTTCTTTGGGTTTTTGGTATTAGAAGTTTATTACCTCTGTAAATCAAGTTTTGCCATTCATGAAGTTCTTCTTTGAATTCCCAATAAGGTTTGAGGTTGGAAGGCAAGTTCTTTTTGTGTAAAAGCCAACCTGTTAAAATATATTGCTTTAGCAAACAGCATTCTTCATCATTTAAAGTATCCTCCTGTAGTCTCGTTAATCTCTGGTCTTTGATCTCAACATTTAAAACAAACGTTTGAGTACATAAGTCTAATTCTTTATCTTCCATTTGTTCCTGGGGCAAGAAAGGTCTGGAAAGGGTATCAGCAGGTATCATACTCTTTCCTGGGATGAACTTCAATTCAAATTGATAATTTAATTAATGCAATGACAACCTTTGGAGTCTAGGTGACATTTGATCAAAGTTTATCTTCAATAAAGAAACCAAGGGTTTATGATCTGTATATGCAGTAAATTTTCCACCATAAAGGAAATAATGGAACCTTTTACATCCAAAATATAGAGCCAATAATTCTTTTTCAATTTGGGAGTAATGTTTTTGCGGAGAAGTGAGAGATGCAGATGCATAAGATAAAGGTTTTTCTTTTTGCATTAGTATAGCACCCAATCCATCTTTGCTTGCATCAGCAAAAAGTTCTAGTGGTTCATTAGGATCAAAGTGTCTCAATACTGGTGGACTAGTTAGGAGAGTTTTGATAAAATTCAGCTCTTGATCTGCTGCAATATTCCAATTCCAGATTATATCCTTTTTAAGCAGGTTTCTCATATTAGTAGTATTTGATGATAAGTCCGGTATGAATTTGGCTAGATAAGTTACGGTCCCAAGTATCCTTTGCTATTCTTGCTTATTTTTAGGTATTTGCATATTTTGAATGGCTCTAACTTTATCTTGATCAGGTAAAAATCCTTCCTGTGAGATGGTATGACCTAAAAATTTAACTACCCCTGTGGCCATTTGAAGTTTATTTAATGTAAGCTTCAGTCTACTTTCTCTGGCTAAATCCAAAACCTTTTTTAGAGTAGAGTTATGATCTTCACACAATTGAATTACCCCATATTAGAAGATCATCTATATAGCAGACCACATTAGGGATATCACAAAAAATCTTGTGCATAATTTTTTGAAAAATTTCAGGTGCACTGGAAATTCCAAATGGTAGCCTCAAGAATCGATAACGCCCAAATGGTGTACTCATCACTAAATATTTAGATGTATTCTCACTTAGCGGCACTTGCCAAAATGCAGATTTCGCATCTAATACAGAATAAAATTTAGCCTTAGGTATTTCTGCCAAAATGTTTGCAGGTGCAGGTAAGGTGTAATGCTCCCTCAAGACCCATTTATTCAGTTCCCTTGGGTCAATGCATATCCGATATTTGCCCGATGGTTTCTTTACCACTACCATTGGGTGCGCCCATACCATCGGTTCTTCTATTTTTTCGATAATCCCGTCTTCTTCCATTTTAAACAGTTCTTCCTTTACTGGTTGAAGCAATGCTCTGGGTAGTCTTCTGGCTGGACTTATTTTAGGCTCCGCCTTGTCCGATATTTTAATGTCATACATATAACTCAAATGGCCATTTCCTTTGAAAACATCTTTATATTCATCCAAGAGTCCTGTAAGAGTAACGCTGATTTCACTTATTGTTTCCACTCTTTTTACTAAATTTAAATTCACACACTCATCCAGACCTAGTATAGGAACTGCTGAGTTGTTAACAATTAAAAATGTCACTTTTCTGCAAGCGTATTTCGTCTTACAATCTAGCTGGCATTTTCCTACTACTGAAATTTGTTGCCCTGTATAAGTATATATTTTGCAATCTGCTTTTCCAGCAATGGCATATTAGGCCATTCTTTTATTAGCCTTTCTGGCAGAATATTTACATCTGCTCCAGTATCAAGTTTAACATCAACAGGATGTCCTTGTATGTAAATTAGTTCCTTCCACGGTTTCCTTAACACTTGGCCGACCATGATTGAGTCTATAATCAGTAGGTTATTCTTTTCTTCCTCAATTTCTTGTATACACCTAACTGCTCTATTTTTGCAGCAATTTGAAAAGTGGTTTGGCTGTCTGCACTTTTAACATTCTTTTCCATATGCAGGGCACTTTCCAAAGTCATGAGCCATGTTACATTTTGAGCACCTGATTAATTTATTAAAATTGGCTCTAACTGGGTTACTTGTGTAGCTCTTCTTCAAAGAGGTGGTAGGTTTATATTTTTCATTAAAGTTTTTCCCTATAGCATCAATTGAATCTTTTTCAATGTTTCTTAATTGTTTTTGCGATGCCTCCGCCGCCTGACCTTGATTAATAGCCAATGACAGTGTCAAATCGGGGTTCTGTAAATATTTTCTCTAAGTGATGTGTCCCTACAACCCAGAACAATTCTGTCTCTAATAAGAGAATCTTTAATATTTTAGAATTCACAGTCTTCAGCCTTACTTTTAATTTCTGTGACAAAATCGTCAAAAGTTTGATTTAGCTTTTTTTCACAAGTAAAGAAAATATATCTTCTATATATGGTGTTTTTAAATGGTCTAAAATATTGATCATATATCTAGAATATCTTTGATAGTAGGGCTTTGAGCATTTTCTTCAAAACCAAATGTATTATATATTTCAAGCGCTGAATCGCCAATAATGTGTAATAGAATAGCCCTTTGTTGTTGTATAGTTTTTGAATCAAGATCACTTGCTATGATGTAGTTTTCGAATTTTTTACGCCATTTTGGCCATTTATTAGGATCAATTTGATCTATTGTAAACGCAGAAGGCGGTGGTAAATTATTCATAATTATTTTTTATAATTTATGAGAAAGCAAAATATAAAAAGTTAAAATAGTTATTATACATATATTTTTATATTTTAAAACGATAGACTTACCGCTGCCACAATGTTATGTTGTTCGTTTACACAATTATATTCTTTATACTCTATGGAAATTTAATAAGACGCAGTAAACAAAACTTATTGTTTATTTCTCAAGTTACATGCAAATTCTGCTCTCTATTAAGTGATGATGATAAATAGTTGGCGTTGCCAAACTAAAGATTAAAATATATTACAATTAGAAAACAAAGATTCTATTACACATTTGTTGTTGATGCCCTGAAGTACCTTTTCAGTTGAAATTTTTATATGTTGTACTACTTCTAGAAATAAGAATGAAGGATATATCTTGTATTTGAATCCCCATGTTACAATAAATATTCGGGAAGAAAATTTACCATTGAATATAAAAACACTCCAACAATGTCAATGATTAACACAAAGCAATAACGCGCCATCTATACATATAAAATGAATGGATTCAAAAGCACGAATGTTTATTTTAAACATAATACAAACTTCTACTGCCCTTACTGCGTTGAAAAATATATTGGGAGGGCTTGGCCCATTAGTGGTGAACCCTCACAGCGGTTTCGCCAATTTAATCCACCAGACCGCTTCTCAGAGCTCTAATACGGTATTGGAAGATTCTGCTTATATACGCAGCACTGAAGGATGGAATCTCAGAATTAGCACGAATTCGTGCTTTTAAATCCTTTCATTTTATATGTATAGATGGCGCGTTATTGTTTTTGTGTTAATTTATGCCTAACTGGCCTTGTCTTTATTGTTTGCGGAAGAGCATTGCTCAATGCAAATATAGTAATTCTACTGTCCTATAAGCTTATGTCCATAGTTTTCTTGAAAACCATTTCTGAGATTCCATCCTTCAGTGCTGCGTATATAAGCAAAATCGTCCAATACAGTATCAGAGCTCTGAGAAGCGGTCTGGTGGATTAAATTGGCGAAACCGCTGGGAGGGTTCACCACTGATGAGTCAAGCCCTCCCAATATATATTTTGATCGCAGTAAGGCCAGTACAAGTTTGTATTATGTATAAAAGAAACATTCGTGCTTTTAAATACCAATGATCTTAAAATTATACATTATCTGACAAATTCGGGTCAGAGACGAAGTGCTATTTTCATCAAATTCAGAAATATCACTTGTAGGCTATGATTTCGGGCTATAACCCTCGTCAGTCTAAGACGTCTTTGGAATCAAGCGATCCACTATTAATTCCTTAAATATTCTAATATGATAAAAATGTTTGGGATCAAGGTGGCCTGAGTAATTCTATGGTCAAATATATAAATTTTACCTTGTGAATAACATATTATTAATGCCCTCACACATGAACCTAAGAGGGCTATAGTCTGACACTAAAGTATCCCCATGGGCATTTTTAATAGATCAAAGTTTCTGTTGAGGCTTTGTGATTGATTAAATTCTGATAGTTAATAGATATGGATGCATAAAAGGTGTAGACCTTGCATATATTTTGAGATTTGAGACATATATTTTCTCTTATACCTAATAAGTACATAAAAAAATGAAAAAAATACAAATTCTTCGATTTCTTGGTAATGTTTCGGGAAAACAACCATTGGCAGAATACCTTTCAACATTTTCTAGAGATTTGAGATTCGGTTCTGAATAACGTGCATCAAGTCTTTGTCTTAGTTATCACTTTGGTAGAATCAGAAATGACTTAACTCACATCCTCCAATAAGCGACCATCCCCTGTGATACGAGTGAAATAAACCATCGATTTTCGACAGTCATGACACGGTATCAATCCTGTATTGGACACTTAAAAAAAAAAAATTCAAATGGCTCCCGATTCATGCTAAGGTCTAACTTTATTAGTAAGTGCAAGTAACCAAATGTGGCTATTGCGCACTTATAAGTGAAAAGGTCAAACTACTTTTAACATGTGTTGCACTTACAGTAAAGCAGTCGCTAACTACGACCCATCATGATGATCAAGGTTCGTACCAGGTGTACTAGGGATTATAATAATATGTCTTTATTTATTTTTTTTTATCTTGCTTCTACAAAATATATATTTATATTAAAATTAAAAAAAAAACATAATCTGACCACGTTCACATGAACATTTAGATGGAAGAGACCGGTCTAGTGAAACTGAAATCAACTAAACGTTAATAGCCTGTACCCTCATATTTGGCCAACCCATTTTCTTGATAAAAAAAATCAAGAAAATTATCGAGAAAATGGGTAGGCCAAATATCAGGGAACAGGCTAAATCAACGTTTTATTGATTTCTGTTCCACTTGATGGTTATCTGCCATCAAAAGCTTATATATATTTTTTTTTCCACATATATTTATATACTATAAGTTTGTGAATTTTCTGATGAATTGCTTTCAAATACTATTCAGCATAGGACCATTTTTCTTAATTCTTGATTGTAGGATTGTCTGATTTGGTTAGACCACCTTCTTCTATCAATTTCTTACACTTTCCTTTCAACCATTTCAAGTACAATATCATTATTAATATTTTTCGAGCTAAATTATCATGTCCAGTCTATGTTATTATATCTTCTCATAGGTAGAGGCTGTGATGTATATATACTATATTATGGTATATGTAATAAACTATTCGTTAATTTGGATTCTAATTTTTTATTTCTCTAATATTCTTTAAGTCTCTGTTCCCTAAAACATTATATTTCTAACTTATTTTAATGAGCTTCTTTCTGATGGGCTTTTTACTCTCTTTCTCAACTAGATGTGCACAATATTCTCTATATTTGGTTCAATGATTATTCAGCTAGGTCTTTGGCGATTCAAATGCTAAGTATAATTCACCTCAAAATATAATAATAACTCTTATAAATTCAATTTTGATTTCATAGTATATATATAAAATATAGTAGCGGTTTAATTCATTGTTCACTTCATATTTTGTCAAGAAAGTGAATCTTCTGATTGTGTAGAGAGATTGACAACTTCTATAAGAACCAAAAACCTCCTTTTATTGAGAGGTAAAACATACCATATTTATTTGTAAATAAAATTTTGCTTCATTTTGAAGTTAGGTTAATATTTACCATAATTCATATTATGTCTCTTAATTTATAAGAGTGTGTAGAAGAGACCTTTTTCTCTAAATATTCAAATGAAAGAATGAAATAAAGTAGTTATTCAATTATTTAACAAAGGAAAATTAAAAAAGATTATAATTTATAAGTATATACTTGTATTAAAATCTAAAATATTGCTAAAATATTTCACAGAATAATTCCTGAATTGCAAAGTTGATTTATTAATTTTCAATATATTTGCAAAGAGTATTTTTTATATATTATGCGAGAATAAAACATATTTAGTTTATATTTCAAAACAAGGTATATGTATTTATTTTTTCATTCTTGCTCTTATATGCATGTATTGGATAATTAAAGAAAAGCGCTTTCAGGTTAATTCAAATTGCTAGAGGATGTAGTGTGAATATATGTGAATAAAGATTCAAAAGATAAAGATTTTATAAAAGGATAAAAACTTTTATTCACAATATAAAAGAGGCCAGCTCAATATATTTCACGTGCCATTCAAGTTTAAAGCTTTACAGAATCATTTTTGAATAAGGAATCTTGGTAGCATCTTCAGCAATTTGGTATTCAGGAATTAATAGAACAGCACGTTCGTCAAAGGGCTTGGAATTATTAGTAATGATGTCCATGGTGCTTATGATGACCATGGTGATGACCGTGATGTCCGTGATGGTGTCCATGATGATGTCCGTGATGATGACCATGTTTGTGGCTGTGGTCATGTCCGTGCTTGTGGTCATGATGGTGGTCATGTCCATGCTTATGTCCGTGCTTGTGTCCATGGTCGTGGTGGTGTTTGTGGTGATGGTGGTGATCGTGGTGATGCTCATGATGATGAACGTGCTTGTTGTCGTGATGATGATCATGTCCGTGCTTGTGACCATGGTGGTGATCATGTTTGTGTCCATGGTCATGCCCATGCTTATGGTCTTGGTGGTGATCATGCTTGTGATCATGGTCATGACCATGTTTATGTCCGTGATGATGCCCATGTTTGCGATCATGTCCATGCTTATGACCATGGTCATGATGTCCATACTTATGTTCATGGTGCTCATACTTATGTTCATGATGATCATACTTGTGACCATGTTCGTGTCCACCATACATATGTCCATAACCATGTCCATGTTTGTGATGCCCATCATCATGGTGCCCGTACTTAGATTCAGCCTCATTAAAAGCTTCCATGTAGTGCTGATAGGACGGTAGACTCTGACTTCCGTAGCGCTTGAGCAGTTCAGGATTGCTGTTCAGGTACTTGTCCCATTCTGAAAGCCAATCTTCCTGGATCGACAGAGGGACTTTCTTGATAGACTCCATGGGGGCGGCGGTGATGGCCTTGCCCCATGCCAAGCCGGCCAGTCCAAGCAGCAACTGCAACAACACATATGGTTGGTACAAAGAAACACAATATAGAAAGCAAGATTATACAGGTAATACTTCTTGGTAACTGCTAAAAATTTGAAAAATAATTCTCGATAACTCTTGCCTTTCTAATTTCCAATTTCGATTATCAATTCATATAAAGGCAGAAATATAAAGAATAATTTAATAGGTGAATATATTTTTTTTAATTATTGGGTGAGTGGCTAGCAGATAGGATTACAGATATACAGATAGTAAAGACCCACACATGATTCTATTTCTCTCGCCATAAAAACATATATACAAGAAATTCATATATGTTATTCACAATATAATATTATTTTGCAAGATAAAATATTAAAAATACGAAATATATATCAGCCCATATGAAATTTATTATTGATAATAGTATTATTTTCAATACAAATAATTATCAATATATCTCTACCAAAATAAAACGACAAGGCTTAAATACCCATATTTTCTTCGAGCACCTTTATATACCTATACTTATAGTTTAAATCCATACTTGAGCTATCAAAATTTAATAAATATAAACTTATATTCGTGAATAAGCTTGTAATCAATAAAATATTTGAAAAAAAATACGAGAAAAAGTACGTGGGCCATCAGTACCAAAGGCATAGGTAGTTGGAATTTCTTGATTAATCATGAAAATGGGTTGGTCTATAAATATGGAGTGAATCTACATCAATGTTTATTTATTATTAGTTACATTAGATGGCGCTCTATTATCTAAAATGCTATTGTGAGCGGTCAGGAAATATCTTTTCAAAAACATATATAATGTATCGTGCCATTAGATATTTCCAATAAATATATATTATATGTTAGTAAATAGAAACAAAGCGCTTATGAAGTGTGAAATTCTATATATCAACTACTATAAATAGGTGTTTGAGAGACGATATGTAATTTTTAATATAAACCTTTCTTCAAAATATTTATAATATAATATATATATATTAATTGAATAGCATATTTTGGATCAAAATAAAATTAAAATTCAAAACAAAGGAAGACTAAATATGAATCAAACGAAAGAAGGTGGGGTGTAGTTTAAAAAAATACATTGAAATTTGAAAAATAAAAGAAATGTTTAAAAAGATTGAAAGGTAAATATATTTATATATATAAATAAATATATAAGAAAATATTATGTAACAGAGAGAACACCAAAATATAAAATATTATTGAAAATTGTTTCTGAATTGAAAAAAGTATCTGAAAAAGTTAGAGCAAAAGAACCAGGTAATAAGAACCAAGCGATAGAAATTGAGAGTTTGTTGACTAAGGCACCTACCAGTAGGGGACCCATGGTGGAAGTGCTGGGGATCGTCTGGCGCGATATATACATAGGGCTGAGAAAGAAGGCGGGGCTGACCTATTTTTTACGTCGTCTGCAACACTATAATCTCTATATATACTTTAGAAATCTTTACAAAATATCATAAATATTATTTGTTTATAATCGAGTAGATTGTTGTGTTTAGTGTGATTAGGGGCTTCGCTTTTATTATGTAGCGGAATATTTGCATTTTAGCTTTAGTCTAGTATATAGGTTTGTGTTATGTACGTCCACCTCGACTCATCCTGGCATTATATTTCTCTCTAGAGATTATTTTTTAATATGTGTATTCAAAAAACCATAATATCACATCAAATTTTGAGATATTCAAAAAAAATAAATAGGGATGAATTTCTAGAATGAGGAAGCATAATCTATTCTCATTTTTTCATATAGAGAAATGTATATTTATTATATATTTTCTAAACTATCACGTGAATAGGTTTTAAAAAACATCAAAAATTATAAACTATGATTTTTAAAGATATTTTTCGTATACCCTTTTTGCATTATTTATAGAGATGGACATATATCAACTCTCTATAGAGTTCATTCCTCCAGAAGCTGTACCTCAACCATGCACAGCATTATTTGATTTATTCTGGTTATATCTCTACATTTTCACTTACTAAATATTTATGAATATTTTGATTGTGGAGGAGAATTCGATATTCGTGCGCTTATTTCGGACAAAAAAGGTTGTGGGAGTGAATAATATGCTTTTTTTCATTAAATTGAATATTACATATGATCTTCCTAAAATCGAATCCATATTTGAGGAGGGGAGATCTGTTATCCATAAATAAATCGGAAAGGATCCGAATATTTCCAAGGTAATAGTCCTGATAGAGGAAAGTGTTGTTTTTACACCTGACACTGAACTTCCTTCTTTCAAGGTAATTTGATGATGGGTGAACAAATCTGACTACCACCTTCTAGAAGGTCTCATGTTGGGTGTTTCCTGGATATCCAAACCAATAGAATCATTACTCATCATGGAGCTTCTTCATACTGAAATCTTACATTCAATTAACATGTATAGTTTCCAAATATATATATACGATATATATATACATAAAGGCACATGTTCTCCTGGTCAGGATATGCCATCTTTATTCTTAATATCAACATCTTACCTTTTTTTATTATTTTATATTATTTTTAACATGTTAAGCGTATTTACGCAGGTTTGGCCTTAAATATCCATTTCTTGGTTTCTAAAGAAGCCTCTAGGACCAAATAGATTTTTTGTCGCAGTGGTTCAGCTCGATCAACCCTGACGAGCGCCAACAGCGGAAACGCGTTAGTGGATGGCTTTTCTTGATTTGTCAAGAAAAGGGTTGGCCAAATATCAGGGAAGAGATTGAATTAATTTTAGTTCATTTTTGTTCTGGTAGATAGTGCTCTGACATTTAAAAAGCACATGTGCTCCTGGTCAGAATATGCCTTCTTTTTTATAATATATAATAGATATAATATCTAAAAGAAAATTGTACCGAGTTGAGTTGTGCAGTCGAGGCCTTCTGTTGAAAAGAGATCAAACACTTTTACTAATTGACGGGTTTATTTTTGAACCAAAAATCGTCACAGTTTTTGAAAAAAAATCAATGATAATAGTAATCTTGAGGCCTCTTGATAGGTAGAGTACCTCAAAAAAGTAAAAGAGAGAAAGCAAAAAACTTAACAAAAAAAAAAATGATAATAATATTTACATACTGGCCAACTCAAAAAAAAAAAATCTAACTAACATACTTTATATGATGTCATTTTATTTCTAATCATTTTACTATTTTTTAAACTATATTTTTATCACTTTTCTCTGTACCCATATTATTATTTTCACAGGGGGGAAATGTTATATTAAGATATTATTTAAAATGTTATATTAAAATATTTTATTTAAAAAAAATTATAATTTCATATATATAAATACTCTGTATAAATCGACCGCCAGAGGTCACGCTTTCTCTATAAATACTCATTGTTGTTGTTCCCCGTTGGCCGACCCAAAACTTTGTAATTATGTAAATAATATTTTCATTTCTTTTATTTTTACGCCTTAAGCCAGGCAGGTAATTTTACCAAGTTATGTTTATCCTAAAGCTCAATTAAAACAATCTCTTATCAAAACTATTTTATTATTTTACTTTCAGGATTCTAGCCACGACTGCATTACCAATACTATTTAGTACCAAAAAGAACCAACAAATAACTGCATTACTATAATCCTGAACATGATCTAAAATACAGCAGAAAATCTTTTTTTTTTAAATATTATATATATATATATATATGTTATAGATTAGAAATTTTTTGTGTGTTTGATTGTTGAAAAGAGGTGCAGTCGTGGAAAAATAAAAATAATTATTTACCTTTCAAGCAGATTTTTATTTTGAATCTCTTGAAGTAAAAATATACATAAATTATTTATATCACAGGAATATAGAATTTATATAATTAATTCTATAATCGTGGATAAAAGATAGGTAGGGTTAAATATACATATTTACAACAATAATAATTAAAAGTGATATTTTTTTGAATATATGGTCAAAAATGCAGAACAGTCAATGAATGAAAAAATAAAATATATGTTTTTAAAAAAAATAAAATATTTGTATTTTAGATTATATAATATATATATATATATAATCTTACATAATGTTGCTTGGAATAATAATAATTTTCAAAAATATTGATAAAAACCTTTGGAATTACTATTTCAAATTTTAGTGAATAGGTTCCATATACCAAACTTTATCAAAAGACATGTCTATATTGGAAAACAAAGCTTTTATTGCACATTTGTTGTTGAAGCCCTGAAGTACATTTTCAGTCAAAATTTTTATATGTTGTTTTGTTGTACTACTTCTAGACATAAGAATGAAGGATTTATCTTGATATTTTGATTTTCCAAGTTACAATATATATGCGGGAAGGAAAGTTTTCATAAAACATAAAACACTTTTCCAATAAAATGGACCTAAAGTTATACGCCTTCTGACAGATTCAGGTCAGAGACAAAGTGCAATTTTCATCAAATTCAGAAATTCCACCTGTATGCTATTATTTCGAGCTATAACCCTCGTCAGTCTAAGATGTCATTGGTATCAAGAGACCCACAATTAATTCCTTAAATAATCTAATATGATCAAAAATAGTTTGGCTGAAGGTTTGATGGGTATATTTTTAGTTAAATATAGAAATTTACCTCGTAAATAAAATATTTTTAATACCCTCATGAACCTGAGAGAGCTATAGTCCTACACTTAAGTATTCCCATGGGTATTTCTAATCAATCAAATTTTGATGTTGAGGTTTTTTGACTGATTCAAATCTGCCAGCTTATAAATATGGATAAAAAATAAATGTAGTATATGCTTATAATATGAGATTTTAGGTATATATTTACGCTTATACCTAATAAGTAAATCAACAAATGAAAAAATACAAATTCTCCGATGTCATGGTAAATGTTTTGGGACAACAACCATTGGTTGAATACTTATCAACATTTTCTAGAGATTTAAGATTCGGATCTAAATAGCGTAGATTAAGACCTTCCCTCAGTTATCACTTTGATAGAATCAGAAATGATAAATACACATCCTCCATTCTCAAATAACCGACCATCTCCAGTGATACTATTACTCCAGTACGAGTGGAATAAACCATCGACAGCCACGATCCGGGATCAAATTCTGTATTATACACTTTTTCTGAAAATAAAATTTCCAAAGGCTCCCCGTTTCATGCTAAGTTCCAACCTTATTAGTGAGTGCAAGTAACCAAATGTGGTTACCTATTGAACATTTATAAGTGCAAAAGTCTAATTAATTTCTACATATGTGGACATCTTGTACACTTATAGTAAAGCAGTCGCTAACTACTAGCTACCATGATGATCATGTTGGTACCACGTGTACTTGGGATAATAATAATGCCTTCAGGTGTTTTCCTTATAATACTTCTCCAAAATATATATTTATATATATTAAAATCAAAAATACATTTATAGACCAAGTTCCAATGACCTTTAGATGGCAGAGCCCCATATAGTAGAACAGGAATCAACAAAACGTTGATTTAACCTGTTCCCTGATATTTGGCCAACCCATTTTCTTGATAAATAAAAAAACCACGCTGAGGATGGCCAACAGCCGGAAGTGCGTTCGTGGGTTGACGTTTCTTGATTTATCAAGAAAATGGGTTGGTCAAATATCAGAGAACAGTCTAAATCAACGTTTAGTTGATTTCTGTTCCACTAGATGGCGATCTGCCATTTGAAAGTTCTTGTGAACGTGGTCAGATATGCCTTGTTGAAATTTTATTTAACACCTGACCTTTTCTATATATATATATATATGTATGTGACAATATAGTGGTAATAATGTGGTGAGGAGAGAAATAATCACACGACGAGTTGGAAGAGGAATCTGGAAGCCATCCGAGAGAGAGAGGGAGCGAGAGCGCTGTCCGCTGAACGACTGTCTTGTGTGGCCACCACCCCCCCCCCCCCCCCCGACTATCTAAAAATAGTCCTGCAGGGTTCCAAACAAAGCCCCCTCCGGCATGTGGCCAGTGGTTTAAAATGGCCGTAACTTAGCCTTCTATCGACGTCTCTCTCTCGTTGACTGTAGATTTACTTTATTATTCCTGGAAGAGCATATATTATGACATATGGCCCCCGTTGTAGAAGGCTGAACATGGTTTAAGTATACTTAAAGCTGGAGAAGCCAGGAATAGAGAAAATAATTTTACAGTTGAAATTAGTTAAGGTAATGGTGACATAGTTTTATTTAAATAAACAATTGTATAGTACACAAGTAAATAATTTACAAGCAGTTTTACAACACCGGAGAGTTTGATATTTAAGGAAATTCTTGAAAATATCATGGTTATAAAAGGCTATATACAACGAAATCTAATGTACTATAAGGGAAATGTTATTGAGGAGTGTGAACAAGGGGAAGAAGAGTCACATACATATGATGGAATTCTGAAGATCATTAAGACTGGGGAACTCTACACTTTAAGATATTTTTCAGGCGGACATGGCAAGGGGAAACTTGTCATGGGCTTTCTATGCTATAAGTGTAGAGTACGAGAAATGAGGTTGAGGTTGGCAATTGTGTGAGCTCAGGACTGAGGTAAGTATAGAACTACATACAATGTTAGAACCTTGGCGAAAAGGGCGAGGGGAAACTTGCCCTGGGCCATTCTACATATCTATGCAGTTACTTGTGTAGCGAGTCCGAGGGGAAAGTCCCGTGTGTAGGTGAGGAAGTCGAATGTACTTATATTTAATTTTCGAAGATAAAATAGTTCTAGATGCAAAGGTAGAATATAGGCGGACAGAGTGAGGGGAAACTTACCCTGGGCCTTTCTACCTTAATTATTCAGATACTACTGGGTTCATAAAGTCTCGTTGTCAGGTTAGTAATTGGTAAATATTTCAGGGGATTAGCGGTTCAAATATCTTTGATCATCTTGATTGTAAGTGTAGTCATGTTGCTTTAGTGAGTTAATAGCCGTTTTAGTATGGATTAGAGTGTGATTGAAGTGTTTATATGGGAAATTGAAGGTATTTTTAGGTTGGTCTCGATCATTTACGGGCGATGAAATAAATTGTTCGTTTTCCGTATAGAGTTTTAATTTGTTGACATGAATTGTATCTGTCTCACGACTTAGAGGTCGGTTGGAGCGGTTGATCCGTACGATTTGAGGGGAAATTATCTCCAGTATTTCATAAGGTCCTGAGAAGAAAGGTGCCAGTTTACCAGTATCTGGATGGTGGTATGTTTTTGCCAAAACGAGATCGCCTACTTCAAAATCGGAAGCTCTATGTGTTTGGTCGAATCTCGCTTTGTCGCGTAAGTGTCGTTCATGTGTCCTTTGATAGGCCAATTCTCTGGCGTCGTCGATTTTTGGGTAGTTTTGTACATGCTCGGATAGTTGTAGCGGGAAACTACCTAACAAAAGGTATGACGGTGGAAACCCCGTCACAGAATGTGGGGTATGGTTATAAGCCTGAAGGACCTGAGGTAGTACTTTGGTCCAGGCCGTCTTAGGTTGTTGGAGGCGCAACAGTTTAAGTTTGCCAGTAATCGTGGCGTTTAGTCGTTCACTTAATCCGTTGGCCTGAGGGTTGTTGCTTGTCGTGAGAAGTTGGCCAATGTTATGTCTAATCAAAAATCTACGAAATTTCGGAGAGGTGAAGGCAGGAGCTCTATCCGTCAAAAGTCGTTTAGGAGAACCAAACTGGATCACCTTTTTAATCACTTGGGTATAGGTGAGAATGCTGGTGGACCGCGATGGAAATGCCCACGCGTTCCGTGTGGCATGGTCCACTACGACATGTAAGAAGGTCTGAGAATTTCCATATTTCGCGAATCCAGAAATAGTATCTAGTGACACTAGTTCGTATGGCAGGACCGCTGGGGGGAGTTGTCCCAATTCTCCGTAGATAGGTCCTTTTGGTGGTTTGACTAATTGGCATACTGAACAGGTTCTTACATGTGTCCTGATGTCATTTGTCACGCCGTCCCAATAGTATTGGGCTGCGATCAGTCTGGTCATCTGCGAAATTCCGGGGTGATTGAAATCGCGATGGGCTCGTTGTAGTAGGGTGCCACGGAGTGATGGTGGAACAATTATTTTAGTGACACCCCGTCGTGTGATGGTCATAAGGTCCTTGTTATTGAGGATATACCTTGTGTCCCTCCGTAATTCGCCCTGATGATCTTTTATTTGACCTGTGGATAGGAATCCGCAGAAAGGGTTACAGGAGAGTAGGTCCGCCTCGTACTGACGCGAGCCCTTGAGGTATTTGACCTCATAGTCGTAAGCTGAGAGTCGAAGGCTCCAATGAAAGAGGCGTCCGGTGGGGTCTTTTATGGTCTTTAGCCATTGTAAGGCGTGATGATCCGAGTAGATGACAAACTTTGTACCTAGGAGGTACACTCGGAATTTGTCAAAGCACTCTACAATGGCTAAGCACTCCAGTTCAGATTTAGTGTAATTACGCTCATAGGAACGCAACGCGCGACCGTAATATTGTACAGGGTAGATGTTACCGTCAGGATGTACTTGTTTGAGTACACCTGCGATATGCCCTGCGTGGAAGCGTCGCAATAGACCTGGCATGGGAGCCCTTCTTGAAATAGATGTAACATAGGTTGTGTTGCGAGGTGTTGCTTCAATTTATCAAAGGCTTGTTGACAATTCAGGCTCCAAACCCATTTGGCGTTCTTTTTTAGTAATTGATTTAAGGGGTGGCGAAGTCTAGCATATTCTGGGATGAATTTATGATATACGTTGACGGCTCCTAAAAATGATTGTAGGGTTCTAATGTTGATAGGGCTTCTAATAGCGTTGATGATTTTGCTATTTTTAATATTAGGTGTGTAAGTCCCTGCGGTGATGTGGTAGCCGAGAAAATCTATTTCATTTTGATAAAAAATACATTTTTTAAGGTTAAGTTGGAGATTTTCCTCTAAACAGAATTTAAAGAAAAGTCGAAGGTGGGTAAGGTGTTGTTCTGAGGAGTCAGAAAAAATAACGAAGTCGTCATAATAATGGGCTATGAAAGAGAGGTGGTGTTTGTGGATCAACTGGGTAATCACACGTTCGAAAATTTGGGGTGCTGATTTGAATCCAAAGGGTAAGCGTTTGAAATTATATTGCCCTAGTTGAGTCACGAAAGAGAGTAGTGGTTGACTCTCCTCCGCGATGGGGATTTGATAGTATGCATTGCTTATGTCAACGGTGCTAAATACTCTGGCTTTCGACAGGTTATCCAGTACCGTTTCTATCAATGGCAAAGGATGCAAATCCGAGGGTACTAGTTCGTTCACGCGACGGAAGTCAATGCAGAGACGCATGGTGTTATCGCGTTTGCGAACGAGTGTCACAGGAGAGGAATATGGGCTAGAGGAGGGGGTGATTATGTCATGTTTTAGAAGTTGAGATATCTGGTCCTGAATTTCCTTCTGGTAGGCATAGGGAGTTCGATATGGTCGGAGGGAAATAACCTTATCGGAAATAATTTTGAGTTTTACAGGGGTTATGTTGAGTGGTAATACATTGAATTTATTGATAGGGAAATTATTTAAAAGAATACAATAATTGCTGATAAGGGATAGTCAGTTCTGGGCGTTGTTCGATAAATTCTTTAATCATTAATTCTCTAGAGGCGCATGGGCTGGTAGGAAGGCTATTAAGGTTGTAAGGGTGAGAGGGGCATTCAGGGGAAGGTTGATAAATATTACTAAGGGTTGTTTGTAAGTAAGGCTCACGTGGAGGTTGAAAATCGTCAACGCCTAATTTAACCGAGTGAATTATGGGTCGTTTAGGGTTAGAAGTTATTATTCGCGAGCCGTGCTTACAAGTGGGAAGGTCACATACAAAATGGTACAAATGTTTAGGTACTGGAACACTATTTTGAAGTATCAATTGATTATGAAAATCTATTGTTAATCTTAAGAATTGCATAACATGAATAGATAGGATACCATGTTCAAGGGGTGAATTTAAAATATAAAATGTTTCATTAAAATTAAAATTATTAAATTGTATTGGTAAGGTAACTAATCTGATTGGTTTGGCATGACTAGATATAGTACGGATAATAACATCATTGTTAATAGGGGTGGAACAAATGAAACTATTAACATTTTTAATATATTCAAATTGGTTTAAACTAATTATGGAAACATTGGCTCCAGAGTCAATTAGGAATGGCATCTTTAAAGAATGAATGATAGGAGTTAAAATAATTGCACTTACAGGCGTATGCTGGTTTAGGGTGCAGGTAGGTTCATTGAGCTTCGGAGGAGTTCTGCTGCCGAAGCTGGCATTACTTGGTTTCTCCCGAGCTCGTCGTTGCTGCGGTCTCGTAGACACCTGCAGGCCCAGTCGATCTTTGGGGTTGCTCGACGCTGTGGACCGCAGGTGTAAAGGTCCGAAAAGTCCGCTGGTAGGGCCCTCGCTGCTGACACTGTGCGTGCCTGTGTTGTCCGCCACAGTAACGGCAAGGATATGGTGGGGTCTTGTCCGCGGTGGTGGAAGGTGCTCTGCTCTGGCGCGGTGATCGTTGTTGGGCAGCTTTAGTGCTGGTGTTATCCCCTTCGTAGGTCAGCTGTTGGGCTAAGCACAACCATTCTTCTGGTCCCGAGGGTTGTGCCATCTTTAAAAGGTTGCCATAGTTACGCGGCACACCGTTGGATAGTGCTTGCACGATGGCACTCTTAGGGAGGTTGATCGCCAATCCTATTTGGACCTTGTTCTTGTAGTAGGTCTCGATCTCGGTCATCGATGTGCATTTAAGTTCATAGAACTCTTGAAGAGTGAAGCTAGGGTGTCGGGGATAGACGGCGCTGAGTGACTCCTTGACCTCTTCATAAGTCTTATTGAGTAGAGCTAAGTCTTGTGCAATTTTGCGAGGTTCGCCTCTGAGTGATGATAGAGCCTTTCGAGCTTGGCGTGCTGACTCTAAGTTGTGGAAGTTCGGCTGAGACTCAAGTTGTGAGAAGAAGTGTGCGGCAGGTTCATCTCCGTCGTAGGTGATTGCTTCTTCAGACTCACGGTTTAAAAGTTGGTCGAGACAGAGGGTGAGAGTTCGAAGGGAAGGGCTACAGTAGAGTCGGTCGTTGGTTCTTGTGGAACTTGGTTGTGGGTTTGTTCGATCATCGTGGTATTGCTTCTTGTTTTCTTCATACTCTGGTATATGAGGGATTTGTTTCCCGGTCAGGTCTTATCCTGTCGACTTTCAGTGTGGCAATATAGTGGTAATAATGTGGTGAGGGGAGAAATAATCACACGACGAGTTGGAAGAGGAATCTGGAAGCCATCCGAGAGAGAGAGAGGTAGCGAGAGGGCTGTCCGCTGAACGACTGTCTTGTGTGGTCACCCCCCGACTACCAAAATAGTCCCCAGGTGTTGACGGGCGGGCCCCTTTTTACGCCCCTTTGGAATGTCGTGATCTCTAAAGTGACGCCCTTTAGTTACCCATCTCTCTTTGGCTGATTATAGGTTTGTTTTATTAATCCTGGAAGAGCATATATTATGACATATAAATATATAAATAGTGTAAAAACTATATAATAAAAATATAATAGTGATTCTATATTTAAAATTTAAAGAGTAAACTGATAAGATTGATAATTTATATCAAGTAGATTTGATTAGATTAGCAAGCTAAATCTAAATTAATTATAAAAATAAATAGTTGTTTAGTTTTATAGTTTAGTTTTGTATTAAAATTATCTTTATTACTTTGATTATTTAAATTCAAATTATAAAATTTGTAAATTGTTATTATTCAATAGAGAGAGAGAAAAAAAATTATTTACTTCTTACACATCATCCATATATATTTATAATTAATAACAATAAAATTTAACAACGTAACGTCTTTTGCAATCGGCTGTTACACGTCATTTAGACATACTCTAATTTGTATATAGAATAATAGAAGTCAGAATATATTTAATAGTATAAATTTTAGTAGTTAGAGAAAAGAGAGAAAGACAGAACCATGCACTTTTATTCAAACTAATAATAAGAAAAAAAAAGTTTTGTAAAGAAGGTAGATAATATTGTTAGTATATATATATATATATTTATAATTTTATATTTTATCCTTTTTTTTATGATTTTTTAATTTTTTTTATTTTAAAATATGAATATATCTAGTTGTATTTACTAATATATCTATAATATGAATTAACTTTTGTTATAAGTTTGGTTATTATGTTTTGAAACCCTAATGGTAGACCAGACATATACAAAAAAAAATTAAATTGAAATAATTAGTGGAAAAAGAGATCTGCTGGACCGGAGATTTTCAAATAGAAATCCAGCGACATTTCACTCCTGGATATGCCTTCTTTATTTTTAATATCAACATCTTACTTTTTATTATTATAATTTCCTATTATTTTTCCACATGTTAAGCGTATTTACTCAAGTTTGACCTTAAATATCCATTTCTTGGTTTCTAAAAAAGCCTCTGGGACCAAAAAGAATTTTGGTCGCAGTGGTTCAGCTCGCTCAACGCTGACGAGCGCCAACAGCGGAAACGCGTTAGTGGATGGCTTTTCTTGATTTGTCAAGAAATTGGGTTGGCCAAATATCAGGGAACAGGTTGAATTAATTTTTAGTTCATTTTTGTTCTACTAGATAGCGCTCTGCAATTTAAAAAAACACATGTGCTCCTGGTCAGGATATGTCTTCTTTATTTACAATTTATATATATAATCTGGCATAATGTTGCTTGGAATAATAATTATTTTTTAAAATTATTGAAAAAAATATTTGGAATTACCCTTTTAATGTTTTGTGAATAGGTTCCATATACCAAACTTTATCAAAAGTAATGTCTATATTGGACTATGTCTATGTTCTTGAAGCCCTGAAGTAGGTTTTCAGTTGATATTTTTATATGTTGTGTTATACTACTTCTAGACATGAGAATGAAGGATTTATCTTGTATTTTGAATCCCCAAGTTACAATAAATATTCGGGAAGAAAAGTTGTCATTAAACATGAAAACACTCTTAAACTACAATCAAAATGGACACTATATCACACTATCTGACAAATTCAGGTCACACACAGAGACAAAGTGCAATTTTCATCAAATTCAGAAATTTCACCTGTATGCTATGATTTCGAGCTATAACACACGTCAGCCTGAGATGTCTTTGGTATCAAGAGATCCACAATTAATTCATTGAATATTCTAATATGATCAAAAATAATTTGGCTAAAAGGTGGACTGGGTAATTTTATGGTTAAATATAAAAATTTACCTTGTGAATAACATATTATTAATGCCCTTAAGAACCTGAGAGGGCTATAGTCTGGCACTAAAGTATCCCCATGTCATTCCTAATCAATCAAAGTTGGTGTTTGGGGTTTGTGACTGATTCAATTGTGCCAGCTAGAAAATATGAATAAAAGATAAATGTAGATTTTGCTTATATTTTGAGATTTGAGGTATATTTAATTTTGCTTTTATACCTAATAAGTACATAGAGAAATGAAAAAAATACAAATTCTCCGATGTCTTGGTTCATGTTTCAGGACAATAACCATTGGTTGAATACTAATCAACATTTTCTAGAGATTTAGGATTCGGTTCTCGTAGATCAAGACTTTCCCTTAGTTATCACTTTGGTAGAATCAGAAATGATAAATACACATCCTCCATTCTCCAATAAGCGACCACCTCCAGTGATATATGAGTGGAATAAACCATCGATTTTCGACAGCCATGACACATATCAAATTCTATATTGGGCACTTCTTTTTTTTTTAAAGAAAAATGATAATGGTTACCGATTTTTGATAAGGTCCAACTTTATCAGTGAGTGCAAGTAACCAAATGTAGATATTGCGCATTTATAAGTGCAAAAGTTGAATTACTTTCTACATTTGTGGACATCTGGTACACTTATAGTAAAGCAGTCGCTAACTACTTCCCATCATGATGATCATTGTTTGTACCACGTGTACTAGGGATAATAATAATATGTCTTTATTTATTTTTTTTTATCTTGCTTCTCCAATAAATATATATTTATATTAAAATAAAAAGTCATATTCTGACCAAGTTTTCCAGACCTTTAGATGGAAGAGCCTCATCTAGTGTAACAGAAATCAACTAAACGTTGATTTAGCCTGTTCCCTGATATTTGACCAACCCATTTTCTTGATTAATAAAAATACCACGCTGAGGAGGGCCAACAGCCGGAAGCGCGTTCGTGGGTTGGCGTTTCTTGATTTATCAAGAAAATGGGTTGACCAAATATCAGAGAACAGTATAAATCAACGTTTAGTTGATTTCTGTTCCACTAGATGGTTATCTGCCATCAAAAGCTTATATATATATATTTTACCACATATATTTATATACTGGAAGTTTGTGAATTTTCTGATGAATTGCTTTCAAATACCATTCAGCATCGGACCATTTTTCTTAATTCTTGTTTGTAGGATTGTCTGATTTGGTTAGACCACCTTCTTCTATCAATTTCTTACACTTTCCTTTTATCCATTTCAAGTACAATATCATTATTAATATGTTTCGAACTAAATTGTCATGTTCAGTCTATGTTATTATACCTTCCTCATAGGTAGAGGCTGTGATGTATATATACTATATTATGGAATATGTAATAAACCATTCATTTATTTGGATTCTAATTTTCTATTTCTCTAATATTCTTCAAGTCTCTGTTTCCTAAAACATTCTATTTCTAACATATTTTAATGAGCTTCTTTCTGATGGGCTTTTTACTCTCTTTCTCAACTAGATGTGAACAATATTCTCTATATTTGGTTCAATGATTATTCAGCTAGGTCTTTGGCGATTCAAATGCTAAGTATAATTCAGCTCAAAAGATAATAATAACTCTTATAAATTCAATTTTGATTTCATAGTATATATATAAAATATAGTAGCGGTTTAATTCATTGTTCACTTCATATTTTGTAAAGAAAATTAATCTTCTGATTGTTTAGAGAGATTGACAACTACTATAAGAACCAAAAACCTACATTCTTTTGAGAGGAAAAACATACCATATTCAATTGTAAATAAAATTTTGCCTTATTTTGAAGTTATGTTAATATTTACTATAATTCATATTATGTCTCTTAATTTATAAGAGTGTGTAGAAGACCTTTTTCTCTAAATATTCAAATAAAAGAATGAAATAAAGTAGTTATTCAATTATGTAACAAAGGGAAATTGAAAAAGATTATAATTTATAAGTATATAAACTTGTATTAAAATGTAAAATATTCCTAAAATATTTCAAAGAATAATTCATGAATTGCAAAGTTGATTTAATAATTTTCAATATATTTGCCAAGAGTATTTTTATATATTATGCGAGAATAAAACATATTTATTTTATATTTTAACACTAGGTCTATGTGTTTATTTTTTCATTCTTGCTCTTATATGCATGTATTGGATAATTAAAGAAAAGCGCTTTCAGGTTAATTCAAATTGCGAGAGGATGTGGTGTAAATATATGTGAATAAAGATTCAAAAGACAAAGATTTTATAAAAGGATAAAATATATTCACAATAAAAGAGGCCAGCTCAATATATTTCACGTGCCATTCAAGTTTAAAGCTTTACAGAATCATTTTTGAATAAGAAATCTTGATAGCATCTTCAGCAAATTGGTATTCTGGAATTAATAGAACAGCACGTTCGTCAAAGGGCTGGAAATTATTAGTAATGATGTCCATGGTGCTTATGATGACCATGGTGATGACCGTGGTGATGTCCGTGATGGTGTCCATGATGATGTCCGTGATGATGACCATGTTTGTGGCTGTGGTCATGTCCGTGCTTGTGGTCATGATGGTGGTCATGTCCATGCTTATGTCCGTGCTTGTGTCCATGGTCGTGGTGGTGTTTGTGGTGATGGTGGTGATCGTGGTGATGCTCATGATGATGAACGTGCTTGTTGTCGTGATGATGATCATGTCCGTGCTTGTGACCATGGTGGTGATCATGTTTGTGTCCATGGTCATGCCCATGCTTATGGTCTTGGTGATGATCATGCTTGTGATCATGGTCATGACCATGTTTATGTCCGTGATGATGCCCATGTTTGTGATCATGTCCATGCTTATGGCCATGGTCATGATGTCCATACTTATGTTCATGGTGCTCATACTTATGTTCGTGATGATCATACTTGTGACCATGTTCGTGTCCACCATACATATGCCCATAACCATGTCCATGTTTGTGATGCCCATCATCATGGTGCCCGTACTTAGATTCAGCTTCGTTAAAAGCTTCCATGTAGTGCTGATAGGACGGTAGACTCTGACTTCCGTAGCGCTTGAGCAGTTCAGGATTGCTGTTCAGGTACTTGTCCCATTCTGAAAGCCAATCTTCCTGGATCGACAGAGGGACTTTCTTGATAGACTCCATGGGGGCGGCGGTGATGGGCTTGCCCCATGCCAAGCCGGCCAGTCCAAGCAGCAACTGCAACAAAAAAGGTTGGTACAAAGAAACACAATATGGAAAGCAAGATTATACAGATAATACTTCTTGGTAACTGCTAAAAATTTGAAAACTAATTCTCGATAACTCTTGCTTTTCTAATTTACAATTTCGATTATCAATTTATATATAGGAAGAAATATAAAGAATAATTTAATAGGTGAATTTTTTTAAATTATTATTGGGTGAGTGGCTAGCAGATAGGATTACAGATATACAGATAGTAAACACCCACACATGATGCTATTTCTCTCGCCATTAAAACATATATACAAGAAATTCATATATGTTATTCACAATATAATATAATTTTGCAAGATACAATATTAAATACGAAATATATATCAACCCATATGAAATTTATTATTGATAATATTATTATTTTCAATACAAATAATTATCAATATATCTCTACCAAAAAAAAACGAAAAGGCTTAAATACCCATATTTTCTTCGAGCACCTTTATATACCTATACTTATAGTTTAAAAGGTTTTAGAGAAAGGATTCTAGAAGATGTACGTTCAGACTTTTCGAAATATTGTGAGCTATCAAAATTTAATAAATATAAATTTATATTCGTAAATAAGCTAGTAATCAATAAAATATTTGAAAAAAATATGAGAAAAAGTCCGTGGGCCATCAGTACCAAAGGCATAGGTAGTTGGATTTTCTTGAATAATCATGAAAATGGGCTGGCCTATAAATATGGAGTGAATCTACATCAATGTTTATTTATTATTAGTTACATTAGATGGCGCTCTATTATCTAAAATGATATTGTGAGAGGTCAGGAAATATCTTTTCAAAAACATATATAATGTATCGTGCCATTAGATATTTCCAATAAAAATATATTATATGTTAGTAAATAGAAACAAAGCGCTTATGAAGTGTGAAATTCTATATATCAACTATTATAAATAGGTGTTTGAGAGAGGATATGCAATTTTTAATATAAACCTTTCTTCAAAATATTTATTATATATATATATATATATATATATTAATATTCAATAAAATTCAAAACAAAGTAAGACTAAATAATAATCAAACGAAAGAAGGTGGGATGTAGTTTAATAAAATACATTGAAATTTGAAAAATAAAAGCAACGTTTAAAAAGATTGAAAGGTAAATATATTTATATATATAAATAAAAATATATTAGAAAATATTATGTAACAGAGAAAACACCAAAATATAAAATATTATTGAAGATTGTTTCTGAATCGAAAATGATATCTAAAGGTAGCTGATCAAGTTAGAGAGAGAGAGAGCAAAAGAACCAGGTAGTAAAAACCAAGCGATAGAAAGTGAGAGGTTGTTGACAAAGGCACCTACCAGTAAGGGACCCATGGTGGAAGTGCTGGGGATCGTTTGGCGCGGTATATATATAGGACTGAGAAAGGAGGTGGGGCTGACCTATTTGTTTCGTCATCTGCATCAATATTATCTCTATATATATATATACTTTAGAAACCTTTAAAACATATTATATATATTATTTGTTTATAATTGAGAAGATAGGTGTGTTGTGTATTAGGAGCTTCGTTTTCTCATTATGTAGCGGAATATTTGCATATTTGCTGTAGTCTGGTATGTAAGTTTGTGTTATGTACACCCACCTTGCCTCATCCTGACATTATATTTCCCTTTCAAGATTATATTTTAATATGTGTATTCAAAAATCTTAATATCACATCAATTTTGAAGATATTTTAAAATATAGAGATATTTTCCTAGAACGAGGAAGAATAATCTATACATTTTTTGTCATATACCACAGCATCATTAAATTATTCTGGTAATATCTCTTTATTTGTACTTCCTAAATCTTTATGAATATCTAGATTGTGAAGAAAAATTCGATATATTTGTGTGCTTATTTCAGGAAATAAAGGCTGTGCAAGTGAATAATATGTTTTTCTCCATTAGATAAACTGTAATAACACAGAGAGAAATGATAGTTGAGAGGAAGCTAATGTATAACAACCAATGTTTGGCAGAACTATGAAACAAAGTGAAATTGTTGGTTAACTGTTTTTTTAGCTATTCTTTCTAAAGTTGGAATCGATTAATGATTGGTTAATTGAAAATGATTAATTCCCTGGATTTTGGCTTTGGCTCCGCCATTCCAGAATCGTAGTTCTTTGATTGTTTAATTTGCTTAATATCTTTGGAAAATATTTTTTTCCAGAGAGATTTTGATTTCAAATGTCAATAGATATTGTAAGTTAGATTGCACCTCTGTGATACAGCTGACAGATAAAGTTTGTTTGTTAACTAGATTTCAAAGCTTTTTTTTTGTTAATATCGAAATATTCAAATGTGATTACTAATAAAAGCAATAATTTCTTATTTTTTGGCTCAGTATTGTATTGTTTTTGGCTCAAAATTGTATTGTTTTTGGCTCATTATTTTATTGTTTTTAGCTCAGTATTGTTTTGTTTTGGCTCAGTATTGTAATGTTTTTGGCTCAGTATTGTATTGTTTTTGGCTCAGTATTGTATTGTTTTTGGCTCAGTATTTTATTGTTTTTGGCTCAGTATTGAATTGTTTTGGCTCAGTCATTCTAGAAACGTATTTCATAATTTCATTAAATGTTCAATTCTCGTAGGATCTTTGGGAAATATTTTTCTGCTTTTCTTATGAAGTTTCCTTGAATTCAATTTAATCCTCTTTCTTAATTCAGAAATTTTGAAAAAAAGGAGGATTACGGCTCTCTTCTCTCTCTTTCCTTTCTCGCGAGACTTTGATTTCAAATTTCAAAAAAATGTTTTAAGTTAGATTGCACCTCTGTGATCCAACTGGCAATTAAAATTTGTTTGTTAACTAGATTTCAGAGCTATATTTTATTAATATATAAAACTTATATGTGATTTCATATTTTAAAATATTCCTAGGTATTGTTTTTGGCTATTTCATTCTAGAAGTGTAGTTTGTGGTTTCTTTGAATTTCAATTTCTCTAAGATCTTAAGAATTTTTTTTTTTGCTATTCCTATAAAGTTTCCTTGTATACAACTTTTGCCTCCTCCCTAATTTAGAAAATTTGAACAAATGGTGGTTCTTGGTTGACCTGTCTTTTAAGACTCGATTACAAATACGTCAATAGATGTTGTAAGTTAGATTGCAATTCTGCGATCTAGATGGGAGAGAAGCATATTTATACATATATATATATATAAGAAATAAACCCAAATAAAACAAGAATTTTTTTTAAAATTTAACAGCCTTCTAATTTCCTTATCTGCTAGGAAAAGAGTTAATTACAGTAAGGTACAGGAAGTTGATTATATTTAGCCGTGTATTAATGGTTTAATTTTTTGAATATTATTTGCACGCTATATTTCAATGTGTCAATTTAAGAGAATATACAAATATAGACCTTATCAAATTGAAATCGTTTTTTTTTTTAAGATTCTCTTGAGTGTCTTATTAGATTTATTCTACCATTAAAGGCTGATAGCTTGATCTCAGCGTTGTTTTCTTTTTTCAATTAAAAAGGCATATATATGTTATATTAAAATATTATTTTATTTAAAATTATATTTCATATATTAAATGACTCTGTTAAATCGACCACCAGAGGTTGCAGTTTTTACTATATAAAATCATTGTTGTTGTTTTATCCCAATGGTCGGCTCAAATCTTTTGTACATTATGTAAATAATTTTTCATTTTTCAGATTCTTACGCCTTAAGCCAGGCAGTACTTTTAACAAATTATGTTTTTAATTATATTATAAATATATGCCTTTTTAATTGAAGCTCTATTTATGAATTGCTCTATTTTAAAAATTGTTCTTTTTATTGGTGCTTCGTTTTTGCATTGTGGCTCAAAGCTACTTTAGACTGAACATATAAACATTCTAGTCGATGGGATGCTGTACTATTTTTCTGTTTTTGAATAGAATTGTTTGTGTATTTTAGGAATTCATTCTGGCCTTCCAGTTGTGACACACTGATACTCATTTTCATCATCAATATCTTAGAGTTTTTGAGATAATTGTTGATGATCTTAGAGAGAAAGAGAATGAGATTGAAACTGATTTAATACAATGTCCATATAAGATTATATAAGGTTAAATACAGAATAAATATAAATATGAGTGAATAGGATTATATATTGATAAATATATGAAAAAATAAATGTAAATATATAAAGTAATTGATAAATATACATATATATATTCCTTTAGCTCAATTAACGCTATTTTGATATTTGCTATTTTTATCATACTTTCAAGATTTTCAACCACGACTGCATTGCCATGGCATAATTCACAAAATATCCAAAATCAAGAAGAAAATCCAATCTTTTATTTTATATAACATATATATATATATTGAATTGAAATTTAATAATTTATTTACCAATATATGAGTTGGCTGAACTTCAACCTTTTTTAAGGTATTACTTGTAGTATTATTATTTTGGATTCAATATATATGCCTTTTAATTAAAGATCTATTTATGGACTGCTCTATTTTAAAAATTGTTCTTTTTATTGGTGCTTCATTTTTGCATTGTGGCTCAAAGCTACTTTAGACTGAACATTAAACATTCTAGTCGATGGGATGCTGTACTATTTTTCTGTTTTTGAATAGAATTTTTTGTGTATTTTAGGGATTCATTCTGGCCTTCCAGTTGTGACACTGATACTCATTTTCACCACAATTTCTTAGAGTTTTTGAGATAATTGTTGATGATCTTAGAGAGATCTATTTGTGTAGAGATATATGAGATAGAGATATGATATATAGATATATCTACTTGTATAGAAATATATTGTATAGAGTATAGAGATATCTAATTGCATTATCTATAAATAGATTGAAAAGGTAGAAGCCGAGGACCAAACTTTGGGTGACTCCCGTAGTAATAGGTCTGGTTAAGGAAAGTGTTGTTTTCCACCTAATTCTAAACTTCCTCCTTTCAAGATAGGTTAATCAGGTTTCAGATTTAGGAACATTTGTGATGCATCTAACTTTGATTTTCGTATTGAATACGCGATATCCCTACAAGGGATGATTGCATCAAGCAACAACACTAAATTCAGAGACTTTTTACATAAACAAATGGTGAATTACAAGGTTTGAGTAGAAGTTTAAAGAATAGAATAAAGGAAAGGACATTAAAATCATGCTTGGTTCCACATCCTACCTAGTAACAACCAATGGAATAAATAAAATATACATAGTTTAGAAACTTAGATTTTTGTATTGAATAAGTGGGAAAGTGTATTTATAAGAAAGACAAATCTATAGATTAAATATATGTGAAGTCTATTATTCAAAATAATTTTTCTTAAAAAAAAATAATAACGCGTGATTTAACTTAATTCCTTTGCTGCTTGTCAATAAATGTTTTGGTTAAATTTCAAATATGATTCTAAACCTCGTAGAATTTGAAAATGTGTACAGTTATTATATGCATACACATAGCTTTATTAAGACCACCGGTCTTATACAGATTCACCACAGGAAGAAAGTAAGCATAGATGGAACTCCTGTACTCCAGGCAGCACAGAACCCAATACAGTTATTATATATATAGTCAAGAGAGAGAGAGAGAGTTAACATTTCAAATCTACAAAAGTCGATTCGATTTAATTTGTTCCATGATATTTGATTGTTGTTGTTGTTGTGTCCAATGAAGAGCCTCAGATGTCTCCATGCATCTCTATCACAGCAGCAGCAATATCCACTATCTTGGGTAGGCTATTCATTGGAAAATGGGTGCCGTTGCCATATTAGTCACCTTGGAAACGAACCAGAATTTGGTCAAATATTCCAAGGGTCCAGGGGGGACCGCAGGGAGGTGTGGTTGGACTTCTCCCCCCCCCCTCCCCCCCCCCCCCACCATGATATTTGGTCTACCCAATTTCTTGACAAATGAAGAAAGCGCGTACATAGTTGCCTTTTCTTGATTTATCCAGAAATTGAATTAGCCAAATATCATTGAAAAAGTCAAATCAACGTTTAGTTGATTTTTATTACACTAGATGGTGCTCTACCATCTAAATTTTTCATGTGAGCAGTCAGGATATGCCCCTTATTATTTTTTGTTTTTAAATATATATATTAGAAGAGAAAATATTTCTATAAAATAAGAATATAAAACAGTAGCAATGCGTTTCTTTATTCGTGCAAAGTACAAACTTTCGGATCTTAGAAGAATTATAAAGATTCGAAAGCTTGTACTTTGCACAAATAAAGAAATGCATTGATACTATTTATATTTCTTATTTAATATTTATGTGTACCAAAATCGACATATTTCACCTTTAAATGCATTAGAATAATGAATAATATATTTTGGGTTATAACACTCCAATAAAAACGTGAGTTACCAATTACCAAATATTTTATTTCCAAAGCGCGCTATATCCCGCAAGGGATACTTGGCCAAACAAGGAAAAAAGTTTATTTACATAAGTTATTTACATTATTCAACGCATGAAAACATTAGAGATCCATATTTAGTAGAAAGTTTAGAATGTATTTACAAAATGAATTGAACTTTAAATATGATTTTTTTAATCGGAAATCAAATCGTTAAGTACACAAACAACTAGTTCATTTTTCATTCTATAATCTTGAAATGCTTGGCAATCGATCAGTAGATGTCTTGAGGTTTGTTCCGCAATACCACAAAAGCAACTTGAATCCTCCACTGCCTTTATTCTATTTAAAAAACCTTTGAAATTTCCGTGGTTTGTAACAAATTGAGTATTATAAAAATTTGGACGAAAGTATTTAGGGATTTCTTGGGGAAAAAGCTCAAGAAAGTTTTATTTGCTTCGTTTTTCAGAACATTCATTCTTGATTTGAGAAAGGTATCTATAATTCCTGGAATAAATGGGTCATAAATTTGTTGATCATCTGTGGATAGGTTTCTCAGATCACAGATATCATGATTCTGGGTTCGATAAAGTCTGAGATCAGAGGAATGTTGGCCAAACTATGAACACAGCTATATGATGTGGATTTGTAGGCTTGTATACACCATGTTAGTATTTGATATTGGGTTGAATTTAATTTTTGAAAACATTTTTTATTTAAATATTTGAACCAAATTTCGAATCCATATGTAAGTATTGGTCTGAAAATGGATTTATATAAAGCTAGTCTTCTCTGGGCGCTTAGACCCCAAGATTTCCCACAAATTGAGAAGAGATAATTTTTAAAACGTTTTGTACGATTTACTATTTCTTCTATGTGGTATCAAAAATTTATTTTGTTTCTTCTTCTGTGATTGAGTTGGTGATAACAATTGAGCCACAACATCAATTTAAGAAAATGCAACCTTCCCCCCCCCCCAAAGCTAACAGTCAGTACTGGAATTCTTACAATTCCGCGCTAGCCCCACAATATTTATTATAAATTTCCGATTTGAAATCAATTCTATCATGACAATATAGATTTTTCTGAAACAAAGTGGTATTTAGATGACCGCGACAACAAAAAATTCATATTTAGGGTGTTTTTAACTTAATATAACCTCTAAATTTAAACCTACAGTATGTAAATAAGCACACCACATTTAGATGGTTTTTCACAATTTAAAAATGGAATGGAATCGGTGAAAGATGAGAAGCGTGTTGGACGTCCAATTATGCACAGGAACCCTGAAAAAATGAGCCAAATTTCAAAATTGATAAAAGAAAATCCACGAATAGGGGGTTTACGGGACATTGAGGAAGAAACAGGGATATCAAAATCATTAGTTGGATCGATAATTAAATAAGACTTGTAGTTAAAGAAGACACCTTCAAAATTTGTCCCTAAAATGATCACAATCCAACAAAAGGAGAATCGCGTTGAAGTTGCCAAAAAAATGCTTGAAATGGTGGAAGAAAACCCCAATTGGAAGGAAAAATTAATTACTGGAGACGAGACATGGGTTTATGGGTATGAACCGTAAACAAAACGCCAATCCATGGAGTGTTAAAGAAAAGGTCAACCAAGAACGAAGAAATCCCGAATTTGCAAGTAAAAAAAAAAGTCTTATTGGTCACGTTTTTTGACATAAAGGAAATTGTGCATTATGAATATCTAGAGGAAGGTCAAACAATCAATAAGGAGTCTTATTTAAACATTATGAGACGTGTACGTGAATCAATTCGTATGAAAATAAGTGAAATGTGGAGTTCCAAAAATTGGATTATCCATCATGATAATGCACCACCACACACCGCTACATCTGTACTGACTTATTTGGCTAAACACGGCATCCAAATACTTCAACAACCTCCCTTTTCCCAAGACCTAGCTCCAAATGATTTATTTTTCTTTCCTAAACTCAAAATAGCTCTAAAAAGAAGGAGATTTGACACTAGAGAGTCCATCATAGCGGATTCGAAAAAGGTCTTGAAGAACATCCCTAAATCTTATGATTGTGTAGAGGGATTTAATACTTTTATAAAACCCGAAAACATTTTTGTTTTTACTCTAAACATACCAAATTTGATTGTAAATATATTTTTAATCTCAATTTGAAAAGTTGTATTAATATTTACTATAATTAAGACTATGTCTCTTAATTTGTAAGAGAGTGAAGTAAACAATTTCTTCACTATAATTTCTAATAAAATGATAGAAGTGTTAAGTAATTGTATATTATATTTATTAATTATGCTCAAATAACAAAGGTAAATTTATAAAAATGATTATTTAGAAGTATATTTTTGTAATAAATTCTAAAATAATTCTAAAATATTTCACAGAATAATTCAGAAAATGCAGAGTTGATGATACACATTCAAAAAAGCCATGATTTGTTAATTTTCATTGATTATGGCAATAGATTTTTTTCATATATTATGCGAAAGTGGAATATTTTTAGCTTCTATTTGAAATCTAGATCTATGTGTTTATTTTTTTTTTCATTCTCCTTATATTATGCATGTATTGGATAATTGAAGAAATGCGCTTTCAGGTTAATTCAAATTGTGAGAGGGTGTGGTGTAAATATATGTGAATAAAGAATCAAAGGACAAGGTATTTATAAAAGGAGATAAAAACATTTATTTCACAATAAAAGAGACCAGCTCAATATATTTCACATGCCATTCAAGTTTAAAGCTTTACAGAATCATTTTTGAATAAGAAATCTTGGTAGCATCTTCAGCAATTTGGTATTCTGGAATTAATTGAACAGCACGTTCGTCAAAAGGCTGGGAATTATTAGTAATGATGTCCATGGTGCTTATGATGACCATGGTGATGACCGTGGTGATGTCCGTGATGGTGTCCATGATGATGCCCGTGATGGTGACCATGTTTGTGGCTGTGGTCATGTCCGTGCTTGTGGTCATGATGGTGGTCATGTCCATGCTTATGTCCGTGCTTGTGTCCATGGTCGTGGTGGTGTTTGTGGTGATGGTGGTGATCGTGGTGATGCTCATGATGATGAACGTGCTTGTTGTCGTGATGATGATCATGTCCGTGTTTGTGACCATGGTGGTGGTCATGTTTGTGTCCGTGGTCATGCCCATGCTTATGGTCTTGGTGGTGATCATGCTTGTGAGCATGGTCATGACCATGTTTATGTCCGTGATGATGACCATGTTTGTGATCATGTCCATGCTTATGGCCATGGTCATGATGTCCATACTTATGTTCATGGTGCTCATACTTATGTTCGTGATGATCATACTTGTGACCATGTTCATGTCCACCATACATATGCCCATAACCATGTCCATGTTTGTGATGCCCATCATCATGGTGCCCGTACTTAGATTCAGCCTCATTAAAAGCTTCCATGTAGTGCTGATAGGACGGTAGACTCTGACTTCCATAGCGCTTGAGCAGTTCAGGATTGCTGTTCAGGTACTTGTCCCATTCTGAAAGCCAATCTTCCTGGATCGACAGAGGGACTTTCTTGATGGACTCTATGGGGGCGGTGGTGATGGCCTTGCCCCATGCCAAGCTGGCCAGTCCGAGCACCAACTGAAACAAAAAAAGGTTGGTACAAAGAAACACAATATAGAAATCTAGATTATACAGGTAATACTTCTTGGTAACTGCTAAAATTTGAAAACTTATTCTCGATAATTTGCATTTATAATTTCCAAATTTCGGATATCAATCAAATTCAATTCTTATATTGGCAGAAATATAAAGAATAATTTAATAGGTGAATATTTTTGTCTTAATATTTGGGTGATTGGCCAGCATATAGGATTACAGATATACAGATAGTAAACACCCACACATGATGCTATTTCTCTCGCCATAAAAACATATATACAAGAAATTCATATTTGTTATTCACAATATAATATTATTTTGCAAGATACAATATTAAATACGAAATATATATCAACCCATATGAAATTTATTATTGATAATAGTATTATTTTCAATACAAATAATTATCAATATATCTCTACCAAAATAAAACGACAAGGCTTAAATACCCATATTTTCTTCGAGCACCTTTATATACCTATACTTATAGTTTAAAAGGTTTTAGAGAAAGGATTCTAGAAGATGTACCATCAGACTTTTCGAAATATTGTAAGCTATCAAAATTTAATAAATATAAATTTATATTCGTAAATAAGCTAGTGATCAATAAAATATTTGAAAAAAATATGAGAAAAAGTCCGTGGGCCATCAGTACCAAAGGCATAGGTAGTTGGACTTTCTTGAATAATCATGAAAATGGGTTGGCCTATAAATATGGAGTGAATCTACATCAATGTTTATTTATTATTAGTTACATTAGATGGCGCTCTATTATCTAAAATGCTATTGTGAGCGGTCAGGAAATATCTTTTCAAAAATATATATAATGTATCGTGCCATTAGATATTTCCAATAAAAATATATTATATGTTAGTAAATAGAAACAAAGCGCTTATGAAGTGTGAAATTCTATATATTAACTACTATAAATAGGTGTTTGCGAGAGGATATGCAATTTTTAATATAAACCTTTCTTCAAAATATTTATAATATAATATATATATATATGTGAAAAATAGTACAAATGTAACATTTATTAAAATTCAATAAAATTCAAAACAAAGGAAGACTAAATAAGAATCAAACGAAAGAAGGTGGGGTGTAGTTTAATAAAATACATTGAAATTTGAAAAATAAAAGCAACGTTTAAAAATATTGAAAGGTAAATATATTTATATATAAAATAAATAAATATATATATTAGAAAATATTATGTAACAGAGAGAACACCAAAATATAAAATATTATTGAAAATTGTTTCTGAATCGAAAAAGATTTCTGAAGGTAGCTGATCAAGTTAGAGAGAGAGAGAGAGTGAGAGCAAAAATAAAAAAAAAAAAACGGGTAGTAAAAACCAAGCGATAGAAAGTGAGAGGTTGTTGACAAAGGCACCTACCAGTAAGGGACCCATGCTGGAAGTGCTGGGGATCGTTTGGCGCGGTATATATATAGGGCTGAGAAAGGAGGTGGGGCTGACCTATTTGTTTCGTCGTCTGCATCAATATTATCTCTATATATATATATACTTTAGAAACCTTTAAAACATATTATATATATAATTTGTTTATAATTGAGGAGATAGGTGTGTTGTGTATTAGGAGCTTCGTTTTCTCATTATGTAGCGGAATATTTGCATATTAGCTGTAGTCTGGTATGTAAGTTTGTGTTATGTACACCCACCTCGCCTCATCCTGACATTATATTTCCCTTTCAAGATTATATTTTAATATGTGTATTCAAAAATTCATAATATCACATCAAATTTTGAGATATTTCAAAATATAGAGATATTTTCCTAGAACGAGGAAGAATAATCTATACTTTTTTTGTCATATAAAGATATGTGTATATTTATTATATATTTTCTAAACTATCGCGTGAATAGGTTAAAAAACTTCAAAAATATTAACTCTTGTTTCTAAAAATGTTTTTTTTTCCTATACCCATCTAGTGTTTTTTATAGAGATGTGTGTGATATAATATTTTCCAAAAAATACATTTTAAAAATTTCTAAAAATGCCTTACAATGAATATAGAGGAAAAACAATAGAAAAGATTTAAAATTTAGGTGAGGTTTAAAAATTTTCCTTTTTCCAAATAATGTTTCGGCTAATTTTACTTAGGTATTTTTTTTTTTTGCAAAATTTGATCAAATTTTTCATTATCATATAACTGAAATTTGATAATGTCTTGCACCATACGTAGGAATGAATGTCAAATATTCGTTGAATTTTTAAATTATTCCAAAAATAAAACAATCATGTACACGTTTAAGTCTTTTTGGATCTCTCATCGTGGTTAAAACCGTCTCCAACTCAATTATAGCTAAATAATATTTATTGCTTGTTACCTAGTACCGGATTGAAGCTATATACAAGGTAGTCCATATGTCCCGAACCCTTTTATTTTTTTATTAAAAATTAAAAGGTAAACTAGAATAAAAAACTATTACTATTTTATTTTAGGTAATATATTAAAGCTTTAATCTATTATCTAAAATAAAGTTATTTTTTTTATTCTAGTTTGCATTTTAATTTTTAATAATAAAAAAAAGGTTTTCAGGACATATGGACTACTATGTATAATAAATTGAATTTGGAATTAAGAACACATATTAAACTCTCTGAGGAGTTCTTTCCTCCAGAAGCTTTAACTCAATCATACCACAGCATCATTAAATTATTCTGGTAATATCTCTTGTACTTCCTAAATCTTTATGAATATCTTGATTGTGAAGAAAAATTCAATATTTGTGTGCTTATTTCGGGAAATAAAGGCTGTGCAAGTGAATAATATGTTTTTCTCTATTAGATAAACTGTAATAAAAGAGAGAAAAATGATGGTTGAGAGGAAGCTAATGTATAACAACAAATGTTTGGCATAACTATGAAACAAAGTGAAATTGTTGGTTAACGGTTTTTTTTTAGCTATTCTTTCCCTAAGATGGAATCAATTAATGATTGGTTAATTGAAAATTATTAATTCCCTGGATTTTGGCTTTGGCTCCGCCATTCCAGAATCGTAGTTCTTTGATTGTTTAATTTCCTTAATATCCTTGGAAAATCTTTTTTCCAGAGAGATTTTGATTTCAAATATCAATAGAAATTGTAAGTTAGATTGCACCTCTGTGATACAGCTGACAGATAAAGTTTGTTTGTTAACTAGATTTCAAAGCTTTTTTTTTTTTTTGTTATTATCGAAAATTAAAATGTGATTACTAATAAAAGCAATAATTTCTTTATATATAGTATTGTATATATATCTTTATACAGTATTGTATTGTTTTTGGCACAGTATTGTATTGTTTTTGGCTCATATTTTATTGTTTTTGGCTCAGTTTTGTATTGTTTTTGGTTCAGTATTGTATTGTTTTTGGCTCAGTATTGTATTGTTTTTGGCTCATTATTTTATTGTTTTTGGCTCAGTATTGTTTTGTTTTTGGCTCAGTATTGTATTGTTTTTTGCTCAGTGTTGTATTGTTTTTGGCTCATTATTTTATTGTTTTTGGCTCAGTATTGTTTTGTTTTTGGCTCATAATTGTATTGTTTTTGGCTCAGTATTGTATTGTTTTTGGCTCATTATTTTATTGTTTTTGGCTCAGTATTGTTTTGTTTTTGGCTCAGTATTGTATTGTTTTTGGCTCATTATTTTATTGTTTTTGGCTCAGTATTGTTTTGTTTTTGGTTCAGTATTGTTTTGTTTTTGGCTCAGTATTTTATTGTTTTTGGCTCAGTATTGAATTGTTTTGTCTCAGTCATTCTAGAAACGTTTTTCATAGTTTCTTCAAATGTTCAATTCTCGTAGGATCTTTGGAAAATATTTTTATGATATTCTTATGAAGTTTCCTTGAATTTAATTTAATCCTCTTTCTTTATTCAGAAAATTTGAAAAAAGAAAAAAAGAGGAATACGGCTCTCTGTCCTTTCTCGCGAGACTTTGTTTTCAAATGTCAAAAAATGTTTTAAGTTAGATTGCACCTCTGTGATCCAACTAGCAATTAAAATTTGTTAACTAGATTTCAGAGCTCTATTTATTAATATATAAAACTTATATGTGATTTCATATTTTAAAATATTATGTAACAGAGAGAACACCAAAATATAAAATATTATTGAAAATTGTTTCTGAATCGAAAAAGATATCTGAAGGTAGCTGATCAAGTTAGAGAGAGAGCAAAAGAACCAGGTAGTAGAAACCAAGCGATAGAAAGTGAGAGGTTGTTGATATTGTTTTTGGCTCTTTTATTCTAGAAATGTAGTTTGTGGTTTCTTTGAATTTCAATTTCTCTAAGATCTTAAGAAAATCTTTTTTGCTATACCTATAAAGTTTCCTTGTATACATTTTTAGTCTCCTCATTATTTAGAAAATTTGAACAAACGGTGGTTCTTGGTTGACCTGTTTTTTAAAACTCGATTTAAAATACTTCAATAAATGTTGTAAGTTAGATTGCAATTCTGCGATCTAGATGGAAGAGAAGCATATTTATACATATATATATATAAGAAATAAACCCAAATAAAACAAGAATTTTTCTTTTTAAATTTAACAGCCTTCTAATTTCCTTATCTGCTAGGAAAAGAGTTAATTACAGTAAGGTACAGGAAGTTGATTATATTTATCCGTGTATTAATGGTTTAATTTTCTGAATATTATTTGCACGCTATATTTCAATGTGTCAAATTAAGCGAATATACAAATATAGACCTTATCAAATTGAAATCGTTTTTTTTAAAGATTCTCTTGAGTGTTTTATTAGATTTATTCTACCATTAAAGGCTGATAGCTTGATCTTAGCATTGTTCTCTTTTTCAATTAAAAAGGCATATATATTGAATAAAAAAATAATAATTTATTTACTAATATATCAGTTGGCTGAACGCCCAACCCTTTTCAAGGTATTAAAAGTATTTTAAATAAATATCTATTAAAGGTTTCCCTATTTTTAAAAATTGTTCTTTTTATTGGTGCTTCATTTTTGCATTGTGGCTCAAAGCTACTTTAGACTGAACATAAAAACATTCTAGTCGATGGGATGCTGTACTATTTTTTCTGTTTTTGAATAGAATTGTTTTTGTATTTTAGGGTTTCATTCGGGCCTTCCAGTTGTGACACTGATACTCATTTTCATCATCAATATCTTAGAGTTTTTGAGATAATTGTTAATGATCTTAGAGAGAAAGAGAATGAGATTGAAACTGATTTATTACAATGTCCATATAAGATTATATAAGGTTAAATACAGAATAAATATAAATATGAGTGAATAGGATTATATAATGATAAATATATGAATAAATAAATGTAAATATATAAAGTAATTGATAAATATACATATATATAAAATACTAGCCGAATGACCCGGGCAACGCCCGGGTTTTACCCGATAAAATATTTTTATTCAAATTCTATTCGTTGCAATTATAAATTGGCACCTTGGATGTCACTTTCGTGAAACGTCCCGCTCCAAACTTTGTGTGTTTTCAAAATATAAAATAAATATGTAAATTTTCACAACGATATTTGAAAATTATATTATTTTGATTTTCAAATACTATTCGTTACAATTATAAATTGGCGCCGTGGATGTCACTCTTGTGAAACGTCCCGCTCCAAACTTTGTGTCTGAGAAGCGATATTTTTATAGAAAGATGATCTGGCTTTTGTTTTCTGCTCGAATGAATGTTTTTCTGTTAGAATTTTGTACCTCGTACAAAATAATGAACTGGTTTCACCCGTGGTCTCTGCTTTTTGGAATTTTTCCCGGTATAATTTTGTATCTGATAATCAAACATGATACAGCAATATCGTCATCATCATTTTCTGACTAAAAATATATAGTTTTAATAATTGATTTATATATTTTTTAAAATAGCCTATCGTCTTCCCCGTATTTTTTACCTATGTATGGATATTTTGGTTTGAATTAGTGAACTACTGCGAATTTGTATACCGGACATACAAACCAACATACAAACATTCATTTATATATATATGGATATACAAGGTCTTCATTAGTGGGGCCCACCGCAGGAAAGACTCCGCCACCGATGGACTGCGAGAGTTTTCTCCCACAGGGTGGGCAGGTCTAGGTTTCGGGAGAGATAGAGAGATTAAACACATAAATACTACAGTATCATCCTCCTAAATTCGAATCTACATTTGAAGAGGGAGATATCTACAAGTACATATATATATTTGTGTAGAGATATATGAGATAGAGATATGATATATAGATATATCTACTTGTATAGTGTTAAAAGTCGTAACATATGGTATGTAAATATCTTTTTGAATATATGACTAGGAATGTAGATTTTCTATTGAATGTATAATTTCCCTTTGAATGTATATAACTTAGCCGTGTTGTTGAAATAAAGAGTTTCTTTTAGTAGAGCGAGAGCTTTACGGGTGTAGCCGCTGGGTTTTGTCTTCATTATTCTTGATCACCCGAGGCAGTCCAAATACAGTCAAGACTTTGGGTAAAGGTCTTACTTGTTGAGAGGAGGTTTCTTTAATTTGACCTGCCATACCTCAACATTTAGAGATATATTGTATAGAGTATAGAGATATCTAATTGCATTATCTATAAATAGATTGAAAAGGTAGAAGCCGAGGACCAAACTTTGGGTGACTCCCGTAGTAATAGGTCTGGTTAAGGAAAGTGTTGTTTTCCACCTAATTCTAAACTTCCTCCTTTCAAGATAGTTTCAGGTTTCAGATTTAGGAACATTTGTGATGCATCTAACTTTGATATCCGTATTGAATACGCGATATCCCTACAAGGGATGCTTTCGTCAAGCAAAAAAACACTAAATTCAGAGACTATTTTACATAAACAAATGGTGAATTACAAGGTTTGAGTAGAAGTTTAAAGAATAAAATAAAGGAAAGGACATTGAAATCATGCTTGGTTCCACATCCTACCTAGTAACAACCATTGAAATGAATTAAAATATACATAGTTTAGAAACTTAGATTTTTGTATTGAATAAGTGGGGAAGTGTATTTATAAGAAAGACAAATATATAGATTAAATATATGTGAAGTCTATGATTCAAAATAATTTTTATTAAAACAAAAACAACAAAAATAACGCGTGATTTAACTTAATTCCTTTGCTGCTGTTCTGCTTGTCTATAAATATGCTTTAGTTAAATTTCAAATATGATTCCAAACCTCGTAGAATTTGAAAATGTGTACAGTTATTATATGCATACACCACATTATTGAAGCCACCGGTCTTATACAGATTCACAGGAAGAAAGTAAGCATATATGGAACCCCTGTACTCCAGGCAGCACAGAACCCAATATAGATTTTATATATATATAGACAAGAGAGAGCTAACATATCAAATCTACAAAATTCGATTCGATTTAATTTGTTCCATTATATTTGGTTGTTGTTGTCGTGTCCAATGAAGAGTCTCAGATGTCTCCATGTATCTCTATCACAGCAGCAGCAATGTCCACTATCTTGGGTAGGCTATTCATTGGAAAATAAGTGCCGTTGCCATATTAGTCACCTTGGAAACGAACCAGAATTTGGTCGAGTATTCCAAGGATCCAGGGGGGACCGCAGGAAGGTGTGGTCTGACTTCTCCCCCCCCACCATGATATTTGGTCTACCCAATTTCTTGAAAAATCAATAAAGTGCGTACATAGTTGCCTTTTCTTGATTTATCCATAAATTGAATTAGCCAAATTTCATTGAAAAAGTCAAATCAACGTTTAGTTGATTTTTATTTCACTAGATGGCGCTCTACCATCTAAAATTTTCATTGGAGCGGTCAGGATATGCCCCTTATTATTTTTTGGTTTTTAACATATATATTAGAAGAGAAAATATTTCTATAAAATAAGAATATAAACAGTAGCAATGCGTTTCTTTATTCGTGCAAGGTACAAGCTTTCAGATCTTAGAAGAATTATAAAGATTCGAAAGCTTGCACTTTGCTCAATTAAGAAACGCATTGCTACTATTTATATTTCTTATTTAATATATATGTGTACCAAAATCGACATATTTCACCTTTAAATGCATTAGAATGATGAATAATATATTTTGGGTTATAACACTCCAGTTAAAAACGTGAGTTACCAATTACCAATTATTTTATTTCCAAAGCGCTATATCCCGAAAGGGATACTTGGCCAAACAAGGAAAAAAGTTTATTTACATAAGTTATTTACATTATTCAACGCATGAAATAGTAGAAAGTTTAGAATGTATTTACAAAATGAATTGAACTTTAAATATGATTTTTTTTATCGGAAATCAAATCGTTAAGTTCACAAACAACTAGTTAATTCTTCATTCTATAATCTTGAAATGCTGGGCAATCGATCAGTAGATGTCTTGAGGTTTGTTCCTCAATACCACAAAAGCAACTTGAATCCTCCTCTGCCTTTATTATATTTAAAAAACCTTTGAAATTTGCGTGGTTTGTAACAAATTGAGTATTATAAAAATTTGGACGAAAATATTTAGGGATTTCTTGGGGAAAAAAGCTTAAGAAAGTTTTATTTGCTTCGTTTTTCAGAACATTCATTCTTGATTTGAGAAAGGTATCTATAATTCCTGGAATAAATGGGTCATAAATTTGTTGATCATCTGTGGATAGGTTTCTCAGATCAGATATCATGATTCTGGATTCGATAAAGTCTGAGATCAGAGGAATGTTGGCCAAACTATGAACACAGCTATATGATGTGGATTTGTAGGCTTGTATGCACCATGTTAGTATTTGATATTGGGTTGAATTTAATTTTTGTAAACATTCTTATTTAAATATTTGAACCAAATTTGAATCCATATGTAAATATTGGTCTGAAAATGGATTTATATAAAGCTAGCCTTTTCTGTGCGCTTAGACCCCAAGATTTCCCACAAATTGAGAAGAGATAATTTTAAAACGTTTTGTACGATTTACTATTTCTTCTATGTGGTATGTAAAATTTATTTTGTTTCTTCTTCTGTGATTGAGTTGGTGATAACAATTGAGCCACAACATCAGTTTAAGAAAATTCAACCAAAGCTAACAGTCAGTACTGTAATTCTTACCATTCCGCGCTAGCCCCACAATATTTATTATAAATTTCCGATTTGAAATCAATTCTATCATGATAATATAGATTTTCTGAAACAAAGTGGTATTTAGATGACCGCGACAACAAAAAATTCATATTTAGGGTGTTTTTAACTTAATAGAACCTCTAAATTTAAACCTACAGTATGTAAATAAGCACACCACATTTAGATGGTTTTTCACGATTTAAAAATGGAATGGAATCGATGAAAGATGAGAAGCGTGTTTGACGTCCAATTATGCACAGGAACCCTGAAAAAATGAGCCAAATTTCAAAATTGATAAAAGAAAATCTACGAATAGAGGGGTTACGGGACATTGAGGAAGAAACAGGGATATCAAAATCATTTGTTGGATCGATAATTAAAGAAGACTTGTAGTTAAAGAAGACACCTTCAAAATTTATCCCTAAAATGATCACAAACCAACAAAAGGAGAATCGCGTTGAAGTTGCCAAAAAATGCTTGAAATGGTGGAAGAAAACCCCAATTGGAAGGAAAAAGTAATAACTGGAGACGAGACATGGGTTTACGGGTATGACCCGTAAACAAAACGCCAATCCATGGAGTGGAAAGGAAAAGATGAACCAAGAACGAAGAAATCCCGAATTTGCAAGTCAAAAAACAAAGTCTTATTGGTCACGTTCTTTGACATAAAGGGAATTGTGCATTATTAATATCTAGAGGAAGGTCAAACAATCAATAAGGAGTCTTATTTAAACATTATGAGACGTGTACGTGAATCAATTCGTATGAAAAGAAGTGAAATGTGGAGTTCCAAAAATTGGATTATCCATCATGATAATGCACCACCACACACCGCTACATCTGTACTGACTTATTTGGCTAAACACGGCATCCAAATACTTCAACAACCTCCCTTTTTCCAAGACCTAGCTCCAAATGATTTATTTTTTTCTTTCCTAAACTCAAAATGGCTCTAAAAGGAAGGAGATTTGACACTAGAGAGTCCATCATAGCGGATTCGAAAAAGGTCTTGAAGAACATCCGGAAAGATGCCTTTTCTACTGGCCATCCTCGCACCGGCGAAATCGAGAATCAACCAGTACTTCGTCCAGGTCGGGCTGGGACAGGCCATCGAGGACCCCGTTATTGCCTGGAGGAGGACTCAATGGCGGTGGGGAAGAACACCTGGCTGATATTTTTCATGTGAATATTTTAAACTGTAACCTCTCTCCCTACTGTTGACGAGATGTAAATAAACTGTTTTTAAATGTAAAAAAAAAGCCTTTTCTAAATGTTTTAAAACATGGGAGAAGAGATGGAAAATATATATAGATGCGGGAGGGGACTATTTTGAAAAATATTAAAAAATATTTTTTTATTAATTCAATTTTTTCTTTATTTTTGACCAGTCTCATTATTTATTGGACACACCATGTATACAATTTTTCTATATTTGGTTAATTGAGAATTCATCTAGGTCTTTGAGGATTCAAATGCCAAGTATAATACACCTCAAAAGATAACTCTTCTAAATTCTATTTTGATTGTATTTACAGTATATATATATTAAAAACAAAGAAGGCCTATGCTGACCACAAGAACATGTTCTTTTTAATATAAACACCTGAACTTTTTATTTTTTAAACATTTTTATATAATATGGTAACGGTTTAATTTATTGTGTTCTCTACATCTTTTGGCGAGAAAGCGAATCTTATGATTGTGTAGAGGGATTTAATACTTCTATAAAACCCGAAAACATTTTTGTTTTTACTCTAAACATACCAAATTTGATTGTAAATATATTTTTAATCTCATTTTGAAAAGTTATATTAATATTTACTATAATTAAGACTATGTCTCTTAATTTGTAAGAGAGTGAAGTAAACAATTTCTTCACTATAATTTCTAATAAAATGATAGAAGTGTTAAGTAATTGTATATTGAATTTATTAATTATGCTCAAATAACAAAGGTAAATTCATAAAAATGATTATTTAGAAGTATATTTTTGTAATAAATTCTAAAATAATTCTAAAATATTTCACAGAATAATTCAGGAAATCCAGAGTTGATGATACACATTCAAAAATGCCAGGTGTTGGAGTCAATTGTAAATATTCATTTTTTCATTTATTTGCATTTTTTAAATTCATTCTGTTTTCATTAATTAATATATCTTATTTAATCTGTGAAGTTTATTTTTATTATTTGGCACTGTTGGTGTTTTGTTGATATTTTTAATCTCCTACCATTATTGTTGTTGTAATCAAAGTCGTGGTAATAAACCTAATCTATTCTTTAAAGAGTTCATTCATTCATTAATTAACTAAAATCTAGTCTATTTCTTTATAAAGACTTTATTCATTCATTCATTCAATAACTCAAGTCAAAATAAATACAAAGAATCAAATCTACAAATTCGAACATCTTTCTGGTCCCTCGAGTACGGATCCACGGATAATTGGGTGAGTGAAAAATTAAATTATCTCGTGGTGAATAGAATCAAACGAAATATAAATATTTAAGCAATCTAAATCATGTCTAAAAAGGCGAATTCTGATATACCAATATTTAAAATTTATGTTGAAGAATTCAATACCTATGCAAAACAGTTTGACGAAATTTGTCAACAGAAAATTTTACGTAGATTGAAACTTTATCATACAAATATTGCCGAATTATTTAAAACCATCAAAGAAACCTATTATCAAATAGTTAGATCGAATGCTTTGGAAACCAGTGAAACTCTATTTAAAGAATACATAGATGTAATGAATCGTTATGAAAATTTTGTATTTCAAATTGAGGAAATCTTGGACGTAGAGAACGTTTCTCAACCAGTCAAATTGGAGCAAAGTGCAATATCTAATGTTAAATTACCCAAATTTAATTTGCCTATATTTTCCGGTGAGATGTCTCAGTGGTTGAGTTTTAAGGACCTATTTTTGGTTACAATAGATAAAAATACGACTCTTTCAGATATACAAAAATTACAATATTTACATTCTTCCTTAAAAGGTGATGCAGCTCGTATAATAAAGGGTTTCCCGATCACTGAAAATAATTATAATCAAGCTTGGAAAACTTTGGTAGAAAGATATGATAATAAAAGAGAGATAATATTCTCTCAACTAGATAAAATATTTAAAATCAAATTATATAAGATCTCTACCTCGAAGGCTATATATGAGTTGTGCAACGAATCTCTTAGAAATTTAGAGACAATAGGTTTGGAAAGAAATGAAATGGTAGACATTATGTTAATACATTTTTTACAAAAGAAGCTGGATACTCCAATCAGACAACAATGGGAATTGTCCTATGATAATCAAGAACTGCCCTCATATCAAAGGTTTATTTCCTTTTTGGCAAAACAAGCTCAATCTTTAATGAATACAATGAAGGACACTACCTCAAAGGAAAATTTGAATAAAAGAGTAAATACATACAACATCAATGTAGGTTTCAAAAATTGTCTACTATTTAAATTGAAGCATAAACTAAATCAATGTAATGAATTCAGACAAATGTCAATTCCAAATAGAATAGGTTATGTAAAACAGAACCAACTTTGTTCTAATTGTTTGCGTGGCAATCATTCTGTTGAGAATTGTAAAATCACAACTCGTTGTTTCCATTGCAATAGAAACCATCATACCTTGTTGCATGTGATTTCAAGTCCTCCAAGACAAAGGGAATCATCTAGTGTCCAGTCTACCTCTTCCAAATCAGTACAACCATCGAATGTACCTTCAACAAGCACATCCTGCTGTTTGAGTGGAGCAGATGGTTCTATACAAATACTGTTATCTACAGCTATAATTCATATACAAGATGTAAATGGGGAAGATCAAATTTGTAGAGCTCTGTTAGATAATGGAAGTCAAAGAAGCCTTATCACTGAAAAGTGCGCGGCAAAACTAGGAATACCCATCAGACGTAAACGTATAGCAGTTGGAGGTTTGGAAGATCAACTTGTAGAATCTTCCCTAGGTGAGGTCTTGATCAGGTTTTCTTCTCACTTTGATCATCAAGCGTTTGAGACTACAGCACTGGTTCTTACAAAGTTAACAAACAATATTCCTAGTTTTACGGTCAAGAAAATAAATTATTCACATATGAAGGGATTGATCCTGGCTGATCCTTCATATTTTAAATCAAGAGAAATAGATGTAATCTTGGGGTCAGATATAGTGTTCAACCTCATTCAGGAAGGAAGGAGAAATGGAAATGAAAATGAGCCATCTGCTATCCATTCAAAATTGGGATGGCTCGTATATGGTCTGACCTCAGTGAGTGAACGGCAGTCATTGGAATTGGAATATATTCCTTCAGAATAAATTCCTACAAAGGAAGAAAAGAATTGTGAAAGTCATTATTTAAAAAATGTAGTCAGGGATGAATCGGGAAGGTATATTGTAAGGCTTCCATTTAAGGAATCAGCTGAAAAGTTAGGTCAATCGAAATCCATCGCAATTAGCAGATTTCTTAATCTTGAGAAAAGGTTAGAACAAAATGAAAAAATATATGTTTAATATAAACAATTTATGAATGAATATATAAGATTAGGTCATATGAAGGCAAGTTGTTCTCTACAGACTGAACCAAAATATTACATTCCTCATCACTGCATTCTAAAGGCACAGCCAAATAAGTTACGTGTGGTATTTGATGCATCCACCAAGACTATCACCCAAATATCATTGAATGATCTCCTTCATGTAGGTCCAAAACTTCAAAATAATATATTCAACATCCTACTCAAGTTCCGCACGAACTCTGTTGCTTTAGTGGCCGACATTGAAAAGATGTATCGGCAGATTAGATTACATCCAGACGATATTAAATATCAAACCATACTATGGAGAGATCGTAAAGATCTAGAATTGCAGGAGTATAACTTGTTGACAGTTACTTATGGCCTTGCATGTGCTCCTTACTTGGCAATTCGAACTCTACATCAGATTGCCCATGAGGTACAGGTTTCTAATCCAAGAGTTTCCAAGATTATTCGTGAGGATTTCTACGTGGATGACCTTTTGACGGGATGCCCCACAGTGGAAGACGCCAAGGGACTCATGCAACAATTGATTGCTGTATTGGGTTCTGGTGGATTCGTCCTGAGAAAATGGGTATCCAATGAAACTTCTATAATTGAAGACTTACCTTTATTATTGAGAGGAAAAGGTGAGGTGATGGAATTTAATAGAAAGGAATCAGGCGTGAACGTTCTTGGAATCCAATGGGATCCAAGTTATGATACCCTCAACATTTCTTGTAAATCTGGTCCAGCTGATATTAAATCAAAGAGACAAATTGTATCGGCTATAGCCAGAATTTATGACCCCTGTGGCTGGCTTTCCCCTACCACAGTTGTGCTAAAACTTCTCCTCCAAGTATTATGGAAATTGAAAATAGGCTGGGATGAAGATATACCTGCTTCTATTCAAAGAAAGTGGAATACTTTTGAAAGAGAAATGAAGCATTTTCAACAAATCAGTATTCCAAGATGTATATTCCAAAGGAATTTATTAATTTCCAATATGCAGATGCATGTATTCTGTGATTTATCGGAGTTGGCTTATTCTGCTATCTGTTATCTAAGAATAACTTATGAGAATAATCAAATTGAGACCATTCTTTTGACAACAAAAACAAAAGTTGCTCCCATCAAGAAAATAACCATACCAAGACTTGAGCTTTGCGCAGCCTTGATGTTGGCGCAACTTCAATCGCAGACAACTCAAGCACTTCCCTTTAATATCGATGAACAATTCTATTGGACAGATTCAAAGATTGTTCTGGCGTGGATTACTTCTGAATCAAAGAAGTGGCAGATATTTGTGGCCAATCGGGTGGCAAAGATTCAAGATCTGACTGCAGCCCATTCATGGCAATATATATCAGGCAAGCAAAATCCAGCAGACCTTGCTACGAGAGGAATTTTGCCTTCCTGTTTGATCAATTCAAAATTATGGTGGCATGGACCCGTTTGGTTGACATTAGATGGTTCGGAAAATATTCCTTCATTCACTTTAGACCCTTCTATGGGTTTAGAAGAGCGCAGTGTTATACTGCATGCTACAATAGCAGAACCATGCCCAGAGTTTTTGTCCAAATATTCTTCCTTCACCAAACTTTTAAGGGTCATGGCTTGGTGTAAAAGATTTATTAATATTGCCAGAAAACAGCCAACTCAAAGACTCTCATTTCTAACATACCAAGACTTAAAAGACTCTCTATTACAAATCGTCAAGATTATTCAGAGATGTGAATTCACCCCAGAAATCAATGCTTGCATAAAAAATATTCCTTTACCAAGAAAAAGCAAGCTTATTTCGCTTAACATTTTTATAGATTCCCAAGGAATTCTTAGAGTAGGCGGACGATTACGTCACTCGGATTTAGATATTGATCAGAAGCATCCTATGCTAATTCCTAAAGATCATTTTGTAACCAAATTAATTGTACTACACTATCACCTAAACAATCTTCATTCTGGAACTCAATTAACTTTATCTTTGATTCGAAATAAATTTTGGATTCCTTCTGGAAGAAACTTAATCAAAAGGGTCTTAAATCAATGTCTCGTATGCCTGAAGAGTAAATCTAAGGCTATTCATCAGATAATGGGAGACTTACCAAAAAATAGACTTCTTCCAGGTAGACCATTTGAAAAGATTGGTATTGATTTGGCCGGTTCCATTCAAGCTAAACCTATGCTGAAACGAAGCAAAGTTATTTTCAAATTCTACATAGTCCTATTCGTTTGCTTCACCACCAAAGCCATTCACTTAGAAATTTCATCAGATTTGACTGCGGAAACCTTTCTTGCAGCATTGAAAAGATTCATCTCTAGAAGAGGAAGACCAACTGATATATACTCAGACAATGCAACTAACTTTAAGGGTGCAAGCAACATTTTGAAAGAACGATGGAAGTTGTTCAAGGCTGCTAATATTCAAGATTTTTCAGCCATAGAATCCATTAATTGGCATTTCATTCCTCCGTCGGCACCTAACTTTGGTGGATTATGGGAAGCTGGCATTAAATCAGTTAAAACCATCTTATCTAAAACGATGAAATCTAGGTTGTTGAACTACGAGGAGTTACTGACCTTATTGGCTCAAATTGAAGCCTGTCTTAACTCCAGACCATTAACCTTTGTTAGCAATGATCCAAATGACCTAACAGCGCTAACACCAGGACATTTTCTTATAGGAAATGCTATGCGACATGATGCAGAGTCTGATCACTCTACTTTGAATCTTCGCTCCAGATGGGATCTGATTCAACCTCAGAGAGACTACTTCTGGAACCGTTGGAGCTGTGAATATCTACATCAACTCCAAGAAAGAAGGAAGTGGAGGACTTCACATCCGGATGTTAACATTGGAGATTTGGTTATGTTGAAGGAACAAAACAAACCACTACAATGGAAACTGGCGAGAATTGTCCAGATATTCCCAGGAGAAGATGATCATGTCAGAGTGGTGCTTCTTCGTACCCCTAAAGGCCTTCTGAAGAGACCAATAACCAAGATATGTCCTCTGCCTTACAAGGAGTGAGCTCTTGAATTGAAATATAGTTCAAGGTTGTGGGGGAGTATGTTGGAGTCAATTGTAAATATTCATTTATTCATTTATTTGCATTTTTTAAATTCATTCTGTTTTCATCAATTAATTTATTTTATTTAATCTGTGAAGTTTATTTTTATTATTTGGCACTGTTGGTGTTTTGTTGATATTTTTAATCTCCTACCATTATTGTTGTTGTAATCAAAGTCGTGGTAATAAACCTAATCTATTCTTTAAAGAGTTCATTCATTCATTAATTAACTAAAATCTAGTCTATTTCTTTATAAAGACTTTATTCATTCATTCATTCAATAACTCAAGTCAAAATAAATACAAAGAATCAAATCTACAAATTCGAACACCAGGATTTGTTAATTTTCATTGATTATGGCAATAGATTTTTTCATATATTATGCGAAAGTGAAATATTTTTAGCTTCTATTTGAAATCTAGATCTATGTGTTTTTTTTTTTTCATTCGCCTTATATTATGCATGTATTGGATAATTGAAGAAAAGCGCTTTCAGTGTAATTCAAATTGTGAGAGGGTGTGGTGTAAATATATGTGAATAAAGAATCAAAGGACAAGGTATTTATAAAAGGAGATAAAAGCGTTTATTTCACAATAAAAGAGACCAGCTCAATATATTTCACATGCCATTCAAGTTTAAAGCTTTACAGAATCATTTTTGAATAAGAAATCTTGGTAGCATCTTCAGCAATTTGGTATTCTGGAATTAATTGAACAGCACGTTCGTCAAAAGGCAGGGAATTATTAGTAATGATGTCCATGGTGCTTATGATGACCATGGTGATGACCGTGGTGATGTCCGTGATGGTGTCCATGATGATGCCCGTGATGGTGACCATGTTTGTGGCTGTGGTCATGTCCGTGCTTGTGGTCATGATGGTGGTCATGTCCATGCTTATGTCCGTGCTTGTGTCCATGGTCGTGGTGGTGTTTGTGGTGATGGTGGTGATCGTGGTGATGCTCATGATGATGAACGTGCTTGTTGTCGTGATGATGATCATGTCCGTGTTTGTGACCGTGGTGGTGGTCATGTTTGTGTCCGTGGTCATGCCCATGCTTATGGTCTTGGTGGTGATCGTGCTTGTGATCATGGTCATGACCATGTTTATGTCCGTGATGATGCCCATGTTTGTGATCATGTCCATGCTTATGGCCATGGTCATGATGTCCATATTTATGTTCATGGTGCTCATACTTATGTTCGTGATGATCATACTTGTGACCATGTTCATGTCCACCATACATATGCCCATAACCATGTCCATGTTTGTGATGCCCATCATCATGGTGTCCATACTTAGATTCAGCCTCATTAAAAGATTCCATGTAGTGCTGATAGGACGGTAGACTCTGACTTCCATAGCGCTTGAGCAGTTCAGGATTGCTATTCAGGTACTTGTCCCATTCTGAAAGCCAATCTTCCTGGATCGACAGAGGGACTTTCTTGATGGACTCCGTGGGGGCGGATGTGATGGCCTTGCCCCATGCCAAGCCAGCTAGTCCGAGCAACAACTGCAACAACAAAAACGTTGGTACAAAGAAAAATAATGACGAAATTAAGATATATACAGATAACACTTTTTGGAAACTACTAGAAATTTAAACACCTAATTCTTGAAAATTCTTGCATTTCTAATTTCCCTAGTTCTGAATATTAATAAAATTTAACTCTCATTGGTAAAAATATAAAGATTCAACTTCATAGGTGAATATTGTTTGTCTTAATCCTGTGAGTGGGTAACAGATAAGATAGCATTTAATAAAGGCCCACACATGATGCTATTTCTATCGCCTTAAAAAACATACATTCAAAATATTTATATATGATATTCACAATACAATGTTATTTTTTACAGTATATAATATTAAATGCGAAATAAATATCAGTCCATATGAAATTTATTATTGACAATAATATTATTTTTAATAAAGAATATCAATATATCTTATAATAATATGACAAAGCCGAATACCCATCTTTTTCGAGCATCTCTATATACCTATATTTATAGTTTTAAAAGTTTTAGAGAAATGAATCTAGAAGATGTATGCTCAGACCTTTCGAAATATATTGTAAGGTATCAATCTCTATATATATAAAAGTCAATTTCTGTCTGTCTGTCTGTTTCGCGATAAACTACTGAACCAATTGGTACCAAATTTTGCATGTCGCTTTTTATAAACCTGAGGAAAATTTTTGGATACAATTTGCTTAATATTTTTGGCTATTTCTTTTTTTCATTTGAAGAACTTTTTTTTTTACGCGGAGTAATCCGGAATGGAATGAATACCCAAATATGGCCATTTTGTATACGCATCGGTGGCTCAGTGGTACAATGCTCGCCTGCCACGCGGGCGGCCCGGTTTCGATTCCCGGCCGATGCATATTTTTTAAACAATTTTTAAAACTCATTTATATTATATCTTCTATATATATAAAAATGAATGTTTGTTTGTTTGTTTGTTGGTTTGTATGTCCGGTATACAAATTCGCAGTAGTTCACTAATTCAAACCAAAATTTCCATACATAGGTAAAAAAATACGAGGAAAACGATAGGCTATTTTAAATTATATATAAATTAAATATTAAAACTATATATTCAAATTATTCTACTTAGCTCACGAACAGCGCCCTCTATCAAGGTTATAAATACGTTTAAAATCGAAATCTTCTCAAAATTTTATTAATAATAGTTCGCTTAATAATTAGAATACTTGATCTAAATCGAAATATTTATAGACGCTCGCTCGATTTGAAGATTTATATCGTAACTAATCTGACTGTAAAGTTTGGAGCGGGACGTTTCACAAGAGTGACATCCACGGCGCCAATTTATAATTGTAACGGATAGTGTTTGAATAAAACATTTAATCGGGTAAACCCGGGCGTTGCCAGGGTCATTCGTCTAGTATATAATAAATATAAATATATAATCGGAAATATAAGCTTGTTCTCAATAAAATATTTGTAAAACTATGAGAAAAAGTACGATGGTCAACAGCACCACACGCGTACGTAGTTGGATTTTCTTGATTCATCATGAAAATGGGTTGGCCCATAATTATGGAGTGAATCTACATCAATGTTTAGATGAAATTAGTTACATTAGATGACGCTCTGCTATCTGAAATGCTAATAAGAGCGGCCAGGAAATGTCTTTAAACAAATATATATATATATTGCATCATAGCATTAGATCTTTCCAATAAAAATAGCAATAATAATAAATAGAAACGAAGCGCTGATGAAGTGCTAAAATATATATATATCGTAATCGCGGTTATTATAAAATGGTATTTGACAGAAAATATGCAATTTTTTTAATATAAACCTTTCTTCAAATATTTCTAATATTATATAATAAAAAGGCATAAAGTGGATTGAATAAAATAATTTAAGCGAATATATTGGTTGGCTGAACGCCAAACTTTATCAAGGCAGTACATTTTTGTATAAACAAACTCAGCTCGGCATAGTGTTATAATATCACATTTGAAATATTTTAAAGAAAAACAAAGTAGGTGGGGGAAATTTGTGCATGAAAAAAATATTATAAAGTAATATATGTTGAAACATTCGATAAAATTTATATCAAAGGAGGACTAAATAAGAACCAAACGAAAGAAAATAGGATGTTGTTTAATAAAATACATTGAATTTTTAAAAATAGAATCAAAGTTTGAAAGATAAATATATTTATATATATATATAAATGAATATATTGGAAAATATTATCTATATGTAACAGAGAGAACACCAAAATATAAAATATTAATGAAAACTATTTCTTATTTGAAAAAGGTTTCTGGAAAAGTTAGATCAAAAGAACCAGGTAGTAAGAATCAACCGATAGAAAGTGAGAGGTTGTAAACTAAGGAACCTACCAGTAAGGGACCCATGGTGGAAGTGCTGGGGATCGTCTAGCACGGTATATATATAGGGCTGAAAAAGGAGGTGGGGCTGACCTATTTGTCTCGTCGTCTGCATCAATATTGTCTTTATATATATACCTTAGAAACCTTTAAAACATATTATATATATTATTTGTTTATAATTGAGAAGATTATTGTGTTTAGTGTGATTAAGAGCTTCGTTTTTTATTATGTAGCGGAATATTAGCATATTTGCTGTAGTCTGGTATGTAAATATGTATTACATACGCCCATTTCACCTCATCCTGACATTATATTTCTCTTTCGAGAGTTTTTTTAATATTTGTATTCAAAAAATCATAATATCACATCAAAATTTGGGATAATTTCCTAGAATGAGGAAGCATAATCTATTCTTATTTTGTAATATAAAGATGTGTATTTATCTCTATATATATAAAAGTCAATTTCTGTCTGTCTGTCTGTTTCGCGATAAACTCAAAAACTACTGAACCAATTGGTACCAAATTTTGCATGTCGCTTTTTATAAACCTGAGGAAAATTTTCGGCTACATTTTGCTTAGTATTTTTGGCTATTTCTTTTTTATTTGAAGAACTTTTTTTTACGCGGACTAATCCGGAATGGAATGAATACCTAAATATGGCCATTTTTTTTAAAGCATCGGTGGTTAGTGGTAGAATGCTCGCCTGCCACGCGGGCGGCCAGGGTTCGATTCCCGGCCGATGCATTTTTTTAAAACAATTTTTAAAACTCATTTATATTATATCTTCTATATATATAAAAATGGTTTGTATGTTTGTTTGTTTGTTTGTTTGTTGGTTTGTATGTCCGGTATACAAATTCGCAGTAGTTCACTAATTCAAACCAAAATTTCCATACATAGGTAAAAAAATACGGGGAAGACGATAGGCTATTTTAAAAATATATATAAATCAATTATTAAAACTATATATTATTAGTCAGAAAATGATGATGACGATATTGCTGTATCATGTAAGATTATCAGATACAAAATTATATCGGGAAAAATTCCAAAAAGCAGAGACCACGGGTGAAACCAGCTCATTATTTTGTACGCAGGAACAAAATTCTAACAGAAAAACATTAATTCGAGCAGAAAACAAAAGCCAGATCATCTTTCTATAAAAATATCGCTTCTCAGACACAAAGTTTGGAGCTGGACGTTTCACAAGAGTGACATCCACGCCGCCAATTTATAATTGAAACGAATAGTATTTAAATAAAAACATTTAATCGGGTAAAACCCGGGCGTTGCCCGGGTCATTCGACTAGTCTATATATATATAAAAATGAATGTCTGTCTGTCTGTGTGTACTCTATAGATTCAAAAACCGTACATCCAATCGCCGTGAAATTTTGGGATATTATTAGGCATATCCCTGGAAAGGTTTTCGAAAAATAATATCTTGAATATCTTTAATATCCTTAGAGTTATTTGCAGATATGTAGCTTTAACTCGCAAGCAGCGCCACCTTGCGACGGAGATAGGCTTAGGTCTGCCCCACCTCGTCGAGAGAATGGATTCGTCCGGCCGCCGGCCGGATGGACAGTCCAAGTACCCACCGACCAAACAGGGCAGAGTTGGTGACACAGCTGTGCCAAGTAGACAAGAAAAAAAGCCTCGCGGGAGCTTGCCCAAGATGACCTCCGGGAACTTCGTTCATCTTCCATAAACGACCATGAATTTATTCAACCTTATCGAGTATTTTTCAAGGGACCGGGAAAAATGTTCACTAGATAAAACGATGATTTTGTAATGTAGAAAATTAGGAAAGACAAAATTCAGAATGACACGGCATACGGGGACCGGGAAAAAATGATCACTTTATCGAGAGATTCAAATTTACGAGTTTCAAATTATCAAAATATATCTATTTCTTTTTATAAGTTTATAGAGAATTGTTTTAACAAATGTTCGTTAGACAAACCTTTACTCGGGTACCGATTAATATTGATTTTATTCAACTTATCGAGTATTTTTCAATGGACCGGGAAAAAATGTTCACTTTATCGAGAGATATGTTAGACAAACCTTTACTCGGGTAAAACACGGGCGAAGCCGGGTACATCCGCTAGTATTATATATTTCTAAAATATCGCGTGATTAGATTTTAAAAAAGTTCAAAAAAATATTAACTCTCATTTTTAAAAATGTTTTTTAAATACTGTTTTTTGAATTATTTATAGAGATGGACATTTATCAACTCTCTGCGGAGTTCTTTCCTCCAGAAGCTGTACCTCAACATGCTACAACATTATATCATTTCTTCTGGTAAAATGTACATTTTCACTTCCTAAATATTTATGAATATCTTGATTGTGAAGGAGAATCCGATATTTGTGCACTTATTTCGGACAAAAAAGTTTGTGGGAGTGAATAAAATGCTTTTTTTTCCATTATATTATATATTACATATCATCTTCCTCAAATTGAATCCATATTTATGGAGGAAATATCTGTTATCCATAGATAAATCCTAAAGGATCCGAATATTTCCAAGGTAATAGTCCTGATGAGGGAAAGTTTTGTTTTTTTCATTCGACTCTGAACCTCCTTCTTTAAAGGTAATTTGATGATGGGTGACCAAATCTGACTACCACCTCCTAGAAGGTCTCATGTTAGGTGTTCCCTGGGTATCCAACCAACAGTATCATTACTCACCATGGAAACTCTTCATACTGAAATCTTACATTCAATTAACGTGTATAGTTTCCATATGTATATACGATATATATACATAAAGGCACATGTGCTCCTGGTCATGATATGCCTTCTTTATTTTTAATATCAACATCTTACCTTTTAATAATTATTATTTTCTAATATATTTTAACATGTTAAGCGTATTTATGTAAGTTTGGCCTTAAATATCTATTTCTTGGTTTATAAAGAAGCCTCTGGGACCAAATAGATTTTTGGTCGCAGTGGTTCAGCTCGCTCCACGCTGATGAGCGCTAACAGCGCGAAACGCGTTCATGGATGGCTTTTCTTGATTTGTCAAGAAAATGGGTTTGCCAAATTTCAGGGAATAGGTTAAATTAATTTTTAGTTCATTTTTGTTCTACTAGATAGCGCTCTGCAATTTAAAAAGCACATGTGCTCCTGGTCAGGATATACCTTCTTTTTTATAATATATATATATAATCTGGCATAATGTTGCTTGGAATAATAATTAATTTTAAAAAATAATGATAAAAGCCTTTGGAATTACCCCATTAATGTTTTTTGAATAGGTTCCATATACCAAACTTTATCAAAAGTTATGTATATATTAGAAAACAAAGCTTCTATTGCACATTTGTTTTTGAAGCCCTGAAATACGTTTTCAGTTGAAATTTTTATACGTTGTGTTGTACTACTTCTACACATGAGAATGAAGGATTTATCTTGTATTTTGAATCCCCAAGTTACAATAAATATTCGGGAAGAAAAGTTATCATTAAACATGAACCCACTTCTACAATCCCAATGATCATAAAATTATACATTATCTGACAAATTCAGGTCAGACACAAAGTGCTATTCTCATCAAATTCAGAAATTTCACCTGTATGCTATGATTTCGAGCTATAACCCTCGTCAGCCTGAGATGTCTTTGGTATCAAGAGATCCACAATTAATTCATTGAATATTCTAATATGATCAAAAATAATTTGGCTAAAAGGTGGACTGGGTAATTTTATGGTTAAATATAAAAATTTACCTTGTGAATAACATATTATTAATGCCCTTATAAGAACCTGAGAGGGCTATAGTCTGGCACTAAAGTATCCCCATGTCATTCCTAATCAATCAAAGTTGGTGTTTGGGGTTTGTGACTGATTCAATTGTGCCAGCTAGAAAATATGAATAAAAGATAAATGTAGATTTTGCTTATATTTTGAGATTTGAGGTATATTTAATTTTGCTTTTATACCAATAAGTACATAAAGAAATGAAAAAAATACAAATTCTCCGATGTCTTGGTTCATGTTTCAGGACAACAACCATTGGTTGAATACTTATCAACATTTTCTAGAGATATAGGATTCGGTTCTCGTAGATCAAGACTTTCCCTTAGTTATCACTTTGGTAGAATCAGAAATGATAAATACACATCCTCCATTCTCCAATAAGCGACCACCTCCAGTGATATATGAGTGGAATAAACCATCGATTTTCGACAGCCATGACACATATCAAATTCTATATTGGGCACTTCTTTTTTTTTTAAAGAAAAATGATAATGGTTACCGATTTTTGATAAGGTCCAACTTTATCAGTGAGTGCAAGTAACCAAATGTAGATATTGCGCATTTATAAGTGCAAAAGTTGAATTACTTTCTACATTTGTGGACATCTGGTACACTTATAGTAAAGCAGTCGCTAACTACTTCCCATCATGATGATCATTGTTTGTACCACGTGTACTAGGGATAATAATAATATGTCTTCATGTGATTTTTTATCTTGCTTCTCCAATAAATATATATTTATATTAAAATAAAAAGTCATATTCTGACCAAGTTTTCCAGACCTTTAGATGGAAGAGCCTCATCTAGTGTAACAGAAATCAACTAAACGTTGATTTAGCCTGTTCCCTGATATTTGGCCAACCCATTTTCTTGATTAATAAAAATACCACGCTGAGGAGGGCCAACAGCCGGAAGCGCGTTCGTGGGTTGGCGTTTCTTGATTTATCAAGAAAATGGGTTGACCAAATATCAGAGAACAGTATAAATCAACGTTTAGTTGATTTCTGTTCCACTAGATGGTTATCCGCCATCAAAAGCTTATATATATATATTTTACCACATATATTTATATACTGGAAGTTTGTGAATTTTCTGATGAATTGCTTTCAAATACCATTCGGCATCGGACCATTTTTCTTAATTCTTGTTTGTAGGATTGTCTGATTTGGTTAGACCACCTTCTTCTATCAATTTCTTACACTTTCCTTTTATCCATTTCAAGTACAATATCATTATTAATATGTTTCGAACTAAATTGTCATGTTCAGTCTATGTTATTATACCTTCCTCATAGGTAGAGGCTGTGATGTATATATACTATATTATGGAATATGTAATAAACCATTCATTTATTTGGATTCTAATTTTCTATTTCTCTAATATTCTTCAAGTCTCTGTTTCCTAAAACATTCTATTTCTAACATATTTTAATGAGCTTCTTTCTGATGGGCTTTTTACTCTCTTTCTCAACTAGATGTGAACAATATTCTCTATATTTGGTTCAATGATTATTCAGCTAGGTCTTTGGCGATTCAAATGCTAAATATAATTCAGCTCAAAAGATAATAATAACTCTTATAAATTCAATTTTGATTTCATAGTATATATATAAAATATAGTAGCGGTTTAATTCATTGTTCCCTTCATATTTTGTAAAGAAAATTAATCTTCTGATTGTTTAGAGAGATTGACAACTACTATAAGAACCAAAAACCTACTTTTATTGAGAGGAAAAACATACCATATTCAATTGTAAATAAAATTTTGCCTTATTTTGAAGTTATGTTAATATTTACTATAATTCATATTATGTCTCTTAATTTATAAGAGTGTGTAGAAGACCTTTTTCTCTAAATATTCAAATAAAAGAATGAAATAAAGTAGTTATTCAATTATTTAACAAAGGGAAATTGAAAAAGATTATAATTTATAAGTATATAAACTTGTATTAAAATGTAAAATATTCCTAAAATATTTCAAAGAATAATTCATGAATTGCAAAGTTGATTTAATAATTTTCAATATATTTGCCAAGAGTATTTTTATATATTATGCGAAAATAAAACATATTTATTTTATATTTCAACACTAGGTCTATGTGTTTATTTTTTTCATTCTTGCTCTTATATGCATGTATTGGATAATTAAAGAAAAGCGCTTTCAGGTTAATTCAAATTGCGAGAGGATGTGGTGTAAATATATGTGAATAAAGATTCAAAAGACAAAGATTTTATAAAAGGATAAAATTTATTCACAATAAAAGAGGCCAGCTCAATATATTTCACGTGCCATTCAAGTTTAAAGCTTTACAGAATCATTTTTGAATAAGAAATCTTGATAGCATCTTCAGCAAATTGGTATTCTGGAATTAATAGAACAGCACGTTCGTCAAAGGGCTGGAAATTATTAGTAATGATGTCCATGGTGCTTATGATGACCATGGTGATGACCGTGGTGATGTCCGTGATGGTGTCCATGATGATGTCCGTGATGATGACCATGTTTGTGGCTGTGGTCATGTCCGTGCTTGTGGTCATGATGGTGGTCATGTCCATGCTTATGTCCGTGCTTGTGTCCATGGTCGTGGTGGTGTTTGTGGTGATGGTGGTGATCGTGGTGATGCTCATGATGATGAACGTGTTTGTTATCGTGATGATGATCATGTCCGTGTTTGTGACCATGGTGGTGGTCATGTTTGTGTCCGTGGTCATGCCCATGCTTATGGTCTTGGTGGTGATCATGCTTGTGATCATGGTCATGACCATGTTTATGTCCGTGATGATGCCCATGTTTGTGATCATGTCCATGCTTATGGCCATGGTCATGATGTCCATATTTATGTTCATGGTGCTCATACTTATGTTCGTGATGATCATACTTGTGACCATGTTCGTGTCCACCATACATATGCCCATAACCATGTCCATGTTTGTGATGCCCATCATCATGGTGCCCGTACTTAGATTCAGCCTCGTTAAAAGCTTTCATGTAGTGCTGATAGGACGGTAGACTTTGACTTCCATAGCGCTTGAGCAGTTCAGGATTGCTATTCAGGTACTTGTCCCATTCTGAAAGCCAATCTTCCTGGATCGACAGAGGGACTTTCTTGATGGATTCCATTGGGGCGGCGGTGATGGGCTTGCCCCATGCCAAGCCGGCTAGTCCGAGCAACAACTGCAACAAAAAAGGTTGGTACAAAGAAACACAATAAAGAAAGCAAGATTATACAGGTAATACTTCTTGGTAACTGCTAAAAATTTGAAAAATAATTCTCGATAACTCTTGCCTTTCTAATTTCCAATTTCGAATATCAATTCATATATAGGCAGAAATATAAAGAATAATTTAATAGGTGAATATTTTGTTTTAATTATTGGGTGAGTGGCTAGCAGATAGAATTACAGATATACAGATAGTAAAGACCCACACATGATGTATTTCTCTCGCCATATAAACATATATACAAGAAATTCATATATTTGTTATTCACAATATAATATTATTTTACAATATACAATATTAAATACGAAATATATATCAGCCCATATGAAATTTATCATTGATAATAGAATTATTTTCAATACACAAATAATTATCAATATATCTCTATCAAAATAAAACGATAAGGCTTAAATACCCTTTTTTTCTTCGAGCACCATTATATACCTACTAGACGAATGGCCCGGGCAACGCCCGGGGTTTACCCGAGTGCGAATATATTTTAAAAACGTTGTCTTGGGTGGTCGCTATAGACAGGGTGGTCTGTATAGACAGGTGTATGTATCACACAGCCGATAACAGGGTTGTCTAGGGTGGCCGCTATAGACAGGATGGTCTGTATAGACAGGTGTATGTATCACACTGCTGATAACAGGGTTGCCTAAAGTGACCGCTATAGACAGGGTGGTCTGTATAGACAGGTGAATGTAACACACTGATGATAACAGGGTTGCCTAAGGTGACCGCTATAGACAGGGTGGTCTGTATAGACAGGTGGATGTATCACACAGCTGATAACAGGGTTGTCTAGAGTGGCCGCTATAGACAGGTGTATGTATCACACAGCTGATAACAGGGTTATCTAGAATGGCAGCTATATACAGGGTGGTCTGTATAGACAGGTGTATGTATCACACTGCTGATAACAGGGTTGCCTAAAGTGTCCGCTATAGACAGGGTGGTCTGTATAGACAGGTGGATGTAACACACTGCTGATAACAGGGTTGTCTAGAATGGCCGCTATAGACAGGTGTATGTATCACACAGCTGATAACAGGGTTGTCTAGAGGGGGGCAGGGAGGACACGTGTTCGCCGGCAGCCAATGGGCGCGCATTCTATCTGTGAGCTTCAGACAGAATAAGGCAATTATATATATAGATACTTATAGTTTAAAAGGTTCTAGAGAAATGATTCTAGAAGATGTACGTTCAGACTTTTCGAAATATTGTGAGCTATCAAAATTTAATAAACATAAATTTATATTCGTAAATAAGCTAGTAATCAATAAAATATTTGAAAAAAATATGAGAAAAAGTCCGTGGGCCATCAGCACCAAAGGCATAGGTAGTTGGAATTTCTTGATTAATCATGAAAATGGGTTGGCCTATAAATATGGAGTGAATCTACATCAATGTTTATTTATTATTAGTTACATTAGATGGCGCTCTATTATCTAAAATGCTATTGTGAGCGGTCAGGAAATATCTTTTCAAAAACATATATAATGTATCGTGCCATTAGATATTTCCAATAAATATATATTATATGTTAGTAAATAGAAACAAAGCGCTTATGAAGTGTGAAATTCTATATATCAACTACTATAAATAGGTGTTTGAGAAAGGATATGCAATTTTTAATATAAACCTTTCTCCAAAATATTTATATATTATATAATATATATATATATATATATATTTATTAAATTTCAATAAAATTCAAAACAAAGGAAGACTAAATAAGAATCAAACGAAAGAAGGTGGGGTGTAGTTTAATAAAATACATTGAAATTTGAAAAATAAAAGAAATGTTTGAAAAGATTGAAAGGTAAATATATTTATATATATAAATAAAAAATATATTAGAAAATATTATGTAACAGAGAGAACACCAAAATATAAAATATTATTGAAAATTGTTTCTGAATCGAAAAATATATCTGAAGGTAGCTGATCAAATTAGAGAGAGAGAGCAAAAAAACCAGGTAGTAAAAACCAAGCGATAGAAAGTGAGAGGTTGTTGACAAAGGCACCTACCAGTAAGGGACCCATGGTGGAAGTGCTGGAGATCGTTTGGCGCGGTATATATATAGGGCTGAGAAAGAAGGTGGAGCTGACCTATTTGTTTCGTCGTCTGCATCAATATTATCTATATATATTTATACTTCAGAAATCTTTAAAACATATTATATATATTATTTGTTTATAATTGAGAAGATAGGTGTGTTGTGTATTAGGAGCTTCGTTTTCTCATTATGTAGCGGAATATTTGCATATTTGCTGTAGTCTGGTATGTAAGTTTGTGTTATGTACAACCACCTCGCCTCATCCTGACATTATATTTCCCTTTCAAGATTATATTTTAATATGTGTATTCAAAAAATCATAATTTCACATCAATTTTTGAGATATTTTAAAATATAGAGATATTTTCCTAGAGAACGAGGAAGAATAATCTATACTTTTTTTGTAATATAAAGATATGTGTATATTTATTATATATTTTTTGAACTATCGCGTGACTAGGTTAAAAAAAACTTCAAAAATATTAACTCTTGTTTTTAAAAATGTTTTTTTTTCCTATACCCATTTAGTGTTTTTTATAGAGATGTGTGTGATATAATATTTTCCTAAAAATACATTTTAAAAATTTCTACAAATGCTTTACAATGAATATAGAGGAAAAACTATAGAAAAGATTTAAAATTTAGGTGAGGTTTAAAAATTTCCCTTTTTCCAAATAATGTTTCGGCTAATTTTACTTAGGTAATTTTTTTTGCAGAATTTAATCAAATTTTTCATTATCATATAACTGAAATTTGATAGTGTCTTACACAATCCGTTGGAATGAAAGTCAAATATTCGTTGATTTTTAAATTATTCCAGAATACTTGGCCAAATATTTTTCTCTAAAAATAAATAAAAGCCAATTATTCACGCGTTTAAAACCTTTGGACCTCTAATCGTGGCGCTCAGTCTATAACTCAATTATAGCTAAATAATATTTATTGCTTGTTACCTAGTACCGGATTGAAGCTATATACAAGGTAGTCCATATGTCCCGAACCCTTTTATTTTTTTATTAAAAATTAAAAGGTAAACTAGAATAAAAAACTATAACTATTTTATTTTAGGTAATATACACAGGCTAGCCATAAATTCTGTTACAAACAATTTTATAAATTAAATGATTAAGAACAAAAACTAATGGAATATAAATGCATATTCTATTAGCCAATAGGACATAGATTATAAATATATACAAGCATTCGAAATGTTCTCCCTTATTTTGGACACAGGATCTCAAACGTTCGGGCCACACTGATCTATGGTGGCACGCACCTTTTCTAAGGGTATTTCTTTCATTGCTCTCACCAATGCTGATTTCAATTTATCCAAATTATGATATCTTTTATAGCACACCTTCTCCTCTAAATATGCCTACAAACTGTAATCAAGGGGGTTTAAATCAGGGCTTCCAGAGGGCCATTCATTGGCCTTTATGAACTCCGGAACATTCGTCTCCTACCATTGTTGAGTTGACTTAGCTTTGTGAGCAGGAGCTGAATCTTGTTGAAATATCCAATGTTCTCCATTAAACATTTTTGTATTCAGAGGCTTTACTATTTGTTACAAAATGTCTTATTTATAGTTTTTAGCTGTATTTTTTACCCCTTTGGCACAGAAGTGGAGATCTGTTACACCTTGGTAGCTAACTCCTCACCAAACAATGACAGAAGAAGGATGGTGACTTTTTCAAGTCTTCTGACTTTCAAAGAAGCTTCTAGAGAGCTACGAGCATATATCCTATCATTCTGACGATTAATATTTTCCTCGACAATGAAATATTTCTCGTCTGTGAAAAGGATTCTCTCATGCCACCGACCATCATGCTGCGCCAACAACATTTTTGATATAACCCTTCTAATATCTTTAAGAGCAGGGGTTATCAAATCACCTGTGCGTCGTTTGAAAGCTCTCAGTCCAAGGTCTTCGTTGATTATCCTTGAAACTATCTTGGAGCTAAATTTATCTGTTTTGCTAAGATCTTTTGTTTGCAGTGTGGATTTCGACGAATTCTTTCGCGACTGGCTTTTATAGCTGCTTGCGTTCGTTGCATGCGAGGTCGATCAGATCTTTCAAGGTCATCAATAGTGCAAGCCTTGTTGTACCTTTCAATGATTCGATAAACAAATTGACGCGTAATATTCAAATTTTGTAAAAGTTTAAAAAGGGTGAAAGATTTTGGCCTACCTTGTGTAAGGCTATTACAACTATAGGGTTTTCTTTAATACCCAAACCCATTTTCAAAAAACAAATATATTTCGATTTTTATTCTGAGCACGTGTGCACGAGATATTCAAATAACAACTGTATTTTGACTACTTAACGCGGTCAAATTAATTTTTTATCACTGATTTGGTTTTGTAACAATATTTATGGCTAGACTAAGTATTAAAGCTTTAATATATTATCTAAAAAAAGTTATTTTTTTATTCTAGTTTGCATTTTAATTTTTAATTGAAAAAAAAAGGTTTTCAGGACATATGGACTACCATGTATAATAAATTGAATTTGGAATTGAAAACACATATTAAACTTTCTGAGGAGATCTTTCCTCCAGAAGCTGTAACTCAATCATACCACAGCATCATTAAATTTATTCTGGTAATATCTCTATATTTGTACTTCTCAAATCTTTATGAATATCTTGATTGTGAAGAAAAATTCGATAATTGTGTGCTTATTTCGGGAAATAAAGGCTGTGCAAGTGAATAATATGTTTTTCTCCATTAGATAAACTGTAATAACAGAGAGAAAAATGATGGTTGAGAGGAAGCTAATGTATAACAACCAATGTTTGGCAGAACTATGAAACAAAGTTAAATTGTTGGTTAACTGTTTTTTTTTAGCTATTCTTTCTAAAGATGGAATCGTTTAATGATTGGTTAATTGAAAATGAATAATTCCCTGGATTTTGGCTTTGGCTCCGCCATTCCAGAATCGTAGTTCTTTGATTGTTTAATTTCTTTAATATCTTTATAAAATATTTCTCCAGAGAGAACTTGATTTCAAATGTCAATAGATATTGTAAGTTAGATTGCACCTCTGTGATACAGCTGACAGATAAAGTTTGTTTGTTAACTAGATTTCAAAGCTTTTTTTTGTTAATATCGAAATATTCAAATGTGATTACTAATAAAAGCAATAATTTCTTATTTTTTGGCTCAGTATTGTATTGTTTTTGGCTCAGTATTGTTTTGTTTTTGGCTCAGTATTTTATTGTTTTTGGCTCAGTCATTCTAGAAACGTATTTCATAGTTTCTTTAAATGTTCAATTCTCGTAGGATCTTTGCGAAATATTTTTCTGCTATTCTTATGAAGTTTCCTTGAATTCAATTCAATCCTCTTTCTTTATTCAGAAATTTAGAAAAAAAAAAGAGGAACACGGCTCTCTTCTCTCTCTGTTCTTTCTCGCGAGACTTTGATTTCAAATTTCAAAAAATGTTTTAAGTTAGATTGCACCTCTGTGATACAACTGGAAAATAAAATTTGTTTGTTAACTAGATTTCAGAGCTATATTTTATTAATATATGAAACTTATATGTGATTTCTAATTTGAAAATATTCCTAGGTGTTGATTTTGGCTCTTTCATTCTAGAAATGTAGTTCGTAGTTTCTTTGAATTTCAATTTCTCTAAGATCTTAAGAAAATCTTTTTTGCTATTCCTATAAAGTTTCCTTGTATACAACTTTTGCCTCCTCTCTAATTTAGAAAATTTGAACAAATGGTGGTTCTTGGTTGACCTGTCTTTTAAGAGTCGATTACACATACGTCAATAGATGTTGTAAGTTAGATTGCAATTCTGCGATCTAGATGGGAGAGAAGCATATGTATAAGAAATGAACCTAAATAAAACACGAATTTCTCTTTTCAAATTTAACAGCCTTCTACCGTCCTTATCTGCTTGGAAAAGAGTTAATTACAGTAGGAAGTTGATTATATTTAGCCGTGTATTAATGGTTTCATTTTCTGAATATTATTTGCACGCTATATTTCAATGTGTCAATTTTAGCGAATATACAAATATAGACTTTAACAAATTGAAATCGTTTTTTTCTTTAGATTCTCTTTAGTGTTTTATTAGATTTATTCTACAAATAAAGGCTGATAACTTGATAGATTGTTCTCTTTTTTAATTGAAAAGGCATATATATTGAATAAAAAAAAATATTTATTTAATAATATATCAGTTGGCTGAACGCCAACCTTTTTCAAGATATTACTACAAGTAATACCTTGAAAAAGAGGGTTCGCGTTGATCCAACTGAAATATCGGTAAATATATCATTATTTTTCGATCCAATATATATGCCTTTTTAATTAAAGATATATTTATGGATTACTCTATTTTTAAAAATTGTTATTTTTATTGGTGCTTCATTTTTGCATTGTGGCTCAAAGTTACTTTAGACTGAACATATTCTATTCGATGGGATGCTGAACTATTTTTCTATTTTTGAATAGAATTGCTTGTGTATTTTAGGGATTCATTCTGGCCTTCCAGATGTGACACTAATACCCATTTTCATAATCATTTTCTTGGAGTTTTTAAGATCATTGTTGACGATCTTAGAGAGAGGCATATTTTTAGATAATAAAAAAGGCATGTATTGGATTGAATGAAATATTTATTTTCCAATATTGATAGAAATTTTATTCAATCCAATATATGCCTTTTTATTATCTAAATATTTAAATATGGATTGTTTTATTTTCAGAGAGAAGATATATATATATATATATATATATATATTAAACAAAAATACTACAGTATCATACTCCTAAGTTTGAATACACAATTTTAGGAGAGAGATATTTATCATATATAAATAGATTAAAAAGTTAGGGGAACAGGACCAAACTTTGGGGGACTTCTGTGGTAATAGGTCTGGTTAAGGAAAGTGTTGTTTACCACCTAATTCTAAACTTCCTCCTTTCAAGATAGTTTAATCAGGTTTCAGATTTAGGAACATTTGTGATGCATCTAACTTTGATTTCCGTATTGAATAACTAGAAAGGTATTTATTAGAGAGACAAATCTATAGATTTTAAATATGCGAGGCTTATATGTTTCGAAATAATTTTTATATAAAAAAAACGCGTGAATTTTTTAAGGTTAAATTCTTTGCTTGTCTATAAACATGTTTTGGCTATTTTCTATATTATAATTCAAACCTCGTAGAATTTGAAAATGTATACAGTTATTATATACATGCACACAGCTTTATTAAGACCACCGGTCTTATACAGATTCACCACAGGAAGAAAGTAAGCATAGATGGAACTCCTGTACTCCAGGCAGCGCAGAACCCAATACAGATATTATATATATAGTAGTCGAGAGAGAGCTAACCTTTCAAATCTACAAAAGTCGATTCGATTTAATTTGTTCCATGATATTTGGTTGTTGTTGTCGTGTCCACTGAAGAGCCTCAGATGTCTCCATACATCTCTATAACAGCAGCAGCAATGTCCACTATCTTTTCTCTTCATTGGAAAATGGGTGCCGTTGCCATATTAGTCACCTTGGAAACGAACCAGAATTTAGTCAAATATTCCAAGGGTCCAGGGGGGACCGCAGGGAGGTGTGGTCGGACTTCTCCTCCCCACCATGATATTTGGTCAACCCAATATCTTGACAAATCAAGAAAGCGCGTACATAGTTGCCTTTTCTTGATTTATCCAGAAATTGAATTAGCCAAATATAATTGAAAAAGTCAAATCAACGTTTAGTTGATTTTTATTTCACTAGATGGTGCTCTACCATCTAAATTTTTCATTGGAGCGGTCAGGATATGCCTCTTATTATTTTTTGGTTTTTAACATATATATATTAGAAGAGAAAATATTTCTATAAAATAAGAATATAAAACAGTAGCAATGCGTTTCTTTATTCGTGCAAAGTACAAGCTTTCGGATCTTAGAAGAATTATAAAGATACGAAAGCTTGTACTTTGCACAAATAAAGAAATGCATTGCTACTATTTATATTTCTTATTTAATATATATGTGTACCAAAATCGACATATTTCACCTTTAAATGCATTAGAATAATGAATAATATATTTTGGGTTATAACACTCCAATAAAAACGTGAGTTACCAATTATTTTATTTCCAAAGCGCGCTATATCCCGCAAGGGATACTTGGCCAAACAAGGAAAAATGTTTATTTACATAAGTTATTTACATTATTCAACGCATGAAAACATTAGAGATCCATATTTAGTAGAAAGTTTAGAATGTATTTACAAAATGAATTTAACTTTAAATATGATTTTTTTATCGGAAATCAAATCGTCAAGTACACAAACAACTAGTTCAGTCTTCATTCTATAATCTTGAAATGCTTGGAAATCGATCAGTAGATGTCTTGAGGTTTGTTCCTCAATACCACAAAAGCAACTTGAATCCTCCACTGCCTTTATTCTATTTTAAAAACCTTTGAAATTTCCGTGGTTTGTAACAAATTGAGTATTATAAAAATTTGGACGAAAGTATTTAGGGATTTCTTGGGGAAAAAGCTCGAAAGTTTTATTTGCTTCGTTTTTCAGAACATTCATTCTTGATTTGAGAAAGGTATCTATAATTCCTGGAATAAATGGGTCATAAATTTGTTGATCATCTGTGGATAGGTTTCTCAGATCAGATATCATGATTCTGGATTCGATAAAGTCTGAGATCAGAGGAATGTTGGCCAAACTATGAACACAGCTATATGATGTGGATTTGTAGGCTTGTATACACCATGTTAGTATTTGATATTGGGTTGAATTTAATTTTTGTAAACATTTTTTATTTAAATATTTGAACCAAATTTCGAATCCATATGTAAGTATTGGTCTGAAAATGGATTTATATAAAGCTAGCCTTTTCTGGGCGCTTAGACCCCAAAATTTCCCACAAATTGAGAAGAGATAATTTTTAAAACGTTTTGTACGATTTACTTTTTCTTCTATGTGGTATGTAAAATTTATTTTGTTTCTTCTTCTGTGATTGAGTTGGTGATAACAATTGAGCCACAACATCAGTTTAAGAAAATTCAACCAAAGCTAACAGTCAGTACGGGACTTCTTACCATTCCGCGCTAGCCCCACAAAATTTATTATAAATTTCCGATTTGAAATCAATTCTATCATGACAATATAGATTTTTCTGAAACAAAGTGGTATTTAGATGACCGCGACAACAAAAAATTCATATTTAGGGTGTTTTTAACTTAATATAACCTCTAAATTTAAACCTACAGTATGTAAATAAGCACACCACATTTAGATAGTTTTTCACAATTTAAAAATGGAATGGAATCGGTGAAAGATGAGAAGCGTGTTGGACGTCCAATTATGCACAGGAACCCTGAAAAAATGAGCCAAATTTCAAAATTGATAAAAGAAAATCCACGAATAGGGGTGTTACGGGACATTGTGGAAGAAACAGGGATATCAAAATCATTAGTTGGATCGATAATTAAAGAATACTTGTAGTTAAAGAAGACACCTTCAAAATTTGTCCCTAAAATTATCACAATCCAACAAAAGGAGAATCGCGTTGAAGTTGCCAAAAAATGCTTGAAATGGTGGAAGAAAACCCCAATTAGAAGGAAAAAGTAATAACTGGAGATGAGACATGGGTTTATGGGTATGAACCGTAAACAAAACGCCAATCCATGAAGTGTTAAAGAAAAGGTGAACCAAGAACGAAGAAATCCCGAATTTGCAAGTCAAAAAACAAAGTCTTATTGGTCACGTTCTTTGACATAAAGGGAATTGTGCATTATGAATATCTAGAGGAAGGTCAAACAATCAATAAGGAGTCTTATTTAAACATTATGAGACGTATACGTGAATCAATTCTTATGAAAAGAAGTGAAATGTGGAGTTCCAAAAATTGGATTATCCATCATGATAATGCACCACCACACACCGTTACATCTGTACTGACTTATTCGGCTAAACACGGAATCCAAATACTTCAACAACCTCCCTTTTCCCAAGACCTAGCTCCAAATGATTTATTTTTTCTTTCCTAAACTCAAAATGGCTCTAAAAGAAAGGAGATTTGACACTAGAGAGTCCATCATAGTGGATTCGAAAAAGGTCTTGAAGAACATCCCGAAAGATGCCTTTTCTACTGGCCATCCTCGCACCGGCGAAATCGAGAATCAACCGGTACTTCGTCCAGGTCGGGCTGGGACAGGCCATCGAGGACCCCGTTATCGCCTGGAGGAGGACTCTATCGCGGTGGGGAAGAACATCTGGCTGATCTTTTTCATGTAAATATTTTAAACTGCAACCTCTCTCCCTACTCTTGACTAGATGTAAATAAACTGTTTTTAAATGTAAAAAAAAGCTTTTTCTAAATGTTTTAAAACATGGGAGAAGAGATGGAAATTATATATAGATGCGGGAGGGGACTATTTTGAAAAATATTAAAAAATATATTTTTATTCATTCATTTTTTTCTTTATTTTTGACCAGCCTCATTATTTATTGGACACACCTTGTATACAATATTTTCTATATTTGGTTAATTGAGAATTCATCTAGGTCTTTGAGGATTCAAATGCCAAGTATAATACACCTCAAAAGATAACTCTTCTAAATTCTATTTTGATTGTATTTACAGTATATATATATTAAAAACAAAGAAGGCCTTTACTGACCACAAGCACATGTTCTTTTTAATATAAACACCTGAACTTTTTATTTTTTAAACATTTTTATATAATATAGTAACGGTTTAATTTATTGTGTGTTCTCTACATCTTTTGGCGAGAAAGCGAATCTTATGATTGTGTAGAGGGATTTAATACTTTTATAAAACCCGAAAACATTTTTGTTTTTACTCTAAACATACCAAATTTGATTGTAAATATATATTTTAATCTCATTTTGAAAAGTTATATTAATATTTACTATAATTAAGACTATGTCTCTTAATTTGTAAGAGAGTGAAGTAAACAATTTCTTCACTATAATTTCTAATAAAATGATAGAAGTGTTAAGTAATTGTATAAAATTTTACACAAATAAATTTACTGGCAATGCGTTTCTTTTTAAATCTCTACAGACCTTACTGCAATGATATGATTTAATGAATGAGAGGGCTTGGCTCATCAGTAGTGAACCCTCTCAGCGGTTTCGCCAAATTAATCTCTAGACCGCTCTACTATTGTATTGGACTGGTTTTGTTATATACCCTGCATTTTCTATGGAAGGCAGCTAAATGGTGTTTAGTGTAATAAATTCTAAAATAATTCTAAAATATTTCACAGAATAATTCAGGAAATGCAGAGTTGATGATACACATTCAAAAAAGCCAGGATTTGTTAATTTTCATTGATTATGGCAATAGATTTTTTCATATATTATGCGAAAGTGAAATATTTTTAGCTTCTATTTGAAATCTAGATCTATGTGTTTATTTTTTTTTCATTCGCCTTATATTATGCATGTATTGGATAATTGAAGAAAAGCGCTTTCAGGGTAATTCAAATTGTGAGAGGGTGTGGTGTAAATATATGTGAATAAAGAATCAAAGGACAAGGTATTTATAAAAGGAGATAAAAACGTTTATTTCACAATAAAAGAGACCAGCTCAATATATTTCACATGCCATTCAAGTTTAAAGCTTTACAGAATCATTTTTGAATAAGAAATCTTGGTAGCATCTTCAGCAATTTGGTATTCTGGAATTAATTGAACAGCACGTTCGTCAAAAGGCTGGGAATTATTAGTAATGATGTCCATGGTGCTTATGATGACCATGGTGATGACCGTGGTGATGTCCGTGATGGTGTCCATGATGATGCCCGTGATGGTGACCATGTTTGTGGCTGTGGTCATGTCCGTGCTTGTGGTCATGATGGTGGTCATGTCCATGCTTATGTCCGTGCTTGTGTCCATGGTCGTGGTGGTGTTTGTGGTGATGGTGGTGATCGTGGTGATGCTCATGATGATGAACGTGCTTGTTGTCGTGATGATGATCATGTCCGTGCTTGTGACCATGGTGGTGATCATGTTTGTGTCCATGGTCATGCCCATGCTTATGGTCTTGGTGGTGATCATGCTTGTGATCATGGTCATGACCATGTTTATGTCCGTGATGATGCCCATGTTTGTGATCATGTCCATGCTTATGGCCATGGTCATGATGTCCATACTTATGTTCATGGTGCTCATACTTATGTTCGTGATGATCATACTTGTGACCATGTTCGTTTCCACCATACATATGCCCATAACCATGTCCATGTTTGTGATGCCCATCATCATGGTGCCCGTACTTAGATTCAGCTTCGTTAAAAGCTTCCATGTAGTGCTGATAGGACGGTAGACTCTGACTTCCGTAGCGCTTGAGCAGTTCAGGATTGCTGTTCAGGTATTTGTCCCATTCTGAAAGCCAATCTTCCTGGATCGACAGAGGGACTTTCTTGATAGACTCCATGGGGGCGGCGGTGATGGGCTTGCCCCATGCCAAGCCGGCCAGTCCAAGCAGCAACTGTAACAAAAAAAGGTTGGTACAAAGAAACACAATATGGAAAGCAAGATTATACAGATAATACTTCTTGGTAACTGCTAAAAATTTGAAAACTAATTCTCGATAACTCTTGCTTTTCTAATTTACAATTTCGATTATTAATTTATATATAGGAAGAAATATAAAGAATAATTTAATAGGTGAATTTTTTTTTATTATTATTGGGTGAGTGGCTAGCAGATAGGATTACAGATATACAGATAGTAATCACCCACACATGATGCTATTTCTCTCGCCATTAAAACATATATACAAGAAATTCATATATGTTATTCACAATATAATATAATTTTGCAAGATACAATATTAAAAATACGAAATATATATCAACCCATATGAAATTTATTATTGATAATATTATTATTTTCAATACAAATAATTATCAATATATCTCTACCAAAAAAAAACGAAAAGGCTTAAATACCCATATTTTCTTCGAGCACCTTTATATACCTATACTTATAGTTTAAAAGGTTTTAGAGAAAGGATTCTAGAAGATGTACGTTCAGACTTTTCGAAATATTGTGAGCTATCAAAATTTAATAAATATAAATTTATATTCGTAAATAAGCTAGTAATCAAAAAAATATTTGAAAAAAAAATGAGAAAAAGTCCGTGGGCCATCAGTACCAAAGGCATAGGTATTTGGATTTTCTTGAATAATCATGAAAATGGGCTGGCCTATAAATATGGAGTGAATCTACATCAATGTTTATTTATTATTAGTTACATTAGATGGCGCTCTATTATCTAAAATGATATTGTGAGAGGTCAGGAAATATCTTTTCAAAAACATATATAATGTATCGTGCCATTAGATATTTCCAATAAAAATATATTATATGTAAGTAAATAGAAACAAAGCGCTTATGAAGTGTGAAATTATATATATCAACTATTATAAATAGGTGTTTGAGAGAGGATATGCAATTTTTAATATAAACCTTTCTTCAAAATATTTATTATATATATATATATATATTAATATTCAAAAAAATTCAAAACAAAGTAAGACTAAATAATAATCAAACGAAAGAAGGTGGGATGTAGTTTAATAAAATACATTGAAATTTGAAAAATAAAAGCAACGTTTAAAAAGATTGAAAGGTAAATATATTTATATATATAAATAAAAATATATTAGAAAATATTATGTAACAGAGAAAACACCAAAATATAAAATATTATTGAAGATTGTTTCTTAATCGAAAATGATATCTAAAGGTAGCTGATCAAGTTAGAGAGAGAGAGAGCAAAAGAACCAGGTAGTAAAAACCAAGCGATAGAAAGTGAGAGGTTGTTGACAAAGGCACCTACCAGTAAGGGACCCATGGTGGAAGTGCTGGGGATCGTTTGGCGCGGTATATATATAGGGCTGAGAAAGGAGGTGGGGCTGACCTATTTGTTTCGTCGTCTGCATCAATATTATCTCTATATATATATACTTTAGAAACCTTTAAAACATATTATATATATTATTTGTTTATAATTGAGAAGATAGGTGTGTTGTGTATTAGGAGCTTCGTTTTCTCATTATGTAGCGGAATATTTGCATATTTGCTGTAGTCTGGTATGTAAGTTTGTGTTATGTACACCCACCTCGCCTCATCCTGACATTATATTTCCCTTTCAAGATTATATTTTAAAATGTGTATTCAAAAAATCATAATATCATATCAATTTTTGAGATATTTCAAAATATAGAGATATTTTCCTAGAAAGAGGAAGAATAATCTATACTTTTTTTGTAATATAAAAATATGTGTATATTTATTATATATTTTCTAAACTATCGCGTGACTAGGTTAAAAAACTTCAAAAATATTAACTCTTGTTTCTAAACATGTTTTTTTACCTATACCCATTTGGTGTTTTTTATAGAGATGTGTGATATAATATTTTCCTAAAAATACATTTTTAAAAATTCTAAAAATGCCTTACAATGAATATAGAGAAAAAACTACCGAAAAGACTTAATTTATAGGTGAGGTTTAAAAGTTTCCCTTTTTACAAATATGTTTGGCTAATTTTACTTAGGTAATTTCTTTGCAAAATTTGACCAAATATTTCATTATCATATAACTGAAATTTAATAGTGTCTTACACAATCCGTTGGAATGAATGTCAAATATTCATTGAATTTTTAAATTATTATCAGAATACTTGGCAAAATATTTTTCTCTAAAAATAAAGAAAAACCAATCATGTACACGCGCGCGTTTAATTCTTTTGGATCTCTCATCGTGGTTAAAACCGTCTTTAACTCAATTATAGCTAAATAATATTTATTTATTTTTACCTAGTACCGGATTGAAGCTATATACAAGGTAGTCCATATGTCCCGAACCCTTTTATTTTTTTATTAAAAATTAAAAGGTAAACTAGAATAAAAAAAAACTATTACTATTTTATTTTAGGTAATATATTAAAGCTTTAATCTATTATCTAAAATAAAGTTATTTTTTTTATTCTAGTTTGCATTTTAATTTTTAATAAAAAAAAAAGGTTTTTCAGTACATATGGACTACCATGTATAATAAATTGAATTTGGAATTAAGAACACATATTAAACTCTCTGAGGAGTTCTTTCCTCCAGAATCTGTAACTCAATCATACCACAGCATCATTAAATTATTCTGGTAATATCTCTATATTTTTACTTCCTAAATCTTTATGAATATCTTGATTGTGAAGAAAAATTCAAGATTTGTGTGCTTATTTCAGGAAATAAAGGCTGTGCAAGTGAATAATATGTTTTTCTCCATTAGATAAACTATAATAACACAGAGAGAAATGATGGTTGAGAGGAAGCTAATGTATAACAACAAATGTTTGGTAGAACTATGAAACAAAGTGAAATTGTTGGTTAACTTTTTTTTTAGCTATTCTTTCTAAAGATGGAATCGATTAATGATTGGTTAATTGAAAATGATTAATTCCCTGGATTTTGGCTTTGGCTCCGCCATTCCAGAATCGTAGTTCTTTGATTGTTTAATTTCTTTAATATCTTTGGAGAGAAGCATATTTATACATATATATATATATATATATTATATCTTTAAAAAAATAAGATTTCTGTTGTTTTGGATCATGTTGATGATTATGCAATGGTGGTGCAGTCGTGGTTAAAATCTTGTGAAAGTATAATAACAAAAATGGTTTTGATCAGATATTGTTTTAATTGAGCTATAGGATAAACATAACTTGGTAAAATTACTGCCTGGCTTAAGGGGGGTGAACAAAGAAAACAAAATATTATTTACATAATTACAAAGTTTTGAGTCGACCAACGGGGAAGAACAACAATGAGAATTTATATGGTAAGCGTGACCTCTGGCGGTCGATTTAAACAGAGTATTTTTATCTATGAAATATAATTTTAAATAGAATAATACCTTAATTTAACATTTTATATAATACATTTATATAACATTTCAAATAATATCTTAATATAACATTTCCCCCCTGTGAAGAAAATAATATGGGTACAGAGAAAAGTGATAAAAGAATATAGTTTAAAAAACGATAAAATGATTGATGGAAAGAAAAGGTGAGGTGATATTCACTTATCATATTGGTTTTTGGATGGTAACCAATAGACAGGAAATACAAAATGATACATAGTGTGAATGATTACAAATATTGTTGGTAGAAGTGAATATAAAAATGTGATAATCCATAATCATATTGGTTTGTTGTTAACCAATAGATTGGAAATTACAAGTGTGAATGATGATAACAAAAATATGGTGAAGAGTAAAAATGTGGTTGATTGAAAATTGTGGTAAAGAGTGAAAATTGTGGTAAAGAATGAAAATGTGGTTGATTGAAAATGCAAAGAGAGAAAATAAAAGTGTTCCATAATCGTATTGGCTTATTGTGAACCAATAGATTGGAAAAGACAAGGATAAAAATGATACACATAATATTAGAAATGTGGAAGAAAAATAAAATGAATGCATATTAAAAAGGTGAGAAATAAAAGGATGATATCCCTTGATCATATTGGCTTGTTGTGAGCCAATAGATTGGGAAAAACATGAGAAAAGGACATTATTAAAAATAAGAAAAATGCATGATATTTACAAAAGTATATAAATGAAAAATAGAGAAGAAAACATTGAAAACAATATAAAAAATAATTGGCAAAGATATATGGAAATACTAAAAATATTTGATGATTATAAGAAAAGGCATTTATAAAAAAAAAGCAATAAGTTGAGACAAAGTTTATGTACAAAAGGCAAATGTAAAAACAGGTATGAACATGTTAAGAAAAATTAATGGTAAGAATAAAGAATGATCATTTGAGAGAAAAAGAAACAAGGTGGACAAAAACAAAAGTTAAAATTTACATATATGTTGGCCTCGCTAAATTTACATATTAGTTAGGTACGCTTTCAGATATTACATATGGATTAAGTAATGGGGGTAAAAATGCAAATTTTTAAAATAATAACATTAAGTAATGAAATAAAATAAGAAAAATATCAAAATATTAAAAGTCTTGGATTTTAAAATATATGGAAATTTGAAGCAATAAGGTATTGTTGTCATTAACGAAAATATATAGTGGGAATATAATTAACAAGGTTTAAGACTAGTTTTAAAAAATATTGAAGATGTAAGAAATAGGTAATGTTATTTTGTTGTTGTCCTCCCGGCCGACTGCTTTACATATAGAATTATAAAAAATGATATCTGTAAATGGTTTAACTTAATTGTAAATATTTAATTGTAAAGTATGAAAAGAGAGATATATTTAGGAGAGATATAGAAATAATTATGCAGAGAAAAATAAAGCATTTTAAATTTTAAATGGCAAATATATTTAAGATATGACATAAAAGGGATGTAACTATAAGAAAATAAGTGATTGGAAACTATCGTAAACAATAGAGAAAAGGTTAAAACGGGGTAAATTATGCAAAATGTAGATACAAAGTACCTTGAAATGGAAGATGGGCTGGACCTGAAGATCTCGGTAGATGGCTGGTGTTGGCGGAAGATGCGATGGCTGGAGATGAAAGGGAGAAGGCTGCTTGAATTTGCTGGATATGGTGTGAAATAGGTATGTTTTACTGTAGTTGCTATGTTTGTTTGTATTGGGCTATGTCTTGTTAAAGTAGATTATTTTTGGTTGAAATGAACTATTTTTGATTGAAATGAACTATTTTTGATTGAAATGAACTATTTTTGATTGAAATGAATTATTTTTGATTGGGAAAGTTATTTTTATTGAAAGATTTGCATATTTGAGTTTGAAAAATTTTGCTTTTGGCATATTGAACACACAGGTAATCCTGTCGACTAATATTATATCTTTAAAAAAATAAGATTTCTGTTGTTTTGGATCATGTTGATGATTATGCAATGGTGGTGCAGTCGTGGTTAAAATCTTGTGAAAGTATAATAACAAAAATGGTTTTGATCAGATATTGTTTTAATTGAGCTATAGGATAAACATAACTTGGTAAAATTACTGCCTGGCTTAAGGCGAGTGAACAAAGAAAACAAAATATTATTTACATAATTACAAAGTTTTGAGTCGACCAACGGGGAAGAACAACAATGAGAATTTATATGGTAAGCGTGACCTCTGGCGGTCGATTTAAACAGAGTATTTTTATCTATGAAATATAATTTTAAATAGAATAATACCTTAATTTAACATTTTATATAATACATTTATATAACATTTCAAATAATATCTTAATATAACATATATATATGAAATAAACCCAAATAAAACACGAATTTTTCTTTTTAAATTTAACAGCCTTCTAATTTCCTTATCTGCTAGGAAAAGAGTTAATTACAGTAAGGTACAGGAAGTTGATTATATTTAGCTGTGTATTAATGGTTTCATTATCTGAATATTATTTGCACGCTATATTTCAATGTGTCAATTTAAGCGAATATACAAATATAGACCTTAACAAATTGAAATCGTTTTTTTTAGATTCTCTTGAGTGTTTTATCAGATTTATTCTACCATTAAAGGCTGATAGCTTGATCATAGCATTGTTCTCTTTTTCAATTAAAAAGGCATACATATGTTATATCAAAATATTATTTTATTTTTTTTAAATTATATTTCATAGATTAAATGACTCTGTTAAATCGACCACCAGAGGTTGCAGTTTTCACTATATAAAATCATTGTTGTTGTTTTATCCCAATGGTCGGCTCAAATCTTTTGTACATTATGTAAATAAGTTTCTCATTATTTAGATTCTTACGCCTTAAGCCAAGCAGTACTTTTAACAAATTATGTTTTTAATATATTCCTTTAGCTCAATTAACGCTATTTTGATATTTGCTATTTTTATCATACTTTCAAGATTTTCAACCACGACTGCATTGCCATGGTATAATCCACATAATATCCAAAATCAAGCAGAAAATCCAATCTTTTATTTTATATAACATATATATATATATATTGAATCGAAAAATAATAATTTATTTACCAATATATGAGTTGGCTGAACTTCAACCTTTTTAAAGGTATTACTTGTAGTATTATTATTTTGGATTCAATATATGCCTTTTTAATTAAAGATCTATTTATGGATTGCTCTATTTTAAAAATTGTTCTTTTTATTGGTGCTTCATTTTTTGCATTGTAGCTCAAAGCTACTTTAGACTGAACATATAAACATTCTAGTCGATGGGATGCTGCACTATTTTTCTGTTTTTGAATAGAATTGTTTGTGTATTTTAGGGATTCATTCTGGCCTTCCAGTTGTGACGCTGATACTCATTTTCATCATCAATATCTTAGAGGTTTTGGGATAGTTGTTGATGATTTTAGAGAGAAAGAGAATGAGATTGAAACTGATTTATTACAATGTCCATATAAGATTATATAAGGTTAAATACAGAATAAATATAAATATGAGTGAATAGGATTATATAATGATAAATATATGAATAAATAAATGTAAATATATAAAGTAATTGATAAATATACATATATCGTCCCTACAACTGCAAACTATCGAATGAGAAAAATTCAATTTTGAAGGAGAGAGAAATGAAGAGACCATGTGGCCTACCCTCAGTAGAGGAAGGCATTGAAGGAGGGAGAAATGGTCTCTTCATTTCTCTCTCCTTCAAAATTGAATTTTTCTCATTCGATAGTTTGCAGTTGTAGGGACGATATATAAAATATATACAAGGTCTTCATTAGTGGGTCCCACCGCAGAAAAGACTCCGCCACCGATGGACTGCGAGAGTTTTCTCCTACAGGGTGGGCAGGTCTAGGTTTCGGGAGAGATAGAGAGATTAAACACATAAATACTACAGTATCATCCTCCTAAATTCGAATCTACATTTGAATAGGGAGATATCTACAAGTACATATATCTATTTGTGTAGAGATATATTGTATAGAGTATAGAGATATCTAATTGCATTATCTATAAATAGATTGAAAAGGTAGAAGCCGAGGACCAAACTTTGGGTGACTCCCGTAGTAATAGGTCTGGTTAAGGAAAGTGTTGTTTTCCACCTAATTCTAAACTTCCTCCTTTCAATATAGTTTGATGGGGTTTTAGATTTATAAACATTTATCAAGCAGAAATTATGTAATATATTTTTCTCTCAATATATAATAAATATTTAAAATAGGTATATAATAATGTGTATATAAAGTTTGTATTTATTATTAAGTTGTTAACGTGATAATCCTGTTGAAGGACTGACAAGTCCGAAAGCTTGAAAACAAAATTTTGCACAAGAAACTTAAGCCTGGAAGCTTCATTTATTTTATAATAAGAAACATTTATAATGCGTCTATCTTTTTTATTTATTTATTATCATTTCAGACTACATATCTCCACAAGGGATGCTTGGGTCAAGCAAAAACACAAATTCAGAGACTATTTTACATAAACAATTGGTGAATTACAAGGTTTGAGTAAAAGTTTAAAGAATAAAAGGACATTAAAATCATGCTTGATTCCACATCTTACATAGTAAAAATCAATAGAATAAATAAAATTTAAATAGTTTAGCAACTTAGATTTTTGTATTGAATAAGTGGGAAAGTGTATTTATAAGAAAGACAAATCTATAGATTAAATATATGTGAAGTCTATGATTCAAAATAATTTTTATTAAAAAAAAACAACAAAAATAACGCGTGATTTAACTTAATTTCTTTGCTGCTGTTCTGCTTGTCAATAAATGTTTTGGTTAAATTTCAAATATGATTCTAAACCTCGTAGAATTTGTAAATGTGTACAGTTATTATATTCATATACATAGCTTTATTAAGACCACCGGTCTTATACAGATTTACCACAGGAAGAAAGTAAGCATAGATGGTACTCCTGTACTCCAGGCAGCACAGAACCCAATACAGATATTATATATATATAGAGAGAGAGGTAACATTTCAAATCTACAAATGTCGATTCGATTTAACTTGTTCCATGATATTTGGTTGTTGTTGTCGTGTCCACTGAAGAGCCTCAGATGTCTCCATACATCTCTATCACAGCAGCAGCAATGTCCACTATCTTGGGTAGGCTATTCATTGGAAAATAAGTGCCGTTGCCATATTAGTCACCTTGGAAATGAACCAGAATTTGGTCCAATATTCCAAGGGTCCAGGGGGGACCGCAGGGAGGTGTGGTCGGACTTCTCCCCCCCCCCCCATGATATTAGGTCAACCCAATTTCTTGACAAATCAAGAAAGCGCGTACATAGTTGCCTTTTTTTGATTTATCCAGAAATTGAATTAGCCAAATATCATTGAAAAAGTCAAATCAACGTTTAGTTGATTTTTATTTCACTAGATGGCGCTCTACCATCTAAAATTTTCATTGGAGCGGTCAGGATATGCCTATTATTATTTTTTGTTTTTTAACATATATATTAGAAGAGAAAATATTTCTAAAAAATAAGAATATAGAACAGTAGCAATGCGTTTCTTTATTCGTGCAAAGTATAAGCTTTCGGATCTTAGAAGGATTATAAAGATTCGAAAGCTTGTACTTTGCACAAATAAAGAAATACATTGCTACTATTTATATATCTTATTTAATATATATGTGTACCAAAATCGGAATATTTCACCTTTAAATGCATTAGAAGGATGAATAATATATTTTGGGTTATAACACTCCAGTTAAAAACGTGAGTTACCAATTACCAATTATTTTATTTCCAAAGCGCTATATCCCGCAAGGGATACTTGGCCAAACAAGGAAAAAAGTTTATTTACATAAGTTATTTAAATTATTCAACGCATGAAATAGTAGAAAGTTCAGAATGTATTTACAAAATGAATTGAACTTTAAATATGATTTTTTTTATCGGAAATCAAATCGTGTTAAGTTCACAAACAACTAGTTCATTCTTCATTCTATAATCTTGAAATGCTGGGCAATCGATCAGTAGATGTCTTGAGGTTTGTTCCTCAATACCACAAAAGCAACTTGAATCCTCCTCTGCCTTTATTATATTTAAAAAACCTCTGAAATTTCCGTGGTTTGTAACAAATTGAGTATTATAAAAATTTGGACGAAAGTATTTAGGGATTTCTTGGGGAAAAAAGCTTAAGAAAGTTTTATTTGCTTCGTTTTTCAGAACATTCATTCTTGATTTGAGAAAGGTATCTATAATTCCTGGAATAAATGGATCATAAATTTGTTGATCATCTGTGGATAGGTTTCTCAGATCAGATATCATGATTCTGGATTCGATAAAGTCTGAGATCAGAGGAATGTTGGCCAAACTATGAACACAGCTATATGATGTGGATTTGTAGGCTTGTATGCACCATGTTAGTATTTGATATTGGGTTGAATTTAATTTTGGCAAACATTTTTTATTTAAATATTTGAACCAAATTTGAATCCATATGTAAGTATTGGTCTGAAAATGGATTTATATAAAGCTAGCCTTTTCTGGGCGCTTAGACCCCAAGATTTCCCACAAATTGAGAAGAGATAATTTTTAAAACGTTTTGTACGATTTACTATTTCTTCTATGTGGTATGTAAAATTTATTTCGTTTCTTCTTCTGTGATTGAGTTGGTGATAACAATTGAGCCACAACATCAGTTTAAGAAAATTCAACCAAAGCTAACAGTCAGTACTGGAATTCTTACGATTCCGCGCTAGCCCCACAATATTTATTATAAATTTCCTATTTGAAATCAATTCTATCATGACAATATAGATTTTCTGAAACAAAGTGGTATTTAGATGACCGCGAAAACAAAAAATTCATATTTAGGGTGTTTTTAACTTAATAGAACCTCTAAATTTAAACCTACAGTATGTAAATAAGCATACCACATTTAGATGGTTTTTCACGATTTAAAAATGGAATGGAATCGGTGAAAGATGAGAAGCGTGGTGGACGTCCAATTATGCACAGGAACCCTGAAAAAACGAGCCAAATTTCAAAATTGATAAAAGAAAATCCACGAATAGGGGGGTTACGGGACATTGAGGAAGAAACAGGGATATCAAAATCATTAGTTGGATCGATAATTAAAGAAGACTTGTAGTTAAAGAAGACACCTTCAAAATTTGTCCCTAAAATGATCACAATCCAACAAAAGGGGAATCGCGTTGAAGTTGCCAAAAAATGCTTGAAATGGTGGAAGAAAACCCCAATTGGAAGGAAAAAGTAATAACTGGAGACGAGACATGGGTTTACGGGTATGACCCGTAAACAAAACGCCAATCCATGGAGTGGAAAGGAAAAGATGAACCAAGAACGAAGAAATCCCGAATTTGCAAGTCAAAAAACAAAGTCTTATTGGTCACGTTCTTTGACATAAAGGGAATTGTGCATTATGAATATCTAGAGGAAGGTCAAACAATCAATAAGGAGTCTTATTTAAACATTATGAGACGTGTACGTGAATCAATTCGTATGAAAAGAAGTGAAATGTGGAGTTCCAAAAATTGGATTATCCATCATGATAATGCACCACCACACACCGCTACATCTGTACTGACTTATTTGGCTAAACACGGCATTCAAATACCACAACAACCTCCCTTTTCCCAAGACCTAGCTCCAAATGATTTATTTTTTCTTTCCTAAACTCAAAATGGCTCTAAAAGGAAGGAGATTTGACACTAGAGAGTCCATCATAGCGGATTCGAAAAAGGTCTTGAAGAACATCCCGAAAGATGCCTTTTCTACTGGCCCTCCTCGCACCGCCGAAATCGAGATCAACCGGTACTTCGTCCAGGTCGGGCTGGGACAGACCATCGAGGACCCCGTCATCGCCTGGAGGAGGACACTATCGCGGTGGGGAAGAACACCTGGCTGATCTTTTTCACGAAAATATTTTAAACTGTAACCTCTCTCCCTACTGTTGACTAGATGTAAATAAACTGTTTTTAATTGTAAAAAAAAGATGCCTTTTCTAAATGTTTTAAAACATGGGAGAAGAGATGGAAATTATATATAGATGCGGGAGGGGACTATTTTGAAAAATATTAATAATTTTTTTTAATCATTCAATTTTTTTGAAGTAAACGAAAAAATTGCGCTACAAATTTTAAAAATAAAACTACAACCTTCCGCAGTGAGTTTCTTTTATTTCTAGAAACTCATTGCGGAAGGTTGTAGTTTTATTTTTAAAATTCAATTTTTTCTTTATTTTTGACCAGTCTCATTATTTATTGGACACACCTTGTATACAATATTTTCTATATTTGGTTAATTGAGAATTCATCTAGGTCTTTGAGGATTCAAATGCCAAGTATAATACACCTCAAAAGATAACTCTTCTAAATTCTATTTTGATTTTATTTACAGTATATATATATTAAAAACAAAGAAGGCATATACTGACCACAAGCACATGTGCTTTTTAATATAAACACCTGACCTTTTTATTTTTTAAACATTTTTATATAATATGGTAACGGTTTAATTTATTGTTCTCTACATCTTTTGGCGAGAAAGCGAATCTTATGATTGTGTAGAGGGATTTAATACTTCTATAAAACCCTAACACATTTTTGTTTTTACTCTAAATATACCAAATTTGATTGTAAATATATTGTTACGTAGAAATAAAAGCACATTCCAGATAGAGAGAGAGAATATTCTAGAACATTTAAGAATCATGTAGAAAAAGCGGAAGACAACTGATTGGCCAATCAGTAGCGATTGCGCAATCGCTTTGTGCTGGCGGCTTTCTGATTGGCTGACCAACCGTGACCGTTCTGGAAAGATCTACTCCGGGATATATAGGGATGAGAAACTCATGCCAGAGAAAAGAAGATAAGAAAGTCGGTCGAAGAACGAAGCTACGTGGTGGACTCCAAGCAAGTTGCTGTCTCAAGAGGTCGGACTGCTGCTTACCGCCGACGCCGGTGTACTTCTTGGAATATTCTAGAAGGTTCTACGGACTTCTGTCTCCTGTTCTGCTCCTGCTTTCCCTCACCGTGCTGCAGTTGGTGAGTTTGTAACTGCTGTTTTCTTTATTGTTGTTTTATTTTTTTGCACTCTTCTGTAATTATTTTATCGATTAGGCTTAAATAAAGTCCTAAAGATCCTTTGTACCCACGGAAGTTATTCTTTGTTAACCAACAACGCAACAATTTGGTGTCAGAAGTGGGATCTTTAGGTGAAGCCTGAATAATTTATGGTACTTACCAGAAAAATGGAAGAAATATTGAAAGCGATCCATGCTCAAAACCAGGCTATGCAAGCTCAAACCCAGGCTTTGCAAGCGCAAAATCAAGAAACTCGTGAAGCACTCAACCAGGCATTTCAAGCTCAAAATCAAGAAACTCGCGAGGCTCTAAACGAGGCTCTTCAAGCTCAAAATCAAGAGCTAAAAGAAAGCTTGGGGCTTAAGTTCCAATGCTTAGAAGATGAAATCTCAGCTGTAAGAGAAGACGTTTCCTCTATAAAAGAAGACGTTTCTTCTGTAAAAGAAGAAGTGAAAGAAAAAATATCTGCTTTAGAAGAGAGACTTGCTGCTGTGGAAATGGGCCATCCAAGAACTCCAGTTTTCCAGCAAGAGAATAACAATTCGGGTAGGCCTCTTGTCAAAGTTCCTACCTTTGATGGACAATCATCATGGACCTCCTTCAAAACTCAGTTAGATGTGGTTGCCCAAGCGAACGGATGGAACGTTAGAGATAAGGCAAGCTTTTTGGCTGCTGCACTTCGTGGACCTGCAGTGGATGTACTCCAGATGATTCCGGAACAACTTCGCCTAGACTTCAACTCCCTGATTGATGCGTTGGAGTCCCGATATGGAGAAGAACATTACCAACAACTTCACGTGGTAAAGTTCAAGAATAGACTGCAAGAAAAGAAAGAAAGTTTGCAGGATTTGGCCCACGACATTCGACGCCTGGCAAGATTAGCCTTTCCAACGTGCCCGTCTGAAACACAAGACTTTATGGCCCAACATCAGTTTATTGATGCCATCGGAGACCCTGAAACCCAAAGGTTTGTCAGACTTTCAAGTGCGACTACTCTACAAGAAACCCTAGTCCAAGCCATGAAGTATGAAGCTGCCCAACAAGCCACAATAGAAAGTTATCGCATGGCTAGACAAGTTAAATTGTATAATCCAGAAACAGAAGAGAATCGCTTCTGGACCCGTCGAGCCCATGATCACATGTCTCCAACTTGCCGCCGAAAAGTAAAACAGCGCAGTGATACAGGTTGCTGGAAATGTGGAAAAAATGGCCACATAAGGAAACACTGTCCAGATAACTCTAAGGATAAGCCTGAAAGAAAAAGGGGTCACTGCTGGACTTGTGGAGCCCTTGATCACATTTCTCTAACTTGCCCCAGGAAAGTAAAACAACGCAGTGACACCGACTGCTGGAGTTGTGGGCAATATGGCCACGTGAGAAGAAACTGTCCGGAAAATTCTGAAACCACCACAGCCCCTAGAAGGAACCATGGGAGACGGAACGATAATGCTGATGCCTTATCAAGAAGGCCGTGTGTTCCACAAAGTGGACATTGTGCTCGTGCTGAAGAGAGATTTTGCTTAAGACAAGTTACACTGCAAGAAAGCGACGAAGTAGAAGAGAAAAATTGGACAGGACAAGCTTTAAGAAAGGCTCAACGTGAAGACCGAGATCTCTTGCCAATGATGAATTGGAAGGAATCAGGTGAAAGACCATCCTGGGAAGATGTAGCCTCGCACAGTCCTAAAACCAAAAGTCTCTGGCGCCTCTGGAATTCTTTGACCCTACGAGATGGTGTCTTATACAGGAAATGGGAGAGCGAGGATGGAAAGCATGAATCCTGGAAGTTGGTGTTACCCAGTTCTCTTGTACCTTTGGCTCTCCAGGAGATGCATAGCAGTCCCACGGGAGATCACTTCGGCATCAGAAAAACATTGGTCAAAGTTAGAGAAAGATTTTGTTGGCCAGGAAGTCGAAATGATGTTGAAAAATGGTGCAGAAACTGTACAAAATGTTCAGTGAGAAAGGGAACGACAACAAGATCCAGAGGAAAGTTTAAGATCTACAATGTAGGTGCCCCATTTGAAAGGATGCCGGCCATTCACCAGTGTGCAGGAGAAAATCTTCACTTTTCCAGTGAGAAAATGAAATACAGGTACTACGTCAAGACTTCCAACAAGACTTTCAAAGAGGGTGAAATGGTTTGGCTCCATAATCCTCAACGGAAGAGAGGACTTTCTCCTAAACTTCAGTACCAGTGGGAAGGACCCTACAAGATCATCAAGTGCCTCAATGATGTTATCTTTCGGATTAAGAAGACCCCGACGTCTAAACCCAAAGTGGTGCACTACAACCGGTTGGCACCCATCAGGGGTACTGTTCCAGTACAATGGACTGTTCGGGACGATCAGTCCTAAGGAGGGGGCAGTGTTACGTAGAAATAAAAGCACATTCCAGATAGAGAGAGAGAATATTCTAGAACATTTAAGAATCATGTAGAAAAAGCGGAAGACAACTGATTGGCCAATCAGTAGCGATTGCGCAATCGCTTTGTGCTGGCGGCTTTCTGATTGGCTGACCAACCGTGACCGTTCTGGAAAGATCTACTCCGGGATATATAGGGATGAGAAACTCATGCCAGAGAAAAGAAGATAAGAAAGTCGGTCGAAGAACGAAGCTACGTGGTGGACTCCAAGCAAGTTGCTGTCTCAAGAGGTCGGACTGCTGCTTACCGCCGACGCCGGTGTACTTCTTGGAATATTCTAGAAGGTTCTACGGACTTCTGTCTCCTGTTCTGCTCCTGCTTTCCCTCACCGTGCTGCAGTTGGTGAGTTTGTAACTGCTGTTTTCTTTATTGTTGTTTTATTTTTTTGCACTCTTCTGTAATTATTTTATCGATTAGGCTTAAATAAAGTCCTAAAGATCCTTTGTACCCACGGAAGTTATTCTTTGTTAACCAACAACGCAACAATATTTTTAATCTCATTTTGAAAAGTTTTGTGAATATTTACTATAATTAAGACTATGTCTCTTAATTTGTAAGAGAGTGAAGTAAACAATTTCTTCTCTATATTTTCTAATAAAAAGATAAAAGGGTTAAGTAATTGTATATTATATTTATTAATTATGCTCAAATAACCACGGGAAATTTATAAAAATGATTATCCAGAAGTATATGTTTGTAATAAATTCTAAAATATTCCTAAAATATTTCACAGAATAATTCAGGAAATGCAAAGGCGATGATACACATTCAAAAAAGCCAGGATTTGTTAATTTTCATTGATTATGGCAATAGATTTTTTCATATATTATGCGAAAGTGAAATATTTTTAGCTTCTATTTGAAATCTAGATCTATGTGTTTATTTTTTTTTCATTCGCCTTATATTATGCATGTATTGGATAATTGAAGAAAAGCGCTTTCAGGTTAATTCAAATTGTGAGAGGGTGTGGTGTAAATATATGTGAATAAATAATCAAAGGACAAGGTATTTATAAAAGGAGATAAAAACGTTTATTTCACAATAAAAGAGACCAGCTCAATATATTTCACATGCCATTCAAGTTTAAAGCTTTACAGAATCATTTTTGAATAAGAAATCTTGGTAGCATCTACAGCAATTTGGTATTCTGGAATTAATTGAACAGCACGTTCGTCAAAAGGTTGGGAATTATTAGTAATGATGTCCATGGTGCTTATGATGACCATGGTGATGACCGTGGTGATGTCCGTGATGGTGTCCATGATGATGCCCGTGATGGTGACCATGTTTGTGGCTGTGGTCATGTCCGTGCTTGTGGTCATGTCCATGCTTATGTCCGTGCTTGTGTCCATGGTCGTGGTGGTGTTTGTGGTGATGGTGGTGATCGTGGTGATGCTCATGATGATGAACGTGCTTGTTGTCGTGATGATGATCATGTCCGTGTTTGTGACCGTGGTGGTGGTCATGTTTGTGTCCGTGGTCATGCCCATGCTTATGGTCTTGGTGGTGATCATGCTTGTGATCATGGTCATGACCATGTTTATGTCCGTGATGATGCCCATGTTTGTGATCATGTCCATGCTTATGGCCATGGTCATGATGTCCATACTTATGTTCATGGTGCTCATACTTATGTTCGTGATGATCATACTTGTGACCATGTTCATGTCCACCATACATATGACCATAACCATGTCCATGTTTGTGATGCCCATCATCATGGTGCCCGTACTTAGATTCAGCCTCATTAAAAGCTTCCATGTAGTTCTGATAGGACGGTAGACTCTGACTTCCATAGCGCTTGAGCAGTTCAGGATTGCTGTTCAGGTACTTGTCCCATTCTGAAAGCCAATCTTCCTGGATCGACAGAGGGACTTTCTTGATGGACTCCGTGGGGGCGGTGGTGATGGCCTTGCCCCATGCCAAGCCGGCCAGTCCAAGCACCAACTGCAACAAAAAAAGGTTGGTACAAAGAAACACAATAAAGAAAGCAAGATTATACAGGTAATACTTCTTGGTAACTGCTAAAAATTTGAAAAATAATTCTCGATAACTCTTGCCTTTCTAATTTCCAATTTCGAATATCAATTCATATATAGGCAGAAATATAAAGAATAATTTAAAAGGCGAATATTTTTGTTTTAATTATTGGGTGAGTGGCTAGCAGTTAGGATTACAGATATACAGATAGTAAAGACCCACACATGATGCTATTTCTCTCGCCATAAAAACATATATACAAGAAATTCATATATTTGATATTCACAATATAATATAATTTTACAATATACACTGCGTGACATTGAAAATGGAACACCAAGAAATAGTGGCCATAAAATTATGCAAATTTCAGGGTAGAAGCGCCTAACCGAGTAATGCAAATGATGTAAAATGTGCAGCTCTCGTGCGCACATGGAGTAAGATATAAGGGAAGGAACTTGCAGAAAGGACAGTATTCGTGTCGTTATTTCTTCAAGGAAAATCATTGTAGAAATTTTGTTCTTGTGTCAAAAGACACGTGTAATAACAGAGAATGCCAGGTCATCGTAAACGGAGGCAGTTCAAGCAGACAGACGCTTTTACGAGGGGCATGGTGATCGGACTGAAAAGGGCAGGTTGGTCCATACGTCAAATCGCAGCTGATACACACCTTGGTGCGTCCACGGTGCACCGACTGTGGAGAAGATGGTTGGAACAAAGAAACGTGGCAATTTATAGGAATGTCGGTGCAACCAGAGTGACGTCAGCACGTGTGGATCGGCGTATCCTTCGACAAGCAGTGGCGGCCCCACAAGCCACTTGTACCGCCATCCTGCAACATGTGCAAGACACCCTAGATCATTCCATCTCGACCAGAACCATTTCCCGTCGATCGGTTGCTAATGGCTTGCACTCATGCCGTCCGCTAAGAAGACTGCCATTGACCCCACCGAATAGGCGCCAACGTTTGGAATGGTGCCGGGCTAGATCGACGTGGATGACGGAATGGCACAGGGTCGTGTTCTCAGATGAGTCGTGTTTCTGCTTGTCCAGTGATAGTCGCCGTGTACGCGTGTGGCGTCGACGTGGAGAAAGGTCCAATCCGGCAGCAATTGTGGAACGCCCCACCGTGCGACAACGTGGAATCATGGTTTGGGGCGCAATCGCGTATGATTCCAGGTCACCTTTACTTCGTATTCAGGGCACTATGACGGCCAAACGATACGTTGATGATGTGCTGCGACCGGTGACACTCCCCTACCTTCAGGGGGTACCCAATGCCCTTTATCAGCAGGATAACGCCCGACCGCACACTGCTCGCATTAGCCAACAAGCTCTGCAAGATGTACAGATGCTTCCCTGGCCACCGTATTCTCCTGATCTCTCACCAATCGAGCACGTCTGGGACATCATTGGACGCCGTTGGCATGCCTTGGCACAGCCGCGTTCAGAAGACGAACTGTGGCAAATGGTTGAGAGGGAATCCCTCAGGACGCCATCCGTACTCTGATTGACTCTCTACCTAGACGTGTTGCTGCGTGCATCGCCGTCCGCGGTGGTCCTACTTGCTACTAAGCCGACGCCGTTCTCGCTCTTTATTATGACTATCATTTTGAAATAAAGATCACTTATTGTTCGTCCCTGTCTCTCTCTGTCTGCCGAGTTTCATCACTTTCTGGCCACTATTTCTTGGTGTTCCATTTTCAATGTCACGCAGTGTACAATATTAAATACGAAATATATATCAGCCCATATGAAATTTATTATTGATAATAGTATTATTTTCAATACAAATAATTATCAATATATCTCTACCAAAATAAAACGACAAGGCTTAAATACCCATATTTTCTTCGAGCACCTTTATATACCTATACTTATAGTTTAAAAGGTTTTAGAGAAAGGATTCTAGAAGATGTACCATCAGACTTTTCGAAATATTGTGAGCTATCAAAATTTAATAAATATAAATTTATATTCGTAAATAAGCTAGTAATCAATTAAATATTTGAAAAAAAAATAAGAGAAAAAGTCCGTGGGCTATCAGTACAAAAGGCATAGGTATTTGGATTTTCTTGATTAATCATGAAAATGGGCTGGCCTATAAATATGGAGTGAATCTACATCAATGTTCATTTATTATTAGTTACATTAGATGGCGCTCTATTATCTAAAATGCTATTGTGAGCGGTCAGGAAATATCTTTTCAAAAACATATATAATGTATCGTGCCATTAGATATTTCCAATAAAAATATATTATATGTAAGTAAATAGAAACAAAGCATTAATGAAATGTGAAATTCTATATATCAACTACTATAAATAGGTGTTTGAGAGATAATATGCAATTTTTAATATAAACCTTTCTTCAAAATATTTATTATATATATATATATTAATATTCAATAAAATTCAAAACAAAGTAAGACTAAATAAGAATCAAACGAAAGAAGGTGGGGTGTAGTTTAATAAAATACATTGATTTTTGAAAAATAAAAGAAATGTTTGAAAAGATTGAAAGGTAAATATATTTATATATCGTTTTGAAAATAGAGCAATCCATACTTAATTCATTAGATAATAAAAGGCATATATTGAATTTGGAAAACAAATATTTATTTTGCCAATATTTCGGCTGGCTGAACGCCATCCTTTATCGAGGCATTACATTTTTGTATACACAAACTCGGCGCCGCATAGTGCGGCGCTGAGTTTGTGTATACAAAAATGTAATGCCTCGATAAAGGATGGCGTTCAGCCAGCCGAAATATTGGCAAAATAAATATTTGTTTCCCAAATCCAATATATGCCTTTTATTATCTAATATTTATATATATAAATAAAAAATATATTAGAAAATATTATGTAACAGAGAGAACACCAAAATATAAAATATCATTGAAAATTGTTTCTGAATCGAAAAAGATATCTGAAGGTAGCTGATCAAGTTAGAGAGAGAGAGAGGGAAAAGAACCAGGTAGTAAAAACCAAGCGATAGAAAGTGAGAGGTTGTTGACTAAAGCACCTACCAGTAAGGGACCCATGGTGGAAGTGCTGGGGATCGTTTGGCGCGGTATATATATAGGGCTGAGAAAGGAGGTGGGGCTGACCTATTTGTTTCGTCGTCTGCATCAATATTATCTCTCTATATATATACTTTAGAAACCTTTAAAACATATTATATATATTATTTGTTTATAATTGAGGAGATAGGTGTGTTGTGTATTAGGAGCTTCGTTTTCTCATTATGTAGCGGAATATTTGCATATTTGCTGTAGTCTGGTATGTAAGTTTGTGTTATGTACACCCACCTCGCCTCATCCTGACATTATATTTCCCTTTCAAGATTATATTTTAATATGTGTATTCAAAAAATCATAATATCACATCAATTTTTGAAATATTTTAAAATATAAAGATATTTTCACAGAACGAGGAAGAATAATCTATACTTTTTTGTCATATAAAGATATGTGTATATTTATTATATATTTTCTAAACTATCGCGTGACTAGGTTAAAAAACTTCAAAAATATTAACTCTTGTTTCTAAAAATGTTTTTTTTTCCTATACCCATTTAGTGTTTTTCATAGAGATGTGTGTGATATAATATTTTCCTAAAAATACATTTTAAAAATTTCTAAAAATGCCTTACAATGAATATAGAGAAAAAAACTACAAAAATGACTTAATTAATAGGTGAGGTTTAAAGGTTTACCTTTTTACAAATATGTTTGGCTAATTTTACTTTGCAAAATTTGACCAAATATTTCATTATCATATAACTGAAATTTGATAGTGTCTTGCACCATCCGTTGAAAGGAATGTCAAATATTCGTTGAATTTTTAAATTATTCCAGAATACTTGGCAAAATATTTTTTCTCTAAAAATAAAGAAAAGCCAATCATGTACACGTTTAAGTCTTTTGGATCTCTCATCGTGGTTAAAACCGTCTTCAACTCAATTATAGCTAAATAATATTTAATGCTTGTTACCTATTACCGGATTGAAGCTATATACAAGGTAGTCCATATGTCCCGAACCCTTTTATTTTTTTATGAAAAATTAAAAGGTAAACTAGAATAAAAAACTATAACTATTTTATTTTAGGTAATATATTAAAGCTTTAATCTATTATCTAAAATAAAGTTATTTTTTTTATTCTAGTTTGCATTTTAATTTTTAATTTGAAATAAAGGTTTTCAGGACATATGGACTACCATGTATAATAAATTGAATTTGAAATTAAGAACACATATTGAACTTTCTCAGGAGTTCATTCCTCCAGAAGCTGTATCTAAATCATACTACAGCATCTTTAAGTTTATTCTGATAATATCTCTACATTTTCACTTCCTAAATATTTATGAATATCTTGATTGTGAAGATATTTTCGATATTTGTATGCTTATTTCTGGAAATGAAGGCTGTGCAAGTGAATAATATGTTTTTCTCTATTAGATAAACTGTAATAACAAAGAGAGATATGATGGTTGAGAGGAAGCTAATGTAGAACAACCAATGTTTGGCAGAACTATGAAACAAAGTGAAATTGTTGGTTAACTGTTTTTAGCTATTCTTTCTAAAGATGGAATCGATTAATGATTGGTTAATTGAAAAATATTAATAAATTCCTGGATTTTGGCTTTGGCTCCGCCATTCCAGAATCGTAGTTCTTTGATTGTTTAATTTCCTTAATATCTTTGGAAAATCTTTTTCCAGAGAGGTTTTGATTTCAAATGTCAATAGATATTGTAAGTTAGATTGCACCTCTGTGATACAGCTGACAGATAAAGTTTGTTTGTTAACTAGATTTCAAAGCTTTTTTTTTGTTAATATCGAAATATTCAAATGTGATTACTAATAAAAGCAATAATTTCTTATTTTTTGGCTCAGTATTGTATTGTTTTTGGCTCAGTTTTGTATTGATTTTGGGTCAGTATTGTATTGTTTTTGGCTCAGTATTGTATTGTTTTTGGCTCGGTATTGTATTGTTTTTGGCTCAGTATTGTATTGTTTTTTGGCTCAGTATTGTAATGTTTTTGGCTCAGTATTGTAATGTTTTTGGCTCAGTATTGAATTGTTTTTGGCTCAGTATTGTATTGTTTTCGGCTCAGTATTGTATTGTTTTGGCTCAGTATTGAATTGTTTTTGGCTCAGTCATTCTAGAAACGTATTTCATAGTTTCTTTAAATGTTCAATTCTCGTAGGATCTTTGGAAAATATTTTTCTACTATTCTCATGAAGTTTCCTTGAATTCAATTTAATCCTCTTTCTTTATTCAGAAATTTTGAAAAAAAAAGGAGGACCACGGCTCTCTTCTCTCTCTGTCCTTTCTCCCGAGACCTTGATTTCAGATGTCAAAAAATGTTTCAAGTTAGATTGCACCTCTTTGATCCAACTGGCAATTAAAATTAGTTTGTTAACTAGATTTCAGAGCTATATTTATTAATATATAAAACTTATATGTGATTTTTAATTTTAAAATATTCCTATGTATTGTTTTTGGCTCTTTCATTCTAGAAATGTAGTTTGTGGTTACTTTGAATTTCAATTTCTCTAAGATCTTAAGAAAATATTTTTTGCTATTCCTATGAAGTTTCCTTGTATACAACTTTTGCCTCCTCCCTAATTTAGAAAATTTTAACAAATGGTGGTTCTTGGTTGACCTGTCTTTTAAGACTCGATTTAAAATACGTCAATAGATGTTGTAAGTTAGATTGCAATTCTGCGATCTAGAGCTTCTTGTTGACTGTACGTTACGAGACCAGACCGGCGTGTTGACTACCGAGTATGTTGTCCCTTCGCAAGACTGCGATGTAGCACGCTGTATGACTAGAGGAAGGACGCCTCACACGATTTAGCTAACACACTAACTTTATTCAATCATCCACTCATTTTATATACATATATATTTACATAACCAAAAGAGCTGAGGCAGAGCTGACTGCTATAGGGCGCGTCCCCAGGTGGCGGATAGGGGAACGACCTTCAGATATGAAGGCCAGCTGCGAAACAAGCAGAATAACTCTGACGAATAAGCAGTCGCGGACCAACAGCAGCATTGTTAGAAGAGGAGTAGACCTCTTTAAAAATCCTGACTTCAACTGACCCAGTTGATAGACCTCAGCAAGGGTCCCACTCCAGGGATACGGAGGAGCTGCGTCTGTACTCATGTTAGAGTCGGCAGCAAAGGCGTCTGCTTCCATGTTAGGAACGGCCTCAAACTACAGGCAAAGTCAGACTTTCACCAAAGTGTGCCTGGATCATGGTGCCATGATCAACGAAAGCTGCACCCCTATACCCCATTCCATGAGATCAGATGTTGATTTGCATGCTGCATCGCCCGTCGCGCAGAATAAACAGGGGCGCGGTCAGGACTTAGGTAGAGGGTTCTGTCCGATAAGTATAATACAGTCTCCAAAACCTTCTAACTTTGCAGCTTCCAAGCAATTGAGAATTTTGCAGTGCAACATAAATGGATTGTGCTCAACAGCAACAAAAATAAAATTAGAAGAAATAATGGAAATAGCTGAAAAACAAAAGATACAAATTATAGCCCTACAGGAAACCAAATTAAATGAAAAGTACAATCTCAAATTTAAAAACTATAATATCCTCAGAAAAGACAGAAATAAAGAAGGTGGTGGCCTTGCATTTTTAATCAAGAATTTGTACTATGAAGACATAGCCATTAATATTCCAAACACATCAGACCTCGAAGCCCAAGGTATCAAAGTCTACCTCAGTCAAAACAAAACCATTGACATATTCAATATGTATCACCCACCAAACAATAAACTTATTGAAGATGGAACAATGGCTCAATTTCTTACAGACAACACTATTATTGAAGGTGACCTCAATGCCAAACATCAACTATGGGGATGTTCCATGCCAAACCCAAGAGGCAAAATACTTTCAAACATATTTGACGACAATGCCTTCATGTGCTTAAATGATGGGAATCCCACCCACCATTCCTACAGCTATAATACTGCACAAGCACTTGATATAAGTTTCTCCAGTCCTGACATTTTCCACAAATGCAAATGGCAAATATTAAAAAGTATTGGAAGTGATCACTTGCCTATTTTGATAGAAATTAACACCAAGACCAAAACCAGCTCAATTAAAGAAAAATTTGGAACTTCAAAAAGGCTAATTGGAATTTTTACCAGCAAAACACCAATGAAGACTTTAGAAAAGCACCCACTAGAATAAAAGATCTGGAACAAAATTGGATATCTTTCAAAAACACCATTATTAAAGCAGCCAAAGTTTCAATACCAAGAGGTAATATTAAGAAATGGATTCCAAATTATACACACCAGGCAAAAGATATTCAAACACTTATAACTAAAAGAAATGAACTACAAAAAAAGTGACCCAAAACCAAACAAATTGTAGAACTGAACTGAACATTGTGAATGCAAAAATAAAAAGGTTATACGTAAATATGAAAAGGGAAAAATGGAAACAAACTTGTGAAAACCTGAACCCAAGAAACCCGAATACAAAACTTTGGCATTTGGCAAAACAAATTGACAGAGCCCAGCCACAAACTGAAAACACAAATATGATTAAGAATACGGATGGTACCCCAGCAACTAATGACAAAAATGCTGCTAATCTTTTAGGCAATTCATATCAAATAAGTAGTAAAATCAAATTTGAAATAAAAGATAAGAAAGTTGAAAAAAAGGCCCGAAAGATTATTCATGACTGTAAAAATTTCACAAGCACTCATAATATTTTCCATGAAAAAATCAATATGAAAGAGCTAGATTATGCATTAGAAAACACTGACCTAAACAAGACTCCTGGGCCAGATGGAATCCATGGCCAAATGATATCAAACTTGGGCAAAAATGGCAAAGAAATACTTCTTGATATTTTCAATAACTCCTGGAAAACTGGAAAATTGCCTCAAGACTGGAAAACTGCAACAATAATTCCTATTAAAAAACTTGACAAATCTGCTGATGACCCAAAAAACTATCGACCTATCTCCCTCACAAGTATTTGCTGCAAATTAATGGAAAAAATTATACTCAGACGACTTATCTACCACCTTGACACAAGAAATCTCTTACCAGAAGAACAATATGGATTTAGGAAAGGACATGGGACAATAGACCAACTCTTATTTTTCACACAAAAGGTAAAAGATGCACAAAACAGAAAACCAACTAGCCACACCATTGCTGCTTTTTTAGACCTTACACAAGCTTTTGATAAAGAGTATGGAAAAACAAGTTAATTACAAAATTATACAAGCATTTCAAAATTGATGGAAAAGCTATCACTTGGATAAATGATTTCCTTAAAAATAGATACATCAGGGTCAAATATAATGGAACTCTATCTAAAACCTTCAAATTGTACCAAGGATTACCACAAGGATCGGTCCTTAGCCCAACTCTCTTCACCCTATTTATTGCAGGCATAGAAGAAAAAATTTCACATAAAACCAATATTGGACTTTTCGCTGATGACATTATTCTATGGAGCAGTAACACTAACTGGAAAAAAAGCTGAAAAGGATTTGAACAAGACTCTTCTCCACCTAGAAAAATTTGCTAATAAACATAAATTAGAATTTAACCCCCAAAAATCTGAAACCTGTCTTTTTACTACCGATAATAAACTATACAAAATAAGGCCAAAAATTATTCTAAAAGAACAACAATTACAATATAATAAACATCCTAAATATCTTGGCTACACCCTGGATCCAGAAATTAACTCCAGTAAACATATTGAAGAAGTTATTAGAAAAGGAAGAGACCGACTAAAAATCCTGAAATATATTTCAGGAAGAGAGTGGGGAACCGATGCAACCACACTAAAATTAACTTACACATCTCTAATTAGACCTATCCTGGAATATGGATATCAAATCTATGGTACAGCATCTGGAACAAATCTAAAATCACTGGAAAGGATACAACTAAGTGCAGCTAGAATTATTACAGGTCTTCGAAATACCTGCCCTAACGATATTGTACTTTACGAGGCAGACATTATGCCCTTAAAGGATAGAAGAAGCTACAATTTGCCAAAATATATAAACAAAATCAAGAGTTATGGAAACAAACACAGAACTTCCAATTACATACTTAATTGGGAATCCAATCTAAGACTAAAAAAAGAAGGTCCTCTCCACCTGGCCAAAAGAAATGGATTTTTAAAATATAAAGTAGAAAAAAATTATTTAACAGAAAAAATTTCTCCATGCGAACCACTACAAAATGTTATTTTTAATGACACTTTAAATGAACCCACCAACAAACAATACCAAAATCCAGAATACTTAAAACAATTATCATTAGAAATAATTAATAACATTCCTAAAAATGCAATAACTATCTATACCGATGGTAGCAGAGATGAGTTGGGACACACTGGCAGTGGCTGTCTCATCAAAGCTACAAATGGCATTGAGAAAATGAACAGAAGAAACCCAGATTTTTGCTCAGTCTTCAGATCAGAACTTATAGCCATCTATGAAGCCTTAAATTCCATCAGAAATACTAATTATCAAGATATCTGGATTCTTACTGATAGTTGAAGTGCCATACAACACTTGAGTCACACAGGGGAACTCAGAGAAAAAGTAAGCAGGAACGTAATTGGTTATCTCCAAAAACTCTCAAAAACCTCAAATATTCACCTTTAATGGATACCCTCACATATTGGAATTGAAGGCAATGAAGCTGCTGATGTGCTAGCGAAAAAAGGCACAAAAGAACCCTTGCTACAGAAAAATAAACTTACTTTTAAAGAAATAGAAACAGTAGCCAAAACAAAAATAAACAAGAACTGGAGGATCCCACCTAAGCACAGTTGGTACAGTGGAGTGAACCCAGGAGGAGCTCTAAACATCAGAAATAGACAGCATCAAACAACACTAACAAGATTTAGAACAGGCCATCTCAAGCCATTGAAGATAGAAAATAATAACAAAATCTACCCCACTTGCCCAAAATGTAGATTGGCACCTGCAGCTCCAGAACACATTTTGGCTTGCATTAGATGCACTAAACAGGACCTTTGGGAGAGGCCGCTGCTCATCATAAAACAGCTCGAGGAGCGTGAACTCATGGAATTTGTGTAATCTTTACACAAGGGGATAAGAAACAACAACAGATGGGAGAGAAGCATATTTATACATACGTATATATATATAAGAAATAAACCCAAATAAAACAAGAATTTTTTTTTTTATTATTTAACAGGCTTTTAATTTCCTTATCTGATAGGAAAAGAGTTAATTACAGTAAGGTACAGGAAGTTGATTATATTTAGCCGTGTATTAATGGTTTAATTTTCTGAATATTATTTGCATGCTATATTTCAATGTGTCAATTTAAGCGAATATACAAATATAGACCTTATCAAATTGAAATCGTTTTTTTTTAAAAGATTCTCTTGAGTGTTTTATTAGATTTATTCTACCATTAAAGGCTGATAGCTTGATCTTAGCATTGTTCTCTTTTTCAATTAAAAAGGCATATATATTGAATTAAAAAATAATAATTTATTTACTAATATATCAGTTGGCTGAACGCCAACCCCTTTCAAGGTATTAAAATTATTTTTAATAAATATCTATTGAGGGTTTCCCTTTTTTAAAAAATTGTTCTTTTTATTGGTGCTTCATTTTTGCATTGTGGCTCAAAGCTACTTTAGACTGAACATACACTGCGTGACATTGAAAATGGAACACCAAGAAATAGTGGCCAGAAAATTATGCAAATTTCAGGGTAGACGCGCCTATAGAGTTATGCAAATGATGTAAAATGCGCAGCACTCGTGCGCACATGGAGTAAGATATAAGGGAAGGAACTTGCTGAAAGGACAGTATTCGTGTCGTTATTTCTTCAAGGAAAATCATTGTAGAAATTTTGTTCTTGTGTCAAAAGACACGTGTAATAACAGAGAATGCCAGGTCATCGTAAACGGAGGCAGTTCAAGCAGACAGACGCTTTTACGAGGGGCATGGTGATCGGACTGAAAAGGGCAGGTTGGTCCATACGTCAAATCGCAGCTGATACACACCTTGGTGCGTCCACGGTGCACCGACTGTGGAGAAGATGGTTGGAACAAGGAAATGTGGCAATTTATAGGAATGTCGGTGCAACCAGAGTGACGTCAGCACGTGTGGATCGGCGTATCCTTCGACAAGCAGTGGCGGCCCCAAAAGCCACTTGTACCGCCATCCTGCAACATGTGCAAGACACCCTAGATCATTCCATCTCGACCAGGACCATTTCCCGTCGATTGGTTGCTAATGGCTTGCACTCATGCCGTCCGCTAAGAAGACTGCCATTGACCCCACCGAATAGGCGCCAACGTTTGGAATGGTGCCGGGCTAGATCGACGTGGATGACGGAATGGCACAGGGTCGTGTTCTCAGATGAGTCGCGTTTCTGCTTGTCCAGTGATAGTCGCCGTGTACGCGTGTGGCGTCGACGTGGAGAAAGGTCCAATCCGGCAGCAATTGTGGAACGCCCCACCGTGCGACAACGTGGAATCATGGTTTGGGGCGCAATCGCGTATGATTCCAGGTCACCTTTACTTCGTATTCAGGGCACTATGACGGCCCAACGATACGTTGATGATGTGCTGCGACCGGTGACACTCCCCTACCTTCAGGGGGTACCCAATGCCCTTTATCAGCAGGATAACGCCCGACCGCACACTGCTCGCATTAGCCAACAAGCTCTGCAAGATGTACAGATGCTTCCCTGGCCACCGTACTCTCCTGATCTCTCACCAATCGAGCACGTCTGGGACATCATTGGACGCCGTTTGCATGCCTTGCCACAGCCGCGTTCAGAAGACGAACTGTGGCAAATGGTTGAGAGGGAATGGAGAGCCATCCCTCAGGACGGCATCCGTACTCTGATTGACTCTCTACCTAGACGTGTTGCTGCGTGCATCGCCGTCCGCGGTGGTCCTACTTGCTACTAAGCCGACACCGTTCTCGCTCTGTATTATGACTATCATTTTGAAATAAAGATCACTTATTGTTCGTCCCTGTCTCTCTCTGTGTGCCGAGTTTCATCACTTTCTGGCCACTATTTCTTGGTGTTCCATTTTCAATGTCACGCAGTGTATAAACATTCTAGTCGATGGGATGCTGTACTATTTTTTCTGTTTTTGAATAGAATTGTTTTTGTATTTTAGGGATCCATTCTGGCCTTCCAGTTGTGACACTGATACTCATTTTCCTCATCAATATCTTAGAGGTTTTGAGATAATTGTTGATGATCTTGGAGAGAAAGAGATTGAGATTGAAACTGATATATTACAATGTCCATATAAGATTATATAAGGTTAAATACAGAATAAATATAAATATGAGTGAATAGGATTATATAATGAAAATATATGAATAAATAAATGTGAATATATAAATTAATTGATAAATATACATATATATAAAATATATACAAGGTCTTCATATTAGTGGGACCCCCCGCAGGAAAGACTCCGCCACCGATGGACTGCGAGAATTTTCTCCCACAGGGTGGGCAGGTCTAGGTTTCGAGAGAGATAGAGAGATTAAACACATAAATACTACAGTATCATCCTCCTAAATTCGAATCTACATTTGAATAGGGAGATATCTACAAGTACATATATCTATTTGTGTAGAGATATATGAGATAGAGATATGATATATAGATATATCTACTTGTATAGAGATATATTGTATAGAGTATAGAGATATCTAATTGCATCATCTATAAATAGATTGAAAAGGTAGAAGCCGAGGACCAAACTTTGGGTGACTCCCGTAGTGAAAGGTCTGGTTAAGGAAAGTGTTCTTTTCCACCTAATTCTAAACTTCCTCCTTTCAAGATAGTTTGATCAGGTTTTAGATTTAGATAAATTTATAATTCATCTAACTTATTCAATAATTATCATCAAATCAGACGCGATATCCTCACAAGAGATGCTTACCTCAAGCAAAAACACTAAATTCAGAGACTATTTTACATAAACAATTGGTGAACTATAAGGTTTGAGTAGAGGTTTAAAGGAGAAAAGAAAGGAAAAACATTAAAATCATGCTTGATTACACATCCTACCTAGGAACAACCAATATAAATGCAAATATATATAGTTTAGCAACTTATATTTTTGTATTGATTAAGTGGGAAAGTGTATTTATAAGAAAGACAAATCTATAGATTAAATATAAGTGAAGTCTATGATTCAAAATAATTTTTCATAAAAAAAACAACAACAAAAATAACGCGTGATTTAACTTAATTCCTTTGCTTCTGTTCTGCTTGTCTATAAATAGGTTTTAGTTAAATTTCAAATATGATTCCAAACCTCGTAGAGTTTGAAATTGTGTACAGTTATTATATACATACACACAGCTTTATTAAGACCACCGGTCTTATACAGATTCATAGGAAGAAAGTAAGCATTGATGGAACTCCTGTACTTCAAGCAGCGCAGAACCCAATACAGATATTATATATATAGTCGAGAGAGAGAGAGAAAGAGCTAACATTTCAAATCTACAAAAGTCGATTCGATTTAATTTGTTCCATGATATTTGATTGTTGTTGTCGTGTCCAATGAAGAGCCTCAGATGTCTCCATACATCTCTATCACAGCAGCAACAATGTACACTATCTAGGGTATGCTATTTATTGGAAAATGGGTGCCATTGCCATGTTAGTCACCTTGGAAAACGAACCAGAATTTGGTCGAGTATTCCAAGGATCCAGGGGGGACCGCAGGAAGGTGTGGTCTGACTTCTCCCCCCCCCCCCCCCCCCCCATGATATTTGGTCAACCCAATTTCTTGACAAATCAAGAAAGCGCGTACATAGCTGCCTTTTCTTGATTTATCGGGAAATTGAATTAGCCAAATTTCATTGAAAAAGTCAAATCAACGTTTAGTTGATTTTTATTTCACTAGATGGCGCTCTACCATCTAAAATTTTCATTGGAGCGGTCAGGATATGCCCCTTATTAATTCTTGTTTTTTATTATTATATTAGAAGAGAAAATATTTCTAAAAAATAAGAATATAAAACAGTAGTAATGCGTTTCTTTATTCGTGCAAAGCACAAGCTTTCGGATCTTAGAAGAATTATAAAGATTCGAAAGCTTGTACTTTACACAAATAAAGAAATGCATTGCTACTATTTATATTTCTTATTTAATATATATGTGTTCCAAAATCGACATATTTCACCTTTAAATGCATTAGAATGATGAATAATATATTTTGGGTTATAACCCTCCAGTTAAAAACGTGAGTTACCAATTACCAATTATTTTATTTCCAAAGCGCTATATCCCGAAAGGGATACTTGGCCAAACAACGAAAAAAGTTTATTTACATAAGTTATTTACATTATTCAACGCATGAAATAGTAGAAAGTTTAGAATGTATTTACAAAATGAATTGAACTTTAAATATGATTTTTTTATCGGAAATCAAATCGTTAAGTTCACAAACAACTAGTTCATTCTTCATTCTATAATCTTGAAATGCTTGGCAATCGATCAGTAGATGTCTTGAGGTTTGTGTCTCAATACCACAAAAGCAACTTGAATCCTCCTCTGCCTTTATTCTATTTAAAAAACCTTTGAAATTTCCGTGGTTTGTATCAAATTGAGTATTATAAAAATTTGGACGAAAGTATTTAGGGATTTCTTGGGGAAAAAAGCTTAAGAAAGTTTTATTTGCTTCGTTTTTCAGAACATTCATTCTTGATTTGAGAAAGGTATCTATAATTCATGGAATAAATGGGTCATAAATTTGTTGATCATCTGTGGATAGGTTTCTCAGATCAGATATCATGATTCTGGATTCGATAAAGTCTGAGATCAGAGGAATGTTGGCCAAACTATGAACACAGCTATATGATGTGGATTTGTAGGCTTGTATGCACCATGTTAGTATTTGATATTGGGTTGAATTTAATTTTTGTATACATTTTTTATTTAAATATTTGAACCAAATTTGAAACCATATGTAAGTATTGGTCTAAAAATGGATTTATATAAAACTAGCCTTTTCTGGGCGCTTAGACCCCAAGATTTCCCACAAATTGAGAAGAGATCATTTTTACAACGTTTTGTACGATTTACTATTTCTTCTCTGTGGTATGTAAAATTTATTTTGTTTCTTCTTCTGTGATTGAGTTGGTGATAACAATTGAGCCACAACATTAGTTTAAGAAATTTCAACCAAAGCTAACAGTCAGTACTGGAATTCTTACCATTTCGCGCTAGCCCCACAATATTTATTATAAATTTCCGATTTGAAATCAATTCTATCATGACAATATAGATTTTCTGAAACAATGTGGTATTTAGATGACCGCGACAACAAAAAATTCATATTTAGGGTGTTTTTAACTTAATAGAACCTCTAAATTTAAACCTACAGTATGTAAATAAGCACACCACATTTAGATGGTTTTTCACGATTTAAAAATGGAATGGAATCAGTGAAAGATGAGAAGCGTGTTGGGCGTCCAATTATGCACAGGAACCCTGAAAAAATGAGCCAAATTTCAGAATTGATAAAAGAAAATCCACGAATAGGGGGGTTACAGGACATTGAGGAAGATACAGGGATATCAAAATCATTAGTTGGATCGATAATTAAAGAAGACTTGTAGTTAAAGAAGACACCTTTAAAATTTGTCCCTAAAATGATCAGAATCCAACAAAAGGAGAATCGCGTTGAAGTTGCCAAAAAATGCTTGAAATGGTGGAAGAAAACCCCAATTGGAAGGGAAAAGTAATAACTGGAGACGAGACATGGGTTTACGGGTATGACCCGTAAACAAAACGCCAATCCATGGAGTGGAAAGGAAAAGATGAACCAAGAACGAAGAAATCCCAAATTTGCAAGTCAAAAAACAAAGTCTTATTGGTCACGTTCTTTGACATAAAGGGAATTGTGCATTATGAATATCTAGAGGAAGGTCAAACAATCAATAAGGAGTCTTATTTAAACATTATGAGACGTGTACGTGAATCAATTCGTATGAAAAGAAGTGAAATGTGGAGTTCCAAAAATTGGATTATCCATCATGATAATGCACCACCACACACCGTTACATCTGTACTGACTTATTTGGCTAAACACGGAATTCAAATACTTCAACAACCTCTTTTTTCCCAAGACCTAGCTCCAAATGATTTTTTTTTCTTTCCTAAACTCAAAATGGCTCTAAAAGGAAGGATTTGGCACTAGAGAGTCCATCCTAGCGGATTCGAAAAAGGTCTTGAAGAACATCCCGAAAGATGCCTTTTCTACTGGCCATCCTCGCACCGGCGAAATCGAGAATCAACCGGTACTTCTTCCAGGTCGGGCTATGACAGGCCATCGAGGACCCCGTCATCGCCTGGAGGAGGACACTTTCGCGGTGGGGAAGAACACCTGGCTGATCTTTTCCATGTAAATATTTTAAACTGCAACCTCTCTCCCTACTGTTGACTAGATGTAAATAAACTGTTTTTAATTGTAAAAAAAAGATGCCTTTTCTAAATTTTTTAAAACATGGGAGAAGAGATGGAAATTATATATAGATGCGGGAGGGGACTATTTTGAAAAATATTAATAAATATTTTTTTAATCATTCAATTTTTTTTTATTTTTGACCAGTCTCATTATTTATTGGACACACCTTGTATACAATATTTTCTATATTTGGTTAATTGAGAATTCATCTAGGTCTTTGAGGATTCAAATGCCAAGTATAATACACCTCAAAAAATAACTCTTCTAAATTCTATTTTGATTGTATTTACAGTATATATATATATATTAAAAACAAAGAAGGCCTATACTGACCACAAGCACATTTTCTTTTTAATATAAACGCCTGACCTTTTTATTTTTTAAACATTTTTATATAATATGGTAGCGGTTTAATTCATTGTTCTCTACATCTTTTGGCGAGAAAGCGAATCTTATGATTGTGTAGAGGGATTTAATACTTTTATAAAACCCGAAAACATTTTTGTTTTTACTCTAAACATACCAAATTTGATTGTAAATATATTTTTAATCTCATTTTGAAAAGTTATATTAATATTTACTATAATTAAGACTATGTCTCTTAATTTGTAAGAGAGTGAAGTAAACAATTTCTTCACTATAATTTCTAATAAAATGATAGAAGTGTTAAGTAATTGTATATTATATTTATTAATTATGCTCAAATAACAAAGGTAAATTTATAAAAATGATTATTTAGAAGTATATTTTTGTAATAAATTCTAAAATAATTCTAAAATATTTCACAGAAAAATTCAGGAAATGCAGAGTTGATAATACACATTCAAAAAAGCCAGGATTTGTTCATTTTCATTGATTATGGCAATAGATTTTTTCATATATTATGCGAAAGTGAAATATTTTTAGCTTCTATTTGAAATCTAGATCTATGTGTTTATTTTTTTTTATTCGCCTTATATTATGCATGTATTGGATAATTGAACTAAAGCGCTTTCAGGTTTATTCAAATTGTGAGAGGGTGTGGTGTAAATATATGTGAATAAAGAATCAAAGGACAAGCGATTTATAAAAGGAGATAAAAACGTTTATTTCACAATAAAAGAGACCAGCTCAATATATTTCACATGCCATTCAAGTTTAAAGCTTTACAGAATCATTTTTGAATAAGAAATCTTGGTAGCAATTTCGGCAATTTGGTATTCTGGAATTAATTGAAAAGCACGTTCGTCAAAGGGATCAGAAATCTTAGTAATGATGTCCATGGTGCTTATGATGACCATGGTGATGACCGTGGTGATGTCCATGATGGTGTCCATGATGATGCCCGTGATGGTGACCATGTTTGTGGCTGTGGTCATGTCCGTGCTTGTGGTCATGATGGTGGTCATGTCCATGCTTATGTCCGTGCTTGTGTCCATGGTCGTGGTGGTGTTTGTGGTGATGGTGGTGATCGTGGTGATGCTCATGATGATGAACGTGCTTGTTGTCGTGATGATTATCATGTCCGTGTTTATGACCGTGGTGGTGGTCATGTTTGTGTCCGTGGTCATGTCCATGCTTATGGTCTTGGTGGTGATCATGCTTGTGATCATGGTCATGACCATGTTTATGTCCGTGATGATGCCCATGATTGTGATCATGTCCATGCTTATGTCCATGATCATGATGACCATACTTATGTTCATGGTGCTCATACTTATGTTCGTGATGATCATACTTGTGACCATGTTCATGTCCACCATACATATGACCATAACCATGTCCATGTTTGTGATGCCCATCATCATGGTGCCCGTACTTAGATTCAGCCTCATTAAAAGCTTCCATGTAGTGCTGATAGGACGGTAGACTCTGACTTCCATAGCGCTTGAGCAGTTCAGGATTGCTGTTCAGGTACTTGTCCCATTCTGATAGCCAATCTTCCTGGATCGACAGAGGGACTTTCTTGATGGACTCCATGGGGGCGGTAAGGATGGCCTTGCCCCATGCCAAGCCGGCCAGTCCGAGCACCAACTGAAACAACATAATGTTGGTACAAAGAAACACAATAAAGAAAGCAAGATTATACAGGTAATACTTCTTGGTAACTGCTAAAAATTTGAAAACTAATTCTCGATAACTCTTGCCTTTCTAATTTCCAAATTTCGAATATCAATCAAATTTAATTCGTATATAGGCAGAAATATGAAAAATAATTTAATTGGTGAATATTTTTGTCTTAATTTTTGGGTGAGTGGCTAACAGATAGGATAACAGATATACAGATAATAAACACCCACACATGATGCTAATTCTTTCACCATAAAAACATATATTCAAAAAATGCATATATGGTATTTGACTATACAATACTATTTTTCAAGATAAAATATTAAACGCGAAATATATATCAGCCTATATGTAAATTATCAATGATAATAATCTTATTTTCAATACAAATAATTAATTGGTGAAACCGCTGGGAGGGTTCACTACTGATGAGCCAAGTCCTCCCAATATATTTTTTCATTGCAGCAAGGGCAGTAGAAATTTGTATTATGTATAAAAGAAACATTCGTGCTTTTATTTCCTTTCATTTTATATGTATAGATGGCGCGTTATTACTTTGTGTCAATATATCTCTACCAAAATAAAACGACAAGGCTTAAATACACATTTTTCTTCGAGAACCTTTATACACTTTATACTGCATACCTATATTTATAATCTGAAAGGTTTTTGAGAAATGATTCTAGAAGATGTACGTTCAGACTTTTCGAAATATTGTGAGGTATCAATATATAATAAATATAAATACATAATCTGAAATGTGCTTGTCATCAATAAAAATATTTGAAAATTTATGAGAAAAAGTCCGTGGGCCAACAGCACGAAACGCATAGGTAGTTGGAATTTCTTGATTCATCATGAAAATGGGTTGGCCAATAATTATGGAGTGAATCTAGATCAATATTTAGTTTATATTATTTATATTGGTTGGCGTTCTGCTATCTGAAATGCTAAGATGAGCGGTCAGGAAATGTCTTTTTAAAAATATTTACAATGTATCATAGCATTATATATTTCCAATAAAAAATATTATGTTAGTAAATAACGAAGCGCTTATAAGCGCTAAAATTTTCTATATCACATAATCGCAACTACTATAAAATGGTATTGGAGAGTAAATGCAATTTGTAATATAAGATTTTCATAATAATCATTATATATATATATATATTAGATAATAAAAAGGCATATATTGAATTTAATAAAATATATATTTTTTGCCAATATTTCGGCTGGCTGAAGGCCAAAATTTATCGAGGCATTACAATTTTGTATACACAAACTCAGCGCTGCATATTTGTGTATACAAAAATGTAATGCCTCGATAAATTTTGGCGTTCAGCCAGCCGAAATATTGGCAAAAAAATCTTTTATTAAATTCAATATATGCCTTTTTATTATTTAATGAATTAAATATGATTGCTCCATTTTTTAAAATATATATGGAAAACAATAGAAAAAAAGTGGGTCAGGTGTTGATATTAAAAATTATATTTTATATATATTAACATTCGATAAAATTTAAAGCAAAGGAAGAATAAATACGAATCAAACGAAAGAAGGTGAGGTGTTGTTCAATGAAATACATTGAAAGTTAAAAAATAGAATCAAAGTTTTAAAGGTAAATATATTGGAAAATATTACATATATATATTTAACAGAGAGAACAGAAAAAATATAAAATATTATTGAAAACTATTTCTGAATTGAAAAAAGTATCTGGAAAATTTAGAGTAAAAGAGCCAGGTAGTAAGAACCAAGCGATAGAAAGTGAGAGGTTGTTGACAAAGGCACCTACCAGTAAGGGACCCATGGTGGAAGTGCTGGGGATCATCCGGCGAGGTATATATATAGGGCTGTGAAAGGAGGTGGGGCTGACCTATTTGTTTCGTCGTCTGCAACCTTATAATCTATATATATATATACTTTAGAAACCTTTTACAACATATTATATATATTATTTGTGAATAATTCAGAAAATATTTGTGTTTAGTGTGATTGGGAGCTTCGTTTTTATTATGTATCGGAATATTTGCATATCAGCTGTAGTCTGGTATGTAAATATGTGTTATGTAGGCCCAGCCCGCCTCACCGTGATATTATATTTTCTTTTCGATATTTTCTTTATATATGCACACCAAATAATTATAATATCACATCAAATTTTGAGATATTTTGAAATATAGAGGTTTCTAGATTGAGAAAGCATAATATATACTTATTTGCCATATAGAGATATGTATCTTTATTGTGTATTTTCTAAACTATCACGTGAATAGGTTTTAAAAACTTCAAAAAATATTAACTCTTATTTCTAAAAATGATTTTTTTTCTATATCCATTTAGAGTTATTTATAAAGATGTGTGATATAATATTTTCATAAAAATACATTTTAAAATTTTCTACAATTTCCTTACAATGAATACAAAGAAAAACTTTAGAAAATTTTTAAAATTTAGGTGAGGTTTAAAAAGTTCCCTTTTTCCAAATACGTTTTGGTTAAAATTTCTTAGGTATTTTTTTTTTTTTTTGCAAAATTTGACCAAAATTTTCATTATCATATCATACACATCAACTAACTAAAATATCAACTCTTTTAGAAGTTCTTTCCTCCAGAAGCTGTATCTAAACCATACTACAACATCATTTAATTTTTTTATTGTAATATCTCTACATTTACACTTCCTAAATCTTTATGAATATCTTGATTATGAAGATAAATTCGATATTTGTGTGCTTATTTCGTAAAATAAAGGCTGTGCAAGTGAATAATATGTTTTTCTCCCTTAGATAAACTGTAATAACAGAAAGAGAAAAGATGGTTGAGAGGAAGCTAATGTATAACAATCAATGTTTGGCAGAACTATGAAAAAAATTGAAATTGTTGGTTAACGGTTTTTTTAGCTATTATTTCTAAAGAGAGATGGAATCAATTAATGATTGGTTAATTGAAAATGAATAGTTTCCTGGATCTTGTTTTTGGATCCGCCATTCCAGAATCATAGTTCATGGCTTTTTTATTGCTCAATTTCCCTAATATCTTTGGAAAATATTTTTCCAGAGAGACTTCGGTTTTAAATACCAAAAGATGTTTTAAGTTAGATTGCACTTCTGTGATCAAGCTGACAGATAAAGTTTGTTTGTTAACTAGATTTCAAAGCTTTTATTTTTGTTAATATCGAAACATTCAAATGTGAATATTAATAAAAGCAATAATTTCTTATGTTTTGGCTCAGTATTGTATTGTTTTTGGCTCAATATTGTATTGTTTTTGGCTTAGTTCTGTATTGTTTTTGGCTCAGTATTGTATTGTTTTTGGCTCATTATTTTATTGTTTTTGGCTCAGTATTGTATTGGTTTTAACTCAGTATTGTATTGTTTTTGGCTCAGTTTTGTATTGTTTTTGGCTCAGTATTGTATTGTTTTTGGCTCATTATTTTATTGTTTTTGGCTCATTATTTTATTGTTTTTGGCTCAGTATTGTATTGGTTTTGGCTCAGTATTGTATTGTTTTTAGCTCAGTATTGTATTGTTTTCGGCTCAGTATTTTATTGTTTTTGGCTCAGTATTGTATTGTTTTTGGCTCAGTATTGTAATGTTTTTGGCTCAGTATTGAATTGTTTTTGGCTCAGTATTGTTTTGTTTTTGGCTCAGTATTTTATTTTTTTTGGCTCAGTCATTCTAGAAACGTATTTCATAGTTTCTTTAAATTATCAATTCTCGTAGGATCTTTGGGAAATATTTTTCTGCTATTCTCATGAAGTTTCCTTGAATTCAATTTAATTCTCTTTCTTTATTTAGAAATTTTGAAAAAAAAAAAGGAGGAACACGGCTCTCTTCTCTCTCTTTCCTTTCTCGTGAGACTTTGATTTCAAATGTCAAAAAATGTTTTAAGTTATATTGCACCTCTGTGATCCAACTGGCAATTAAAATTAGTTTGTCAACTAGATTCCATAGCTATATTTATTAATATATAAAACTTATATGTGGTTTCATATTTTAAAATATTATGTAACAGAGAGAACACCAAAATATAAAATATTATTGAAAATTGTTTCTGAATCGAAAAGATATCTGAAGGTAGCTGATCAAGTTAGAGAGAGAGAAAAAGAACCAGGTAGTAGAAACCAAGCGATAGAAAGTGAGAGGTTGTTGATATTGTTTTTGGCTCTTTTATTCTAGAATGTAGTTTGTGGTTTCTTTGAATTTCAATTTCTCTAAGATCTTAAGAAAATCTTTTTTTTTTCTATTCCTATAAAGTTTCCTTGTATACAACTTTTGCCTCCTCCCTAATTTAGAAAATTTGAACAAATGGTGGTTCTTGGTTGCCCTGTCTTTTAAGACTCGATTTCAAATATGTCAATAGAATTTGTAAGTTTGATTGACCTCTGTGATCCAGCTGGGAGAAAAAAAAAACCACATATATACTCATATATAAGAAATAAACCCAAATAAAACACGAATTTTTCTTTTTAAATTTAACAGCCTTCTAATTTCCTTATCTGCTAGGAAAAGAGTTAATTACAGTAAGGTACAGGAAGTTGATTATATTTAGCCGAGTATTAATGGTTTCATTATCTGAATATTATTTGCACGCTATATTTCAATGTGTCAATTTAAGCGAATATACAAATATAGACCTTAATAAATTGAAATAGTTTTTTTAGATTCTCTTGAGTGTTTTATCATATTTATTCTACCATTAAAGGCTGATAGCTTGATTTTAGCATTGTTTTATATTTCAATTAAAAAGGCATACATTCTCGTATGTTATATTAAAATATTATTTTATTTAAAATTATATTTCATAGATTAAATGACTCTGTTAAATCGACCACCAGAGGTTGCAATTTTCACTATATAAAATCATTGTTGTTGTTTTATCCCAATGGTCGGCTCAAATCTTTTGTACATTATGTAAATAGGTTTTTCATTTTTTAGATTCTTACGCCTTTAGCCAGGCAGTACTTTTAACAAATTATGTTTTTAATATATTCCTTTAGCTCAATTAACGATATTTTGATATTTGCTATTTTTATCATACTTTCAAGATTTTCAACCACGACTGCATTGCCATGGAATAATTCACAAAATATCCAAAATCAAGCAGAAAATCCAATCTTTTATTTTATATAACATATATATATATTGAATCGAAAAATAATAATTTATTCATCAATATATGAGTTGGCTGAACTTCAACCTTTTTTAAGGTATTACTTGTAGTATTATTATTTTGGATTCAATATATATGCCTTTTTAATTGAAGATCTATATATGGATTGCTCTATTTTAAAAATTGTTCTTTTTATTGGTGCTTCATTTTTGCATTGTGGCTCAAAGCTACTTTAGACTAAACATATAAACATTCTAGTCGATGGGATGCTGTACTATTTTCTGTTTTTGAATAGAATTGTTTGTGTATTTTAGGGATTCTCATTCTGGCCTTCCAGTTGTGACACTGATACTCATTTTCATCATCAATATCTTAGAGTTTTTGAGATAATTTTCGATGATCTTAGAGAGAAAGAGATTGATATTGAAACTGATTTATTACAATGTCCATATAAGATTATATAAGGTTAAATACAGAATAAATATAAATATGAGTGAATAGGATTATATAATGATAAATATATGAATAAATAAATGTAAATATATAAAGTAATTGATAAATATACATATATAAAAAATACTAGCTGAATGACCCGGACAACGCCCGGGTTTTACCTGATTAAATATTTTTATTCAAATTCTATTCGTTACAATTATAAATTGGCACCTTGGATGTCACTTTTGTGAAACGTCCCGCTCCAAACTTTGTGTGTGTTTTCAAAATATAAAAATAAATATGTAAATTTTCACAACGATATTTGAAAATTATATTATTTTGATTTTCAAATACTATTCGTTACAATTATAAATTGGCGCCGTGGATGTCACTCTTGTGAAACGTCCCGCTCCAAACTTTGTGTCTGAGAAGCGATATTTTTATAGAAAGATGATCTGGCTTTTGTTTTCTGCTCGAATGAATGTTTTTCTGTTAGAATTTTGTACCTCGTACAAAATAGTGACCTGGTTTCACCCGTGGTCTCTGCTTTTTGGAATTTTTCCCGGTATAATTTTGTATCTGATAATCAAACATGATACAGCAATATCGTCATCATCATTTTCTGACTAAAAATATATAGTTTTAATAATTGATTTATATATTTTTTAAAATAGCCTATCGTCTTCCCCGTATTTTTTACCTATGTATAGAAATTTTGGTTTGAATCAGTGAACTACTGCGAATTTGTATACCGGACATACAAACATTCATTTTTATATATATAGATATACAAGGTCTTCATTAGTGGGGCCCACCGCAGGAAAGACTCCGCCACCGATGGACTGCGAGAATTTTCTCCCACAGGGTGGGCAGGTCTAGGTTTCGGGAGAGATAGAGAGATTAAACACATAAATACTACAGTATCATCCTCCTAAATTCGAATCTACATTTGAAGAGGGAGATATCTACAAGTACATATATCTATTTGTGTAGAGATATATGAGATAGAGATATGATATATACATATATCTACTTGTATAGAGATATATTGTATAGAGTATAGAGATATCTAATTGCATTATCTATAAATAGATTGAAAAGGTAGAAGCCGAGGACCAAACTTTGGGTGACTCCCGTAGTAATAGGTCTGGTTAAGGAAAGTGTTGTTTTCCACCTAATTCTAAACTTTCTCCTTTCAAGATAGTTTGATCAGGTTTCGGATTTAGAAACATTTATCAAACAGAAATAATGTAGGATATTTTTCTCTCAATATATAATAAGTATTTAAAATATGTATATTATAATGTGTATATAAAATTGTATCTATTATTAAGTTGTTAAATTGATAATCCTGTTGAAAAACTGACAAGTCTGAAAGCTTGAAAATAAAAAGTCGCACAAGAAACTTAGCCCTGGAAGCTTCATTTATTTTATAATAAGTAACAATTATGATGCGTCTATCATTTTTATTTATTTATTATCATTTCAGACTCGATATTCCCACAAGGAATGCTTGCGTCAAGCAAAAACACTAAATTCAGAGACTATTTCACATAAACAAATGGTGAATTAAAAGGTTTGAGTAGAAGTTTAAAGAATGAAATAAAGGAAAGGACATTAAAATCATGCTTGGTTCCACATCCTACCTAGTAACAACCAATGGAATAAATAAAATATACATAGTTTAGAAACTTAGATTTTTGTATTCAATAAGTGGGAAAGTGTATTTATAAGAAAGACAAATATATAGATTAAATATATGTGAAGTCTATGATTCAAAATAATTTTTATTAAAACAAAAATAACGCGTGATTTAACTTAATTCCTTTGCTGCTGTTCTGCTTGTCAATGAACATGTGTGTGTTTTAGTTATTTTCTATATTATAATTCAAACCTCGTAGAATTTGAAAATGTATACAGTTATTATATACATACACACAGCTTTATTAAGACCACCGGTCTTATACAGATTCACCACAGGAAGAAAGTAAGCATATATGGTGCTCCTGTAGACCAGGAAGCGCAGAACCCAATACAGTTATTCTATATATAGTCTAGAGAGAGCTAACATATCAAATCTACAAAAGTCGATTCGATTTAACTTGTCCCATGATATTTGGTTGTTGTTGTCGTGTCCAATGAAGAACCTCAGGTGTCTCCATGCATCTCTATCACAGCAGCAGCAATGTCCACTATCTTGGGTATGCTATTCATTGGAAAATGGGTGCCATTGCCATGTTAGTCACCTTAGAAACGAACAGAATTTGGTCAAATATTCCAAGGGGGGGTGGGGGGGGACCGCAGGAAGGTGTGGTCGGAGTTCCCTCCCCCCCATGATATTTTGTCAACCCAATTTCTGGATAAATTAAGAAAGCGCGTACATAGTTGCCTTTTCTTGATTTATCCAGAAATTGAATTAGCCAAATATCATGGAAAATATCAAATCAACGTTTAGTTAATTTTTAATTCACTAGATGGTGCTCTACCATCTAAAATGTCCATGTGAGCAGTCAGGATATGCCCCTTATTATATTTTGTTAATATATATATTAGAAGAGAAAATATTTCTAAATAATAAGAATATAAAACAGTAGTAATGCGTTTCTTTATTTGTGCAAAGTACACGTTTTCGGATCTTAGAAGGATTATAAAGATTCGAAAGCATGCACTTTGCTCAATTAAGAAACGCATTGCTACTATTTATATTTCCTATTTAATATATATGTGTACCTAAATCGACATATGTCACCTTTAAATGCATTAAAATGATCAAATAATATATTTTGGGTTATCACACTATTTCTCTCTCTCTCTCTCTCTCTTCAGTACGAAACGTGAGTTGGTGATAACAAATGAGCCACAGCATTAGTTTTAGAAAATTCAACCAAAGGTAACAGTCAGTACTGGAATTCTTACTATTCCACGCTAGCCCCACAATATTTATTATAAATTTCCAATTTTAATTCAATTCCATCATGAAAATATAGATTTGCCGAAACAAAGTGGTATTTAGATGACCGCGACAATAAAAAATTCATATTTAGGGTGTTTATAACTTAATATAAAATCTAAATTTATAGCTACCATATTATAAAATAAATAAAGCTTCCAGGGTAAAGTTTCTTGTACAGCCTTTTTTCTTTCAAGCTTTCGGACTTGTCAGTCCTTCAACAGTAGTATCACGTTATAATTTTTATATTAAAACTACAGTGTATATCAGGTAAATTTAGAATAACCACAATAGAATTTTAACTAATATTTATTGATAGTAAATACGATAATTGAAATATGGCACAGTAGTAGATAGAAGGCATAGTTTTGATTTATTCAATGTAGTTTCCATTGTTAGCTACAATAATAGTGAGGCGAGTGCGAAATGAAGCACAGGCCTTGGCGATGATGATCTTGTCTATTTGGGTCATCAGTGTGTGAACGGCTTTCTTGACAGACTGGATGGTGTTGTGGGGAGCTTTGTTGACATCTCTCTCAACAAAGCCCCATGCATAGTAGTCGAGAGGGTTGCAGCCTGGAGAGTTGGGGAGCCAAATATCAGGACTCCAGTGACTGGGATATTAAGTGTAAGCCACGATTGTGTATTTTTGCCTTGTATGCTGAAGCTGAGTCCTATTGGAATGCTACACAACAGTACCCTGGACATTGATGTAGGTGTCAACGCGTTTATCCATTACTCTACCCAGGGTTTCCATAAATCTTTTCCTTGACATTTTGAAAAATTCTTGGCCTTTCACCTTATCCGATCGACGCGAATGCTTTTTCCTTGCAGCCATTCCCTCTTTGTTACTGTCGGCCTTATGAAAATAATTCTTGACACGATAAACAGTGTTTTGGTTCAAATTAAGAAAGTCCACTATCTCTTTAGGACTCTTCCAGCGTGCAGATAAATGATGATGGCTGCTCGATTTTCGAATTCTCGAATATTGTTAATCACTGCACTACATACACATGTACTGTTACATTTTACATGAATATGAAAAAAAATAAATCTAAATTAGCATTTGTTTTTTGGACACGGCCAAATATATTAACAATATTCCTGATACAACATATATATAGTTTATCATTTGAATTTCGAAGATAAAAACTTCCTCGACGCTAATTCATTCTAACTCTCAATTAAACTAAACACCTTCACCAATAAACCATGCACAATGTAGTTAAAATAAAAATGAAATTTGATATATGGTGTACTGTAATATTCATATATAGCGGTTTATTTCCATTATTCAATACGGGAAGTTTGTCAATATACTGATGAATTCAAAGTCCTTATATTCTTTTTTTTTTAGTTGTACATTGACCAGAGATTTTTATTTGTCCAAATGGCTCTCCATTAATTATGAATACATTCATCTGAATTCTTCAACTTTATACTTATCATTCTACCCACAAATTCTTCCAAAATATCAGGTAGGAAGCAGTTCCTATTTCTAAAATAATATTTCTATATCTTATAAATTTGCCTATTTCTTATTTTTATTACTTATTTGTATTTATTCTATATCTTTTAAATAATTATTTTTAAAGTTTACCACCCCACTTGACCTGCTATAGATCCAATATATATATTTGACTCTTACTAAATCGACGAAAGAAAGGACTAATGTATTTGATATATTTCATTGGAATATTTTTCTCAGACCTTTTTGAATAATTCATATATATCCAATGTGAGAGCAACCTAGACAAGCTAAAGAATAGGTAAAACTAATTTACAACATCAGAGAGAGAGAGAGAGAGAGACTAATAAATATTAAGATACTATTGAAATATAATTATAAAAAGAGGTAGAATACCTGGATAGAACTATTATTAAAAGAATTATTGAGATAAGTTATTCAACTGCTCTGATAAAAACTTAAGTACTGTTTCATTCGAAATAGTAATGAAGATATTCATAATTGAAACAGTTCTTCATATAACGTATAGACTAGACTGCACTAAAACCAATATCTTTCTCAACACAAAATCTTGATGTTTTTCTTATAATACAAGTAAAAGCATCATTTTATCCAATACAATGGACGTTTTGAAAGAGCTTCAGTAATTTCTAAAATACTCCCTACTGGTGAATACTATTGGAATATTACAGAGTAACAATGGCTATAGATGAGACTGAGTTTGAAAAGGAACTTGTATGTATATAAGGTTTTAAGTATTGCTTTTGTTGTTTTCATGTAGACATATATACCAAGATTTGTTTTGTATATTTACTATTAATAATAAATAATATGCAATGTTAAATTGGTTACGGATCCATCCTTCTAATTTACTTTAATTAAATAACAAATACATATCAGTGAATGATCAAAATATATATATTTATACATTCGAGAAAACAACCCTGGAGTATAAAACCAATTTTTTAAACAGGAAACAACAAATGTACCACAACTGCATCCCACGCTTGTTCGGCGGTACATATACTAAAATTGGAATTGGAACTGCATCCCACAACATTCTACTTCTAACATATTTTGATAAATTTCTTTCTGATGGGCGTTTTCAATGGGATATATATATATATACACACAATAATCTCTATATTTTGTTTAATTATAATTAATATCTATTTTTGAGATTTAAATACCAAGTATAATACTCCTCAAGAGATATTTATAATTATCCTAAAATATCTTTGTTAATCAATACACCGCATACACACATGTACTGTTACATTTTCTGATTTTTTAGTATGATACGATAGCGACTTAATCCATTTTTTGCTTCATCCTTTGGTAAAAAGTGAATCTTCTGAATTCGTAGAGAGATTGACAAGTTCTTTAAGAAACCAAAAGACTATTTATTTTTATTATTATGAATGAACATACTTTATTTATTGGGAAATATACATTCTGGTGCATTTTTCTGGTTATGTTAACATTTACTCTGATTCAGATTATTTCTCTTAATTTAAACGAATGTGAGAAGAGGACGGATATATCTATATTTCAATATAAAAGTCTAAAAAGAAAAATTAATTATATTATGCTCAAATAACAAAGAAAAGTGAAAACTTGATGATATAGAAGTAAATGTTTGTAATGATTATTCAAAGATATCTAAATAATATATTCAAAATATTTTGCAATTAAGAGATGATGAGGAATCTTTAAAAAGGCTAGAATTCTTTCATATTCATTGAATTAGATAGTAGCATTTCTTTCTTTTATATTATGAGAGAATGGAGTTTAGTGTATATTTCAAAACCAAATCTTAATATTCTTTTGTGTTTATTTTCTATTCGCGTTATTATAGACATTGAATAATTAAAGAATAACGAATTTATATTTCTGTGAAAAATAGACACTTCGGACAGTTAGATTTTTTTATTTTCTCAATGTTTCGACAGAATTCTTTTGTCTTCGTCAGGTGAAATAAATAAAAATAAGGCATTTGTCAAGGCGTTAAAAATTGTTCTGCGCTTTGCCAAATGATTCATTTTTATTTATTTCTCCTGACGAAGACAAAAGATTTTTGTTGAAACTTTGAGAAAATAAAAAACTTCTAACTGGCCGTAGTGTCTATTTTTCACAGAAATATGAATGCCGGCCAGGCAACTTCTATCTTCAAAAAATTTATAGATCAATTCAAATTGAGAGAGAATGTGGTTTAAATGAATGTGAAAATAATTAAAGAAGAACAAGGTTTTAATAAAAGGATAAAAACTTTTATTCATTAAAAGAGACCAGCTCAATATATTTCACGTGCCATTCAGGTTTAACGGTTTACAGAATCATTCTTGAAGAAGGAATCTTGGTAGAACCATTAGGAATTTGGTATTTTTGAATTGGTAGAGCAGCACGTTCGTCATAGGGCTGGGAATTCTTAGTAATGATGTCCATGGTGCTTATGATACCCATGATGGTGTCCATGATGATGTCCATGATGATGTCCGTGATGGTGACCGTGTTTGTGGCTATGGTCATGTCCGTGCTTATGGTCATGATGGTGGTCATGTCCATGTTTGTGTCCGTGCTTGTGTCCATGGTCGTGATGGTGTTTGTGGTGATGGTGATGGCTGTGGTGATGCTCATGATGATGAACGTGCTTGTTATCGTGATGATGATCATGTCCGTGTTTATGACCGTGGTGGTGATCATGTTTATGTCCGTGGTCATGTCCATGCTTGTGGTCTTGGTGGTGATCATGCTTGTGGTCTTGGTGGTGATCATGCTTGTGATCATGGTCATGACCATGTTTGTGATCGTGTCCATGCTTGTGGCCATGATCATGATGTCCATATTTATGTTCATGGTGCTCATACTTGGGTTCGTGATGTTTATACTTGTGACCATGTTCGTGTCCACCATACATATGCCCATAACCATGTCCATGTTCGTGATTCCCATCATCATGGTGCCCATACTTAGATTCAGCCTCATTAAAAGCTTCCATGTAGTGCTGATAGGACGGTAGACTCTGACTTCCGTAGCGCTTGAGCAGTTCAGGATTGCTGTTCAGGTACTTGTCCCACTCTGAAAGCCAATCTTCCTGGATCGACAGAGGGACTTTCTTGATGGACTCCGTGGGGGCGGCGGTGATGGCCTTGCCCCATGTCAAGCCGGCCAGTCCGAGCAACAACTGCAACAACAAAATACAATTAATACAATGAAAACAATACAGAAATGAAGATGTTTTCAAAGAATTCTTTTTGGGAGATACTGATATTTCAAAACCTAAATATTGAAACCTCTTGAAATATTAATTTCCACAGCTTTAAATAATAATTCAATTGAACTCCTATAGGCATAAATTGAATGATTCCTCTTTATAGGAGAATATTTTTATTTTAATTTGTTGACTGGGTAACAGATAAGATAGCAAAAAGTAAACACCTGATACTATTTCACCATAAAACATATATATTCATAAAATTCATATATAGATATACATTATAATGTCGTAAAGATAGAGGCTGCCTGGCCGGCATTCATATTTATATAAAAAATAGACACTTCGGCCAGTTGGAGCTTTTTATTTTCTCAACGTTTCGACAAAAATCTTTTGTCTTCGTCAGGAGAATTAAATAAAAATAAACATTCGGCAAGGCGTTAAAAATTGTTCTGAGGTTTGCAAGGGCGTTCTCACGTGATTTTTCGAATTTAGTACAACATCTAAAGCGCGAGTCAAATAACAAATATTAAACTCGTCAAAGACTATGATCTTGGAAATAAAAATATATAATAATAAAATTATGATAATTTAAGTAAAAATTTATGTAGGAGAAACCGGCCGAAATTTAGAGACCAGAATTAAGGAACACCAACAGGGTTTATTGGGGAGAAGGGCGTTAAGCAAAATTGGGGAACATGCATTATTTTCAGGACATAGGCCAAATTGGAATGATATTGAGATATTTCACAGGAATATAAAATTTAAAAAGGAAAGATTATTTTTAGAGGGATGGGTATCACGAGAATTTGGGAAAAGAACTATAAATAATTTTGAAGATATTCCGCAACAATATTCTTCATTTTTAAATTTAAAAAGTAGTTAATAAGCTAGATAAAAATGGACATAATAGTTAGAAATCTATATAATTTTCTTTGTGATCATTATTATTATATTACTTTATTTATTTATTTTTACTTAATTTATTATAATTTTATTATTATATATTTTTATTTCCAAGATCATAGTCTTTGACGAGTTTAATATTTGTTATTTGACTCGCGCTTTAGATGTTGTACTAAATTCGAAAAATCACGTGAGAACGCCCTTGCAAACCTCAGAACAATTTTTAACGCCTTGCCGAATGTTTATTTTTATTTAATTCTCCTGACGAAGACAAAAGATTTTTGTCGAAACGTTGAGAAAATAAAAAGCTCCAACTGGCCGAAGTGTCTATTTTTTATATAAATATAAAAACATTATAATGTGTTATTCAACAAAAATATCAGGCCTCCTGGGGGAAAAATATATTTTCAAAAGCCTTTTTAATTTATAGATTTCAGGCATAAACGCCCTACTACAGGAGAAAACTCTGTAGGATATGTATGTATATATGTTCTTATTTTTTTCAATATATGGACAATCTATATGAAATCCATTAAAGGCCTTAGAGGTGAGATAGAAAAACTGACTAAATTGTTGGGCGAAATCAAGCTGAGTCCACCTGAGTGCAAGTTAGGCATACGGCCTGTGATTGCTCAAGACAGTCTTCTATGTTTGCCAACCGCAATACTCTTGACAATGCTGAGATAGTGAACATACATTCATATGATAGAATATGTATCAATGTTTTCCAATAAACAATAAGGCGCAATATCCAATTCGGAGAGTTGGTAACAGATAGTATAGAAAAAGTAAACACATTATACTAATCCACCATAAATACATATATTCAAGAATTTCACATATGTATATATATATATTTCACATATGACATTCGCAACATAATGTTGTTTCGCAGGATATTCCTATTCATTTAAAAATATGGATTAATCCATATGTAAATCAATAATAATAATAAGTTCAATTTTGATAGAATATTTATCAATGTTTTCCAATAATTTGATAAGGCCCAATACCCATTTTTGTTCTTTAGGATTTTCTTTATACCTATACCATTGGATTAAAGGTTTTAGAGAAAGGATTATAGATATCAATAAATATTTGAATATTAATAAGATTGTCATCCATAAAATATTTATATATTTATATATGTGAAAAGGTATACGAAGACCAACAACACGAAACGCATACATGGTTGGCTTTTCTTGATTTATAAAAAAATAATTTGACCAAATATTATGGAAAAATATTAACTCAAAGTTAAGTTGATATTAGTTACATTAGATGGAGTTCTGAAATCGAAATTGCTTATGTGAATGGTCAGGATATACCTTTTTAAAATATATAATATATATACCATATAGAAAACCTTTGAAATATCTTGTGTGTGAAGGTAAATATAGTTATTATTTACCAGAAAACATCAATATTCGATAAAATAATCCCTTGAATCAATATTAAAATAAAAACATAAAGCCTCCAGGGAAAAGTTTCTTTTAAAAATATTTTTTTTTTATTATTTAAAAATTATCTCGAGCTTTCGGGCAAATAAGCCCTTCTACAGGAGAAAATGCTTTACATGATTAATACGCCAATAAAATACGATTTAAAATTAAATAAAGTCCATTCACTGTTTACATTTATTTTAAGGCATAATCCCTGAGCCCAGCCCATAACCCCCAAGTGAAGCACGCGCAACAGAAGCCCGCGTTGATTATGCCTTAAAACAAATGTAAACAGTGAATGGACTTTATTTAATTTTAAATCATATTTTATCGGCGTACTAATCATGTAAAGCATTTTCTCCCGTAGAAGGACTTATTTGCCCGAAAGCTCGAGATAATTTTTAAATATAAAAATATGTTTAAAAGAAACTTTTCCCTGGAGGCTTTATTTTTTATTTTAATATTATTTTAATTTTAAGCAAACATCACTGCAAATTTTTTATTTGTATGGAAATATTTTAGAGATTGTTTATATATATTGACCTTTTCAAAATTCTAATATTTAGAAACTATTTTTCTTGATTTCTACACAAGTACATAATTCTACATAAGTAAATATATTTATATATCCTTATCTATATAATAAAAAATTCTATTTTCTTTGGGTTATTTCTTGAATAGTTGCCTGTTGAAGGACGTCACAGTCTAAAAGCTTGCCGATTATACAGAACAAATCAAAGAAACTTCGTCGTCGTAAACTTTGATTCTTTCTTCAAGATGATGTCTGGCGATTCCTTCGCTTGTAATAAATAGAGATATATGTGAATAAATATGTAGCACAAGGGGATACCAAAATCTAAAATATTATTGGAAACTATTTCTGTATTGAAAAAGGTTGTTGTTAAAAGTTAGAGCAAAAGAACCAGGTAATAAGAACCAACCGATAGAAAGAGAAGAATTGTTGACTAAGGCACCTACCAGTAGGGGACCCATGGTGGAAGTGCTGGAGATCGTTTGGCGTGGTATATATATAGGACTGAGACTGTGAAAGGAGGTGGGGCTGACCTATTTGTTTCGTCGTCTGCAACACTATAATCTCTATATATATACTTTAGAAACCTTTAACAACATATTATATATATTATTTGTTTATAATTGTGAAGATAGTTGTGTGTTGTATGATTACGAGCTTCGTTTTGTTAATTATGTAGAGGGATATTTGCATATTAGCTCATTCTGGTATGCAAATATTTGTTATATACGTGTACGATCACTTCGCCTCCCCCTGACATTTTAATTCCCTTTCTCACTTTCGGTCTTATGTGCACGACAACTATATATTTCAACATCAGAATTTTTAAAATATATAAAAATAATAATAATGAGGAGAATTCGAGCTCTGTGCTTATATATTGGGCATAAAATAAAAAAATATTGATAAACATAATAACATGTTGTTTAAAAGGATAACCTGTTATAACAGAGAGAGAAATAATAGTTGAGTGGATCTAATTTAGAACAACCCGTGTTTATCAAAACCATGAATAAAGGTAAAGTTTGTTGCTTTACTTGAATTATTTCTCTCTCTCAGAGTTATATTTCTAAATATCCAATTAATTATTGATTGGTTAATTAAAAAGTAATAATTGCCTCGATCTTGTTTTTGGCTCCACCATTCCAGAAAGGTAGTTCATAGCTTCTTTAAATATTTGATTTCCCTGGGAACTCCCAAAATCTCTTTGCGGCTATTCTTAGAGGTTTCTATGTGTTGAACTTTAGAATCTTTCTTAATTGAAGAATTTTGAACAAAGGGAGATTCTCGGGTGACCTGTCGTGAGACCTTTATTCAAAATGTTAATTGATGTTGTAAGTTAGATTGCACTTCTGTGATCCAGCTGTGACAAACATATATATGAGAGATGTGAAGAATAAAACATAGATATTTTTATTATTATCAAACACAGCACGTATATTATATTCCTAGGCGCCGTGTAAACAGTTAATGTTTGTAGGAATTACATTCATCGATAGTTTCATTTTTCTTCTATTTGAATCGCGCGGTATATTGCTATGTGTCAATTTATGCGCATATACGAGTATTGAGCTTCTCATATTTAGATCCATTTTTGATTTGCTTTGAATATTTTATTGAATTCATTCTACCAATAATGGCTTAAAACCTGATCTTAGCAAGGGTTATTTTCATTATTTGTGCCCCATTGTTGTATCGTGGCTTAACGTTACTCTAGCCCGAATATTTCACCGTGCTAGTCGATGGAATGATGAACTACTTTAATGTTCATGTATAGAATTGCTTATGTTTATAAAAAAATCAGTATGACTATCCAGATGTAATTCTAATACACCTTTTCATTATGAGTCTCCTGAAGTTTCTCAGTATATTGTTGAAATTCTTATATCAAATAAATACTACATAACATCTTCCTAAATTTGAATCTATATTTGACGAGGGGAGATCTGTCATCTATAAATAAATTGAAAAGGATCCCAATAGTTCCGAGGTAATAGTCCTGATAGAGGAAAGTTTTGTTTTTTTTTTTCACCTGACTCTGAACTTCCTTCTTTCAAGGTAATTTGATGATGGGTGACCAAATCTGACTACCACCTCCTAGAAGACTTCAGGCTGGGTGTTCCCTGGATACCAAACCAACAGCATCATTGCCCATCATGAAGATTTATCATACTGAAATCTTACATTTAGTTAACTTGTATAGTTTCCATGATCTGGCATATTGTGCGTAGAATTGATAATAATAATTGAAAAAAAAAAGATAATTTCTGAATTTTCTGAATGAAAACTTCTGAAATTACCCCTTTAATATTGTAGCAAAGTATTTATTATTTTATTAACAGAGTATCATTTTTTAAAATATTTTACTACTCTATAAAACTCTCTCATTCCTTATCTCTTGTTTATCATTCATAGTTTTTTCTTGACTTAAATATATTGCTGTGTCATCCCAAAGTTTGTCTTTCTTAATTTTCAACGTGGCAATATTTTGTGAATAGAGTACATATACCAAACTTTATCAAAAGTCATGTCTATATTGGAAAACAAAGCTTCTATTGCACATTTGGGTTTGAAGCCCTGAAGTACATTTTCAGTTTAAATTTTATATGTTGTGTTGTACTACTTCTAGGCATGAGAATAAAGGATTTATCTTGTATTTTGATTTTCCAAGTTACAATAAATATTCAGGAAGAAAAGTTATCATTAAACATAAAAACACTCCAACAATCCCAATGATCTTAAAATTATACATTATCTGACAAATTCAGGTCATAGACAAAGTGAAAATTTCATCAAATTCAGAAATTTCACCTGTTTGCTATGATTTCGTGCTATAACCCTCGGCAGCCTAAGATGTCTTTGGTATCAAGAGATCCACAATTAATTACTTAAATATTCTAATATGATCAAAAATAGTTTGGCTAAAAGGTGGGCTGGGTAAATTTATGGTTAAATATAGAAATATCCCTTGTTAATAACATATTATTAATGCCCTCAAGAACCTGAGAGGGCTATAGTCTGACACTAAAGTATCCCCATGGGCATTCCTAATCGATCAAAGTTGGTGTTGAAGTTTTGTGACTGATTCAAATCTGCTAGTTAATAGATATGGATGAAAAGGAAACGTAGTATTTGCTTATATTCTGAGAGTTGAGATATATACTTTCTCTCATACCTAATAAGTACATCAAGAAATTAAAAAATACTATTTATCCGATGTCCTGGTTCATGTTTTGGGACAACAATCATTAGAAGAATTCTTATCAACAATTTCTAGAGATATAGGTTTCGGTTAAGAATAGCATACTGAAGCCTTTACCTTAGCTATCATTTTGGTAGAATCAAAAATAACTTAATCTCACATCCTCCAGTCTCCAATAAGCGACCATCTCCAGTGATATACGAGTGAAATAAACCATCAATTATCGACAGCCACGACACCTATCAAATCCTGTATTGGACACTTTTTCTGGAAAAAAAATCCAATGGCTCCCGATTCATGCTAAGGTCCAACCTTATCAGTGAGTGCAAGTAACCAAATGTAGATATTGCTAATTTATAAGTGCAAAAGTCGAACTACTTTTAACATGTGTAGATATGTGTTGCACTTACAGTAAAGCAGTTGCTAACTACGACCCATCATGATGATAATGGTTTGTACCACGTGTACTAGGGATAATAATAATATGTCTTTAGGCGGTTTTTTCATCTTACTTTCAATATAAACGTTGATTTAGCCTGTTCACTAATATTTGGCTCAACCATTTTCTTGATAAAGAATATTTAAAAAACTACCCTGACGAGGGTCAACAGCCGGAAGCTCGTTCGTGGGTTGGCTTTTCTTGTTTTATTAAGAAAATGGGTTGGCTAAATATTAGAGAACAGGCTAAATCAACGTTTAGTTTATTTCTGTTCCACTAGATGGCGATATGCCATCTAAAGGTTATATATATGTTTTTTGCACATATATTCATATACTGGAGGTTTATGAATTTTCCGATGAACTGCTTTAAAATTACATTCAATATTGGACCAGTTTTCTTGATTCTTCATTGATTGTAGGTTTGTCTAATTTGACAGTCCACCTTCTTGTATTTCTTTCCTCCCTCTTTCCTTCCGACCATTTCAAGTACAATATCGTTATTAATTTGTCGCAAGCTAAATTATCATGTCCATTCCACGTTTATATACATTCCTCATAGGTAGAGGCTGTAATGTACATATAATATATTGGGGAATATGTAATAAACTGACGGAAAATTAGCGTCTATTCATTTATTTGGATTCTATATATATATATATATATATATATATGTTTGAAAATAGAGCAATCCATTTATTATATTATTTGAAAATGCCTATTTTGGATCAAAAAGTTTTATTTCCGATATTTCCTGTGGCAACTCGCCAAACTTCTTCGGGGAACAAGATTGTTTTGATAAGCTCGCGTATCAATTCACGCGTATGTACAACAGCTACGGCATCGAAAGAATCAGTAGAGCCCTCAAGAAGTACGCCATCCCGATACCAAACATAACACAAACAACAGTCAAAAATCCAACCTCATTTACAGAATCCCGTGCCGATCTTGCCCAGCTACATACATAGGAGAGACAAGGTAAACTCTAGAAGAAAGAACCAATCAACACCGGACAGCCCTTCAAAACTATAGCCCTCTTTCCCTTTTAGTAGACCACGCACTGAAACAGGACCACATACCAAATTTTGACTCAACTGAAATAGTATATCAAAATATCAAGGACAAACATTCAAGACTTTTTCTAGAAAGCTGGACCTCAATAGAAAATAAAAACAGTATCAATCGAAAAATAGACATTCCTCAATTATACTTACAACTTAAAACCATATAGCCCACTACTATACATATATATATATATAACAAATTACTGATTTTCAATTCTTTTATTTTAAATGTATATATTTATTTATTCTCTATATATTAATATTTTATATATCATTTTATTATTATTAATTATATTTATAAACATGCATATTGTAGATTTTAGATATTTTAAAATTTTATAGCAGTTGTACATACGCGTGAATTGATACGCGAGCTTATCAAAACAATCTTGTTCCCCGAAGAAGTTTGGCGAGTTGCCACACGAAATATCGGAAATAAAACTTTTTGATCCAAAATAGGCATTTTTAAATAATATATATATATATTTAAAAGATGCATATATTGGATTTTTTAAATGAATTTATTATTCCAATATTTCGAGGGGCAACTCACCTCTCTTTATCGAGGATGTTTGTGTTTTGCACTAAAGCATGCGCGCACGCGTACACCACTCTCGTTCTACAAGGCCAATGAAAGAATTGTATCCTTGATTTAAACACTACATTCAGCATATATACAGCCACCAATTATATATAATATTACGGATAAATACCATTATTATTATTTTGTCTACACATTGTTCTTGAAATAGGGATTTATATACAACAGTGCAACCGTAAATAATTGTGTGCATACATATTAATTCTAAATTAAATATATATATTTCTATTTCTCTAATATTCTTTAAGTCTCTGATCCCTAAAACATTCTTTTTATAACGTATTTTAATGGGTTTCTTTCTGGTGCGCTTTTTTCTCTCTTTCTCAACAGGATGTGTACAATATTCTCTATATTTGGTTCAATGCTTATTCAGCTAGGTCTTTGGCGATTCAAATAGCAAGTATGATATACCTGAAAAAATGATATTAATTTTTCTAAATTATATATCGATTTTATAGTATATATATATCTACAATATGGTAGCGGGTTAATTCATTGTTCTCTATATTTTGTTGAGTAAGTGATTGTTCTTAATGTAAAGAGAGATTGACAACTACTATAAAACTTATAAACCTTCCTTTATAATTACGAAAACATACCAAATTTAATTGTAAATATATTTTTAATCTCATTTTGCAGTTATGTTAATATTTACTATAATTCAGACTATGTCCCTTAATTTATACGAGTGTGAAATAAAAAATTATTTCTCTATATTTTCTAATAAAATGATAAAAGTGTTAATTAATTGTATATTATATATATTAATTATGCTCAAATAACGAAGGGAAATTATAAAAAATGATTATCTGGATGCATATGTTTGTGATAAAATCTGAAATATTCCTAAAATATATCAAAGAATAATTTGGGAAGAGCAAGGTTGATAATACATATTAAAAAAAGCCAGGATTTGTTAATTTTAATTGATTACTGCAATAGATTTTTTCGTATATTTTGCGAATGTGAAATATTTTTAGCTTCAATTAGAAAACTAGGTCTATGTTTTTTTTTTCACTCGCGCCATATAATGCATGTATTTGATAATAAAGGAAAACGATTTCTAGTTAATTTGATTTGCGAGAGGATGTGGTGTGAATATATGTGAGAAAATAATCAAAGAAGGACAAGGTATTTATAAAAGGATTAAAAACGTTTATTCACAATAAAAGAGGCCAGCTCAATATATTTCACATGCCATTCAAGTTTAAAGCTTTACAGAATAATTTTTGAATAAGAAATCTTGGTTGCACCTTCGGAAATTTGGTATTCTGGAATTAATTGAACAGCACGTTCGTCAAAGGGCTGGGAATAATTAGTAATGATGTCCATGGTGCTTATGATGACCATGGTGATGACCGTGGTGATGTCCATGATGGTGTCCATGATGATGCCCGTGATGATGACCATGTTTGTGGCTGTGGTCGTGTCCGTGCTTGTGGTAATGATGGTGATCATGTCCATGCTTATGTCCGTGCTTGTGTCCATGGTCGTGATGGTGTTTGTGGTGATGGTGGTGATCGTGGTGATGCTCATGATGATGAACGTGTTTGTTGTCGTGATGATGATCATGTCCGTGCTTATGACCGTGGTGGTGGTCATGTTTCTGTCCGTGGTCATGCCCATGCTTATGATCTTGGTGGTGATCATGCTTGTGATCATGGTCATGACCATGTTTATGTCCGTGATGATGCCCATGTTTGTGATCGTGTCCATGCTTGTGGCCATGGTCGTGATGTCCATATTTATGTTCATGTTGCTCATACTTATGTTCGTGATGATCATATTTGGGTTCATGATGATCATACTTGTGACCATGTTCATGTCCACCATACATATGACCATAACCATGTCCATGTTTGTGATGCCCATCATCATGGTGCCCATACTTAGATTCAGCCGCATTAAAAGCTTCCATGTAGTGCTGATAGGACGGTAGACTCTGACTTCCATAGCGCTTGAGCAGTTCAGGATTGCTGTTCAGGTACTTGTCCCATTCTGAAAGCCAATCTTCCTGGATCGACAGAGGGACTTTCTTGATGGACTCCGTGGGGGCGGTGGTGATGGCCTTGCCCCATGCCAAGCCGGCCAGTCCGAGCAACAACTGCAACAACATATAAGGTTGGTACAAATGAACACAATACAGAAATCAATATGTATACAGGTAATACTTCTTGGTAACTTCTAAAAAGTAAAAAAACCTAATTCTTGATTAGCTTTGCATTTCTGATTTTCAAAGTTGTAAATATCAATCAAATATAACTCTTTTTTAATATATAGGAAGAAAAATATAATGATAATTTTATAGGCGAATATTTTTTGTCTTAATTCAGTGAGTGGGTAACAGATAGGATAGCATTCAGTAAACACAAACACTATTTGCCACATTTAACTCTATATTAAAGAAATACATTTATGCATTCAAAATATAATAATATTTTTCAAGATAAAAAATTAAATTCCAAATATATATCACCCCATATGAAATTTATTAATCATAATAATATTATTTTTAATAATAAAAATTACCAATATAACTATCAAAATAATGCGAAAAAGCTGAATACCCATTTTTTCTTGAGCACTTCAATATACCTATATACCTATATTCTGAAAGGTTCTAGAGAAATGATTCTAGAAGATGTACCTTCAGACTTTTCGAAATATTGTGAGGTATCAATATATAATAGATATAAATATATAATCTACAATGAGCTTGTCATCAATAAAATATTTAAAATTATGAGAAAAAGTCCGTGGGCCAAAAGCACGAAACGCTTAGGTAGTTGGATTTTCTTGATTCATCATGAAAATGGGTTGGCCTATAATTATGGAGTGAATCTACATCAATATTTAGTTGATATTATTTACATTAGATGGCGCTCTGCTATTTAAAATGCTAAGATGAGCGGTCAGGAAATATCTTTTCAAAAATATATATAATGTATCATAGTACTAGATATTTCCAATAAAATTATATTATATGTTAGTAAATAGAAACAAAGCGCTTATGTTTTGCTAAAATTTTATATATCACGTAATCGAAACTACTATAAATTGATATTTGAGAGAGGATATGCAATTTGTAATATAAACCTTTCTTAAAAAATTTCTAATATATATATATTTTTATTTATATATATATCATATATTAAAAAGGCATATATTGGATTGAATAAAAGATTTATTTGCCAATATTTCGGTTAGCTGAACGCCAATCTTTATCAAGGCATTACATTTTTGTATGAACGAACTTAGCACTGTATAGTGTTATAATATCAGTGTTGGAATAATTTTTAAAAATTACAAAAAAGGTGGGAGAAATTTGCACATTAAAAAAATATTATAAAAGTAATATATATTAACATTGGATTAAAATTAAAGTAAAGGAAGACTAAATAAGATTCAAACGTAAGAAGGTGATATGTTGCTTATTAAAATACATTGAAAGTTAAAAAATAAAATCAACGTTTAATATTGGAAATTATTACATATATATGTAACAGAGAGAACACAAAAATATAAAATATTAATAAAAATAATTTCTGAATTGAAAAAAGTATCTGGAAAGGGTAGAGCAAAAGGACCAGGTAGTAAGAATAAATCGATAGAAAGCGAGAGGCTGTTGACAAAGGAACCTACCAGTAAGGGACCCATGGTGGAAGTGCTGGGGAACGTTTGGCGCGGTATATATATAGGGCTGGAACTGTGAAAGAGGTGGGGCTGACCTATTTGTTTCGTCGTCTGCATCAATATTGTATCTATATATATACATTAGAAACCTTTAAAACATATTATATATTATTTGTTTATAATTGAGAAGATTGTTGTGTTTAGTGTGATTAGGAGCTTCGTTTTTATTATGTAACGGAAAATTTGCATATTAGCTGTAGTCTTGTATATAAGTTTGTGTTATGTATTCACACCTCGACTCATCCTGACATTATATTTCTCTTTTGATATTATTTTTTAATATGTTTATTCAAAAAAATCATAATATCATATCAAATTTTGAGATATTCAAAAAAATATATAGGGATGAATTTCTAGAATGAGGAAGCATAATCTATTCTTATTTTTTTTATAAAGAGATATATATATTTATTATATATTTTCTAAACTATCACGTGAAAGGGATTTACAAACTTTAAAGAATATTAACTATGATTTTTAAAGATTTTTTAGTTTACCGTTTTTGCATTATTTATAGAGATGGACATATATCAACTCTCTGCGGAGTTCATTTCTCTAGAAGCTATACCTCAACAATTATACCTCATTATTTGATTTCTTCTGGTATAATCTACATTTTCACTACCTAAATATTTATGAATATCTTGATTGTATAGGAGAATTCAAGATTTGTGCGCTTATTTCGGACAAAAAAGGTTTGTGGGAGTGAATAATATGCTTTTTTTTCCATTTTATTAAATATTAAGTATCATCTTCCTTAAATTGAATCCATATTTATGGAGGGAGGATCTGTTATCCATAAATAAAACGAAAAGGATCCGAATATTTCCAAGGTAATAGTCCTGATAGAAGAAAGTGTTGTTTTTTCATTTGACTGTGAACTTCCTTCTTTCAAGGTAATTTGATGATGGGTAACCAAATCTGACTACCACCTCCAAGAAGGTCTCATGTTGGGTGTTTCCTGGATATCCAAACCAATAGAATCATTACTCATCAGGAGTCTCTTCATACTGAAATCTTGCATTCAATTAACATGTATAGTTTCCATATATATATACGATATATATACATAAAGGCCTCAGTGCTCCTGGTCAGGATATGCCTTCTTTATTCTTAATATCAACATCTTACCTTATTATTATTATTATTTTCTATTATATTTTACCATGTTAAGCGTATTTAAGCAAGTTTGGCCTTAAATATCCATTTATTGGTTTCTAAAGAAGCCTCCGGGACCAAAAAGAACTTTGGTCGCAGTGGTTCAGCTCGCTCAACGCTGACGAGCGCCAACAGCGCGAAACGCGTTCGTGGATAGCTTTTCTTGATTCGTCAAATATCAGGGAACAGGTTAAGTTCATTTTTAGTTCAACTGGATCGCGCTCTCCCATTTATAACCCCATATCTATATAAAAATATGTATCAACCTTGTAACAATGGTAGTGACAAATAAAACAAAGAGGCAGACGAGGTAGACCAGACGAAAACAACCCGGCGCCAGAAAAGTGGCGTTATTACAGTAGCCAATCAGGAATCACCACCATATGCGGGCGTCCAATATAAAAAGGCCCAGAAATTAGACGAAGCAGTTGTTTTCAGAGCGACGCCGTTATACGGTCGGTCGGATCTCTCACCCCCCCCCCCCCCCTTCTATCCGCGTAGGCTTAGACATCCGCGGCGCCCGTGGTTCGACTGCCTTCGTCCGTGGTCTACCTCTACCTCTTGAAGCTACCATCTAGACCTGCCTCTGTCTCTTGCTGCCCCCGTGCGGAAATCCCATCACGCACCCACGACCACGACTGCCCAGTACATTCCACATCGGCTTGGTCGGGATTACTACATATATATATATGTTATATTGAAATATTTTATTTTAAATGTTATATAAAGGTATTATTCAAAATGTTTTTTAAAATATTATTTTATTCAAAATTATATTTCATAGATTAAATGACTCTGTTATATCGACCGCCAGAGGTCACGCTTACCCTATAAAAACTCATTGTTGTTGTTCCCTGATGGCCAGCTAAAAACTTTTGTACATTATGTAAATAAGCTTTTCATTTTTTTATTCTTACGCCTTAAGCCAGGCATTACTTTTATCAAATTATGACTTTTTTTTATATATCCCTTTAACTCAATTAAAACAATCTCATATCAAAACTATTTTCATTATTTTACTTTCAAGATTTTAGCCACGACTGCATCACCAATACCATTCAGTACTAAAAAGAACCAACAAATAACTCCATAGCATAATCCCCAAGATGATCAAAATACAACAGAAAAAAATCTCATTTCTATTTTTATTTATATAATATTAGCCGACAGGATATCTGAAACTTGTGTGAACAATATCCCAAAAGCAAAATTTTCAAATTCAACTATGCAAATCCTTCACCTAAAAAATAGTTCATTTACTAATATGCAAATTATTTTTCAATCAAACTTAATCCTCTTCAATCAAAAATAGCTTTATCTATATAAACTGATTGTTGTTGTTCCCCATTGGCCGGCTAAAACCTTTGTACATTATGTAAATAATCTTTTGTTTTCCTTATTCTACTCGCCTTAAGCCAGGCAGTGCTTTTACCAAATTATGTTTATTATATAATCCTAAAGCTCAATTAAAACAATCTCTTATCAAGACTATTTTTATTCTTTCAATATTTATGCCTCGACTGCTCAACAAATATCTCTTTCCTTTATATAAGATATATATATATAGCCATTTTATACCAAAACATTAAAGAAAAACACTGCCGATTGTTCTTAGAAAGCTGGGCCTCTGTAGAAGACAAAGAAAGCATAAATAGGAAAATTGATTTACCAGACATCTACACACCATTTAGATCTAATTAATTTTTTTGTCTAATTATTTTAATTTCAATTAGTTAATTTTTATTTTTAAATTGACTTATTATGTACTATTTTAAAGGGAGAGGTGCCGTTTTTTTTTTAAATTTCATAACTTTGCTTTATTTAATTTTTTTTGCTTTGATGAATTTTTAAATTTTGTTGTAATACCCACGATTTCTTAAATTATATTTTCACACATTAGTAATAACCTGTAATTAATACATACCACTTGTTTAATTATTTTTACATTATTCGCTTCAAAACGCAAAAGTATTAATACATTAAATATATAACATATTACATGCAATAATTTAAACTTTTTTAGTTTCCACTTTTTAATTTATTTTTCTCATATTTTCATCCTAAATTGTTTTAACTTCCATTTTAATGCATTTTATAAAATATTTTTTACTTATATATAAATCGATCTCCATGAATTTTAAAATGAATTTTTAAATACCCACATTTTTTTGTTAAACTTTTTAAAAAAGGTTCTTACAGTGTATTGTTTAAATCATTTTAAATTTATTTCAAATGTTTTAATATATACATATATTTTGACATTTATCTCTCCATGAGTTATTAATGAATTATTTTTATGTAATTTTATTACAAATTTTTAAATATAAGATAGAACTCATTTTTTTCCTTTAATATTTTAAGATATTTTACTTATTTGATTGCATTTTTATAATAATTTTTTCTTGCACAAATTTTTCCCACCTACTCTGTATTTTAATTGATTTCAACTGTGATATTATGACACTATGCGACGCTGAGTTTGTGTTTACAAAAAATGTGATGCCTCGATAAAGGTTGGCGTTCAGCCAGCCGAAATATTGGCAAAATAAATATTTTATTAAATCCAATATATGCCGTTTATTATATAATATATATATATATATATATATATAATCTGGCATAATGTTGCTTGGAATAATAATGATTTTCAAAAAATATTAATAAAACTCTTGTAATTACCCCTTTAATGTTTTGTGAATAGGGTTCATATACCAAACTTTATAAAAAGTCATGTATATTTTGGAAAACAAAGCTTCTTTTGCACAAATGTTGTTGAAGCCCTGAAGTACATTTTCAGTTTAAAATTTAATATGTTGTGTTGTACTCTATTTCTAGACATGAGAATGAAGGATTTATATTGTAATATGAATCCCAAAGTTACAATAAATATTCGGAAAGAAAAGTTATCATTAAACATAAAAACACTCATAAACTACAATCAAAATGGACATAATATTATACACTATCTGACAAATTCAGGTCACAGAGACAAAGTGCAATTTTCATCGAATTCAGAAATTTCACCTGTATGCTATGATTTCGAGCTATAACCCTCGTCAGCCAAAGATGTCTTTGTTATCAAGATATCCACAATTTATTCCTTAAATATTCTTATATGATCAAAAATAGTATGACTATAAGGTGGGCTGGGTAATTCTATGGTTAAATATAGAAATTTACCTTGTGAATAACATATTATTAATGCCTTTAAGCACCTGAGAGGGATATAGTCTGACACTAAAGTATCCCCATGAGCATTCATAATCGATCAAAGTTGGTGTTGAGGGTTTGTGACTGATTCAATTCTGCTTGTTGATAGCTATGGGTGGAAAAAAGGTGTAGTATTTGCTTATATTTTGAGAGTTAACTTAAATCTTAGCTCTTATACCTAATAGGTACATCAAGAAATGAAAAAATGAAAATTCTCCAATGTCTTGGTTCATGTTTCGGGACAACAACCATTGGTTGAATACTTATCAACATTTTCTAGAGATTTAAGATTCGGATCTAAATAGCGTAGATTGAAAATTTTCCCTCAGTTATCACTTTGGTAGAATCAGAAATTGATAAATACACATCCTCCATTCTCCAATAAGCGACCATCTCCAGTGATACTATTACTCCAGTACGAGTGGAATAAACCATCAATTATCGACAGCCACGACACCTATTAAATCCTGTATTGGACACTTTTTCTGGAAAAAAATTTCCAATGGCTCCCGATTCATGCTAAGGTCCAACCTTATCAGTGAGTGCAAGTAACCAAATGGGAAAATTGCGCATTTATAAGTGCAAAAGTCGAACTACTTTCAACATGTGTAGACATGTGTTGCACTTACAGTAAAGCAGTTGCTAACTACGACCCATCATGATGATCATGGTTTGTACCACGTGTACTAGGGATAATAATAATATGTCTTTAGGCGTTTTTATCTTACTTCCAATATATATATTCATATTAAATCAAAAAAGACATATTCTGGCCACGTTCACATTATCTTTAGATGGCAGAGAGTCATCTAGTGTAACAGAAATCAACTAAACGTTGATTTAGCCTGTTCCCTCATATTTAAGCAAATTATTTTATTGATAAATAAAAAAAAACAGGCTGAGGAGGGCCAACAGCCGGAAGCGCGTTTGTGGGTTGGCGTTTCTTGATTTATCAAGGAAATGGGTTGGTCAAATAAAAGTAAACAGGCTAAATCAACGCTCAGTTGATTTCTGTTCCACTAGATGGCGATCTGCTATCTAAAGGTTATATGTATATTTTTTCCCCACATATATTTATATACTGGATGTTTGGGAATTTTATGATGAATTGCTTTAAAATTACATTCAGTATCAGACCAGTTTTCTTGTTTCTTCATTGATTGTAGGTTTGTCTAATTTGACAGTCCACCTTCTTGTATTTCTTTCCTCCCCTTTCCTTCCGACCACTTCAAGTACAATATCGTTATTAATTTGTCGCAAGCTAAATTGTCATTTCCAGTTCATGTTATTATACATCTTCATAGGCAGAGGTTGTAATGTACATATAATATATTATGGAATATGTAATAAACTTACGGAAATCAGTGTCTATTCATTTATTTGGATTTTATTTTTTATTTCTCTAATATTCTCTAAGTCTCTGATCTCTAAATCATTCTATTTCTAACACATTTTTAAACCTAATATTCTCGAATGTGCTTTCCTTCTCTCTCTATATCAACTGGATGTGTACAATCTTCTCTATATATGGTTCAATGATTCTTCAGCTAGTTCTTAGGCGATTCAAATGTCAACTATAATATACCTCAAAAGATAATAATAATTCTTCTAAATTATATTTTGATTTTTATATACAGTATTATATATTAAAAACAAAGAAGGCCTATCCTGATCACAAACACATGTACTCTTTAATATCAACACTTGACCTATTTATTTTTACTATTTTTGAACATATATATATATCTACAATACGGTAGCAGGTTAATTCATTGTTCTCTCCATATTTTGTCGAGTAAGTGAATCTTCTGAATGTAAAGAGAGTTGATAACTACTATTAAACCTAAACACCTTCCTTTATTATTACAAAAAACATACCAAATTTAATTGTAAATATATTTTTAATCTCTTTTTGAAGTTATGTTAATATTTACTATGATTCAGACTATGTCTATTAATTTATATGAGTGCGTAGAAGAAGATTTTTCCCTAAATATTCAAATAAAAGAATGAAAGAAGGTGGTTAATTACCTTAAGTATGTTTCAATAACTAAGGTAAATTAATAAAAATGAAAACCTATATGTTTGTAATAAAATTTCGAATAATTCTAAAATATTCAACAGAATAATTCGGGAATTGCAAATTTGATGATACGAATTCATAAAAGCTAGAATTTGTTGATTTTGACTGAATTTGGAAATAGTATTTTTTTCATATATTATGCGAGAATAAAACATTTTTTAAGAAAAAGGCATCTCCTTATCGTGCAACTGAAAGTTGCTGATGGCTGGCGCCATCTATCGGAATAAATATCAACTATTCTCGTTGATTTTTAATTATTCTAGAATTGGCCAAATACCCATTCTTGATTAATCAAGAAAAGCTAACCACGGACGCGTTTCGGGCTGTTGGCCCTCATCAGCGTGGTGCAAGCTGTACCTCAACGACCAAAAAATTGGTCATTAAGGCATCCTGAAAAATCATGAAACGGGTAGTTAAGGCCAGAATTGCGTGAGGACGCTACACAATGTGAAAAAATAGCACAAATGTAACATTGTACTGGGATAAGGTGCATAAATTAAGAAAAAGGCATCTCCTTATCGTGCAACTGAAAGTTGCTGATGGCTGGCGCCATCTATCGGAATAAATATCAACTATTCTCGTTGATTTTTAATTATTCTAGAATTGGCCAAATACCCATTCTTGATTAATCAAGAAAAGCTAACCACGGACGCGTTTCGGGCTGTTGGCCCTCATCAGCGTGGTGCAAGCTGTACCTCAACGACCAAAAAATTGGTCATTAAGGCATCCTGAAAAATCATGAAACGGGTAGTTAAGGCCAGAATTGCGTGAGGACGCTACACAATGTGAAAAAATAGCACAAATGTAACATTGTACTGGGATAAGGTGCATAAATTAAGAAAAAGGCATCTCCTTATCGTGCAACTGAAAGTTGCTGATGGCTGGCGCCATCTATCGGAATAAATATCAACTATTCTCGTTGATTTTTAATTATTCTAGAATTGGCCAAATACCCATTCTTGATTAATCAAGAAAAGCTAACCACGGACGCGTTTCGGGCTGTTGGCCCTCATCAGCGTGGTGCAAGCTGTACCTCAACGACCAAAAAATTGGTCATTAAGGCATCCTGAAAAATCATGAAACGGGTAGTTAAGGCCAGAATTGCGTGAGGACGCTACACAATGTGAAAAAATAGCACAAATGTAACATTGTACTGGGATAAGGTGCATAAATTAAGAAAAAGGCATCTCCTTATCGTGCAACTGAAAGTTGCTGATGGCTGGCGCCATCTATCGGAATAAATATCAACTATTCTCGTTGATTTTTAATTATTCTAGAATTGGCCAAATACCCATTCTTGATTAATCAAGAAAAGCTAACCACGGACGCGTTTCGGGCTGTTGGCCCTCATCAGCGTGGTGCAAGCTGTACCTCAACGACCAAAAAATTGGTCATTAAGGCATCCTGAAAAATCATGAAACGGGTAGTTAAGGCCAGAATTGCGTGAGGACGCTACACAATGTGAAAAAATAGCACAAATGTAACATTGTACTGGGATAAGGTGCATAAATTAAGAAAAAGGCATCTCCTTATCGTGCAACTGAAAGTTGCTGATGGCTGGCGCCATCTATCGGAATAAATATCAACTATTCTCGTTGATTTTTAATTATTCTAGAATTGGCCAAATACCCATTCTTGATTAATCAAGAAAAGCTAACCACGGACGCGTTTCGGGCTGTTGGCCCTCATCAGCGTGGTGCAAGCTGTACCTCAACGACCAAAAAATTGGTCATTAAGGCATCCTGAAAAATCATGAAACGGGTAGTTAAGGCCAGAATTGCGTGAGGACGCTACACAATGTGAAAAAATAGCACAAATGTAACATTGTACTGGGATAAGGTGCATAAATTAAGAAAAAGGCATCTCCTTATCGTGCAACTGAAAGTTGCTGATGGCTGGCGCCATCTATCGGAATAAATATCAACTATTCTCGTTGATTTTTAATTATTCCTCACGCAATTCTGGCCTTAACTACCCGTTTCATGATTTTTCAGGATGCCTTAATGACCAATTTTTTGGTCGTTGAGGTACAGCTTGCACCACGCTGATGAGGGCCAACAGCCCGAAACGCGTCCGTGGTTAGCTTTTCTTGATTAATCAAGAATGGGTATTTGGCCAATTCTAGAATAATTAAAAATCAACGAGAATAGTTGATATTTATTCCGATAGATGGCGCCAGCCATCAGCAACTTTCAGTTGCACGATAAGGAGATGCCTTTTTCTTAATTTATGCACCTTATCCCAGTACAATGTTACATTTGTGCTATTTTTTCACATTGTGTAGCGTCCTCACGCAATTCTGGCCTTAACTACCCGTTTCATGATTTTTCAGGATGCCTTAATGACCAATTTTTTGGTCGTTGAGGTACAGCTTGCACCACGCTGATGAGGGCCAACAGCCCGAAACGCGTCCGTGGTTAGCTTTTCTTGATTAATCAAGAATGGGTATTTGGCCAATTCTAGAATAATTAAAAATCAACGAGAATAGTTGATATTTATTCCGATAGATGGCGCCAGCCATCAGCAACTTTCAGTTGCACGATAAGGAGATGCCTTTTTCTTAATTTATGCACCTTATCCCAGTACAATGTTACATTTGTGCTATTTTTTCACATTGTGTAGCGTCCTCACGCAATTCTGGCCTTAACTACCCGTTTCATGATTTTTCAGGATGCCTTAATGACCAATTTTTTGGTCGTTGAGGTACAGCTTGCACCACGCTGATGAGGGCCAACAGCCCGAAACGCGTCCGTGGTTAGCTTTTCTTGATTAATCAAGAATGGGTATTTGGCCAATTCTAGAATAATTAAAAATCAACGAGAATAGTTGATATTTATTCCGATAGATGGCGCCAGCCATCAGCAACTTTCAGTTGCACGATAAGGAGATGCCTTTTTCTTAATTTATGCACCTTATCCCAGTACAATGTTACATTTGTGCTATTTTTTCACATTGTGTAGCGTCCTCACGCAATTCTGGCCTTAACTACCCGTTTCATGATTTTTCAGGATGCCTTAATGACCAATTTTTTGGTCGTTGAGGTACAGCTTGCACCACGCTGATGAGGGCCAACAGCCCGAAACGCGTCCGTGGTTAGCTTTTCTTGATTAATCAAGAATGGGTATTTGGCCAATTCTAGAATAATTAAAAATCAACGAGAATAGTTGATATTTATTCCGATAGATGGCGCCAGCCATCAGCAACTTTCAGTTGCACGATAAGGAGATGCCTTTTTCTTAATTTATGCACCTTATCCCAGTACAATGTTACATTTGTGCTATTTTTTCACATTGTGTAGCGTCCTCACGCAATTCTGGCCTTAACTACCCGTTTCATGATTTTTCAGGATGCCTTAATGACCAATTTTTTGGTCGTTGAGGTACAGCTTGCACCACGCTGATGAGGGCCAACAGCCCGAAACGCGTCCGTGGTTAGCTTTTCTTGATTAATCAAGAATGGGTATTTGGCCAATTCTAGAATAATTAAAAATCAACGAGAATAGTTGATATTTATTCCGATAGATGGCGCCAGCCATCAGCAACTTTCAGTTGCACGATAAGGAGATGCCTTTTTCTTAATTTATGCACCTTATCCCAGTACAATGTTACATTTGTGCTATTTTTTCACATTGTGTAGCGTCCTCACGCAATTCTGGCCTTAACTACCCGTTTCATGATTTTTCAGGATGCCTTAATGACCAATTTTTTGGTCGTTGAGGTACAGCTTGCACCACGCTGATGAGGGCCAACAGCCCGAAACGCGTCCGTGGTTAGCTTTTCTTGATTAATCAAGAATGGGTATTTGGCCAATTCTAGAATAATTAAAAATCAACGAGAATAGTTGATATTTATTCCGATAGATGGCGCCAGCCATCAGCAACTTTCAGTTGCACGATAAGGAGATGCCTTTTTCTTAATTTATGCACCTTATCCCAGTACAATGTTACATTTGTGCTATTTTTTCACATTGTGTAGCGTCCTCACGCAATTCTGGCCTTAACTACCCGTTTCATGATTTTTCAGGATGCCTTAATGACCAATTTTTTGGTCGTTGAGGTACAGCTTGCACCACGCTGATGAGGGCCAACAGCCCGAAACGCGTCCGTGGTTAGCTTTTCTTGATTAATCAAGAATGGGTATTTGGCCAATTCTAGAATAATTAAAAATCAACGAGAATAGTTGATATTTATTCCGATAGATGGCGCCAGCCATCAGCAACTTTCAGTTGCACGATAAGGAGATGCCTTTTTCTTAATTTATGCACCTTATCCCAGTACAATGTTACATTTGTGCTATTTTTTCACATTGTGTAGCGTCCTCACGCAATTCTGGCCTTAACTACCCGTTTCATGATTTTTCAGGATGCCTTAATGACCAATTTTTTTTGGTCGTTGAGGTACAGCTTGCACCACGCTGATGAGGGCCAACAGCCCGAAACGCGTCCGTGGTTAGCTTTTCTTGATTAATCAAGAATGGGTATTTGGCCAATTCTAGAATAATTAAAAATCAACGAGAATAGTTGATATTTATTCCGATAGATGGCGCCAGCCATCAGCAACTTTCAGTTGCACGATAAGGAGATGCCTTTTTCTTAATTTATGCACCTTATCCCAGTACAATGTTACATTTGTGCTATTTTTTCACAAAACATTTTTTGTTTATATTTCAAAACTAGGTCTAAGTTTTATTTTTTATTCGCGCTATATTATGCAGGTATTGGAAAATTAAAGAAAAGCGCTTTCTGGTTAATTCAAATTGCGAGAGGATGTGGTGTAAATGTATGTGAGAAAAAAATAAAAGAAGGACAAGGTTTTATAAAAGAATAAAAACGTTTATTCACAATAAAAGAGACCAGCTCAATATATTTCACGTGCCATTCAAGTTTAGAGCTTTACAGAATCATTTTTGAATAAGAAACCTTGGTAGCATCTTCGGCAATTTGGTTATCTGGAATTAATAGAACAGCACGTTCGTCAAAGGGCTGGGAATTATTAGTAATGATGTCCATGGTGCTTATGATAACCATGGTGATGACCGTGGTGATGTCCGTGATGGTGTCCATGATGATGTCCGTGATGATGACCATGTTTGTGGCTGTGGTCATGTCCATGCTTGTGGTCATGATGGTGATCATGTCCATGCTTATGTCCGTGCTTGTGTCCATGGTCGTGGTGGTGTTTGTGGTGATGGTGGTGATCGTGGTGATGCTCATGATGATGAACGTGCTTGTTGTCGTGATGATGATCATGGCCGTGTTTGTGGCCATGGTGGTGGTCATGTTTGTGTCCGTGGTCATGCCCATGCTTATGGTCTTGGTGGTGATCATGCTTGTGATCATGGTCATGACCATGTTTATGTCCGTGATGATGCCCATGTTTGTGATCATGTCCATGCTTATGGCCATGGTCATGATGTCCATACTTATGTTCATGGTGCTCATACTTATGTTCGTGATGATCATACTTGTGACCATGTTCGTTTCCACCATACATATGCCCATAACCATGTCCATGTTTGTGATGCCCATCATCATGGTGCCCGTACTTAGATTCAGCCTCATTAAAAGCTTCCATGTAGTGCTGATAGGACGGTAGACTCTGACTTCCATAGCGCTTGAGCAGTTCAGGATTGCTGTTCAGGTACTTGTCCCATTCTGAAAGCCAATCTTCCTGGATCGACAGAGGGACTTTCTTGATAGCCTCCATGGGGGCGGTGGTAATGGCCTTGCCCCATGCCAAGCCGGCCAGTCCGAGCACCAACTGAAACAAAAAAAGGTTGGTACAAAGAAACACAATAAAGAAAGCAAGATTATACAGGTAATACTTCTTGGTAACTGCTAAAAATTTTAAAAATAATTCTCGATAACTCTTGCCTTTCTAATTTCCAATTTCGAATATCAATTCATATATAGGCAGAAATATAAAGAATAATTTAATAGGTGAATATTTTTGTTTTAATTATTGGGTGAGTGGCTAGCAGTTAGGATTACAGATATACAGATAGTAAAGACCCACACATGATGCTATTTCTCTCGCCATAAAAACATATATACAAGAAATTCATATATTTGTTATTCACAATATAATATTATTTTACAATATACACTGCGTGACATTGAAAATGGAACACCAAGAAATAGTGGCCAGAAAATTATGCAAATTAAGGGTAGACGCGCCTAACCGAGTTATGCAAATGATGTAAAATGCGCAGCTCTCGTGCGCACATGGAGTAAGATATAAGGGAAGGAACTTGCAGAAAGGACAGTATTCGTGTCGTTATTTCTTCAAGGAAAATCATTGTAGAAATTTTGTTCTTGTGTCAAAAGACACGTGTAATAACAGAGAATGCCAGGTCATCGTAAACGGAGGCAGTTCAAGCAGACAGACGCTTTTACGAGGGGCATGGTGATCGGACTGAAAAGGGCAGGTTGGTCCATACGTCAAATCGCAGCTGATACACACCTTGGTGCGTCCACGGTGCACCGACTGTGGAGAAGATGGTTGGAACAAGGAAATGTGGCAATTTATAGGAATGTCGGTGCAACCAGAGTGACGTCAGCACGTGTGGATCGGCGTATCCTTCGACAAGCAGTGGCGGCCCCACAAGCCACTTGAACCGCCATCCTGCAACATGTGCAAGACACCCTAGATCATTCCATCTCGACCAGAACCATTTCCCGTCGATTGGTTGCTAATGGCTTGCACTCATGCCGTCTGCTAAGAAGACTGCCATTGACCCCACCGAATAGGCGCCAACGTTTGGAATGGTGCCGGGCTAGATCGACGTGGATGACGGAATGGCACAGGGTCGTGTTCTCAGATGAGTCGCGTTTCTGCTTGTCTAGTGATAGTCGCCGTGTACGCGTGTGGCGTCGACGTGGAGAAAGGTCCAATCCGGCAGCAATTGTGGAACGCCCCACCGTGCGACAACGTGGAATCATGGTTTGGGGTGCAATCGCGTATGATTCCAGGTCACCTTTACTTCGTATTCAGGGCACTATGACGGCCCAACGATACGTTGATGATGTGCTGCGACCGGTGACACTCCCCTACCTTCAGGGGGTACCCAATGCCCTTTATCAGCAGGATAACGCCCGACCGCACACTGCTCGCATTAGCCAACAAGCTCTGCAAGATGTACAGATGCTTCCCTGGCCACCGTACTCTCCTGATCTCTCACCAATCGAGCACGTCTGGGACATCATTGGACGCCGTTGGCATGCCTTGCCACAGCCGCGTTCAGAAGACGAACTGTGGCAAATGGTTGAGAGGGAATGGAGAGCCATCCATCAGGACGCCATCCGTACTCTGATTGACTCTCTACCTAGACGTGTTGCTGCGTGCATCGCCGTCCGCGGTGGTCCTACTTGCTACTAAGCCGACGCCGTTCTCGCTCTGTATTATGACTATCATTTTGAAATAAATATCACTTATTGTTCGTCCCTGTCTCTCTCTGTCTGCCGAGTTTCATCACTTTCTGGCCACTATTTCTCGGTGTTCCATTTTCATTGTCACGCAGTGTACAATATTAAATACGAAATATATATCAGCCCATATGAAATTTATTATTGATAATAGAATTATTTTCAATACACAAATAATTATCAATATATCTCTATCAAAATAAAACGACAAGGCTTAAATACCCTTTTTTTCTTCGAGCACCATTATATACCTATACTTATAGTTTAAAAGGTTTTAGAGAAAGGATTCTAGAAGATGTACTATCAGACTTTTCGAAATATTGTGAGCTATCAAAATTTAATAAATATAAATTTATATTCGTAAATAAGCTAGTAATCAATAAAATATTTGAAAAAAATATGAGAAAAAGTCCGTGGCCCATCAGTACCAAAGGCATAGGTAGTTGGATTTTCTTGATTAATCATGAAAATGGGCTGGCCTATAAATATGGAGTGAGTCTACATCAATGTTTATTTATTATTAGTTACATTAGATGGCGCTCTATTATCTAAAATGCTATTTTGAGCGGTCAGGAAATATCTTTTCAAAAATATATATAATGTATCGTGCCATTAGATATTTCCAATAAAAATATATTATATGTTAGTAAATAGAAACAAAGCACTAATGAAATGTGAAATTCTTTATATCAACTACTATAAATAGGTGTTTGAGAGAGGATATGCAATTTTTAATATAAACCTTTCTTCAAAATATTTATTATATATATATATTAATATTCAATAAAATTCAAAACAAAGTAAGACTAAATAATAATCAAACGAAAGAAGGTGGGATGTAGTTTAATAAAATACATTGAAATTTGAAAAATAAAAGAAATGTTTGAAAAGATTTTGAAAGGTAAATATATTTATATATATAAATAAAAAATATATTAGAAAATATTATGTAACAGAGAGAACACCAAAATATAAAATATTATTGAAAATTGTTTCTGAATCGAAAAAGATATCAGAAGGTAGCTGATCAAGTTAAAGAGAGAGAGCAAAAGAACCAGGTAGTAAAAACCAAGCGATAGAAAGAGAGGAATTGTTACTAAAGGCACCTACCAGTAGAGGACCCATGGTGGAAGTGTTGAGAATCGTCTGGCGCGGTATATATATAGGGCTGAGAAAGGAGGTGGGGCTGACCTATTTGTTTCGTCGTCTGCAACACTATAATCTCTATATATATACTTTAGAAACCTTTAACAACAAATTATATATTGTTTGTTTTAATTGAAAAGATAGTTGTGTGTTGTGTATAATTAGGAGCTTCATTTTTATTAATTATGGAGAAGAATATTTACACATTTTCTCATTCTGGCAAAATATTCTTTCTTATAAATATGAAGAAAAGCCAACCCCACGTTCATGTTAAGGCGTTCTGTGCGTGGTGGTTTCTTCATTTAAATTATCGTCAAATAATATTTATTGCTTTATACACGATACAGGATTGAGGCTATATTCAATAAATTGATTTTATTTACCGAAGAGATACATCAACTCTCTATGGAGCACGTTCCCCCAGAATCTGTACCTCAACAATGACCCACACTATCATTTTTATTTATTCTGGAAATTACTCCACCATTGTACTTCCTAAATACTTATAAATATCTTGATATTGAGGAGAATTCGAGATCTGTGCTTATCTTAGGCATTAAAAAGATTGATAAAGATTATAATATGTTCTTTAAAAAGATAACCCGTTATAACAGATAGAGAATTAATGGTTGAATGAAGCTAATTTAGAACAATCTGTGTTTAGCAAAACAATGGATAATGGTAAAGTCTGTTATTTAACTTGAAATTTTATCTCTCAGAGTTATATTTCTAAATAATTAATCAATTATTGATTAGTTAATTAAAAATTAACAATTACCTCGATCTTGTTTTTGGGTTCACGATTCCCGAAAAGTAGTTCGTAGCTTCTCTAAATATGTTATTTCCATGGGAACTTCCGAAAATCTCTATGCGGCTATTCTTAAAGGTTTCTATGAGTTGAACTTTAGCATCTTTCTCAATTAAGTAATTTTGAACAAAGGGAGATTCTTGGGTGACCTCTCACTAGATCTTCATTCAAAATGCCAATAGAATTTTAAGTTAGATAGCACTTCTTTTATCCAGCTGGGGCAAGCATACGTGCAATAAGTGAGGGCAAAAAAAAACATAAATATTTATTTTATTATCAAACACAGCACGCATACTATATTCCTAATATTCCTAGCCACGGTGAAAACAGTTAATGATTGTAGGAAGTACATGTATTGATGGTTTCATTTTTTTTTATATTTGAATCGCGCGGTATATTGCCATACGTCAATTTATGGGCATATACACGTATTGAGATTATCATATTTAGATCTATTTTTAATTTGCTTTATTGTTTTATTGGATTTCTCCTAGCAATAATGGCCGACAACTTGATATTAGCAAAGGTTGTCCTCATTATTTGAGGTCCATTGTTTTAACGTGGCTTGAAGATACTTTAGCCCGAATATTTAACCATCTAGTCTATGTAATGTTGAACTACCTTGCTGTTCATGTATAGAGAATTGCTTATCTTTATAAATAATTTAGTATAGCCTTCCAGATGTAATCCTAATATATATATTTTTAATTATAAATCTCTTCAAGGGTTTTCACTACATTGTTAAATATCTTAGGTCAAACAAATACTACATATCATCTTCCTAAAATGAATCCATATTTGAGGAGGGAAGATCTGTTATCTATAAATAAATCGAAAAGGATCCGAATATTTCCGAGGTAATAGTCCTGATAGAGGAAAGTGTTTTTTTTTTTTACCTGACTCTGAACTTCCTTCTTTCAAGCTAATTTGATGATGGGTGACCAAATCTGACTACCACCTCCTAGAAGGTCTCATGTCAGGTGTTCCCTCGATACCCAATCAACAGCATCTGTACCCATCATGGAGACTCTTCATACTGAAATCTAACATTCAATTAACGTGTATAGTTTCCATATATATATATATATATGGTGGTAATTTAAGAATCATAAACACCTGTGTAAATACTCACCACCTCTTCTTACACCCCCTACTCTAATATGGACTTTTAATCATTGTACCCAATCCTCCTTTAATCAATTTAACTTTGTATGTATCGTTTTTGAGTGTTCAATTAAATAAAGAGGTACATATAGAGAGAACGTAGAAACCAAAAGGGCTTATCCCGCAGCCATGAGGTCAACCGTCGCGTCAACGCGGCGCCAATAAAATAACGTAAACAGGGCTTACCCGCAACCAAATAAGGTAAACCGCCCCCTCGACGCCAGGGCGCCAGACGTCCGGTAACGTAAGACTTGAGCATATAAAAAGGGCTTGCCCCGCAGTCAGTCAGTTCAGCAGACGCAAGATAGCAGACAACAGCAGCAGGCAGATCGTTAGTAAGTCTTTGTGAACGGGATGGATGGCCCGCCGGCCGCTACTTGGTCTCTCCGTTTCCTCTCTCTGATGCCTCGGCTTCCCCAGTGATTCGTCTCTCTGTGCCTCACCACTCACCACCATCACGACTGCGCAATTATCATCTTTCCCCACGACTCAATACAACAGACCAGACTACCGAAATCCCACAGTAAAGAAGAAAGTCGACAGGATTCGACATAAAGTCGACAGCATTCGACATAGAGTCGACAGCATTCGACATAGAGTCGACAGGATTCGACATATATATATATATATATATATATATATATATATATACTTAAAGGCACATGTGCTCCTGGTCAGGATATGCCTTCTTTATTTTTAATATCAACATCTTACTTTTTATTATTATAATTTCCTATTATTTTTTCACATGTTAAGCCTATTTACGCAAGTTTGACCTTAAATATCCATTTCTTGGTTTCTAAAAAGCTTCTGGGACCAAAAAGAATTTTGGTCGCAGTGGTTCAGCTCGCTCAACGCTGACGAGCGCTAACGGCGGAAACGCGTTAGTGGATGGCTTTTCTTGATTTGTCAAGAAATTGAGTTGGCCAAATATCAGGGAACAGGTTGAATTAATTTTTAGTTCATTTTTGTTCTACTAGATAGCGCTCTGCAATTTAAAAAACACATGTGCTCCTGGTCAGGATATGTCTTCTTTATTTACAATTTATATATAAGTAAAGGATATGAAGCGTACGAGGATACTTTTCTTTTAAATTTTAATGAAGATTCAAGCTTTTGGGCGAAAACAGCCCTTCTACAGGAAATTATAGAAAAACATTTTCAAAAAGTAACGTTTGTGAACAAAAATGGTATATCTATTGATCTTGTAACGCGTGAATAAATCTCACATCCACGCGACCCAGACTATGATACATTGAATAAATCAATTCAATGTATCATAGTCTGGGTCGCGTGGATGTGAGATTTATTCACGCGTTACAGGATCAATAGAGATACCATTTTTGTTCACAAACGTTACTTTTTGAAAATGTTTTTCTATAATTTCCTGTAGAAGGGCTGTTTTCGCCCGAAAGCTTGAATCTTCATTAAAATTTAAAAGAAAGGTATCCTCGTACGCTTCATATCTTTTACTTATACTTATCAGAGGATTCCAACTTTATATGTACAATTTATATATATAATCTGGCATAATATTGCTTGGAATAATGATGTGTTTTTTTTAATTATTGAAAAAATCTTTTGAATTACCCTTTTAATGTTTTGTGAATAGGTTCCATATACCAAACTTTATCAAAAGTAATGTCTATATTGGAAAACAAAGCTTCTATTGAACATTTGTTGTTGAAGCCCTGAAGTACGTTTTCAGTTGATTATTTTTATATGTTGTGTTATACTACTTCTAGACATGAGAATGAAGGATTTATCTGTATTTTGAATCCCCAAGTTACAATAAATATTCGGGAAGAAAAGTTATCATTAAACATAAAAACACTCCTAAACTACAATCAAAATGGACTTAAAATTACACACTATCTGACAACATCAGGTCACAGAGACAAAGTGCAATTTTCATCAAATTCAGAAATTTCACCTGTATGCTATGATTTCGAGCTATAACACTCGTCAGCCTGAGATGTCTTTGGTATCAAGAGATCCACAATTAATTCCTTGAATATCTAATATGATCAAAAATAGTTTTGCTAAAAGGTGGGCCGGGTAATTTTATGGTTAAATATAGAAATTTACCTTGTGAATAACATATTATTAATGCCCTCATGAACCTGAGAGGGCTATAGTCTGGCACTAAAGTATCCCCATGGACATTCCTAATCGATCAAAGTTGGTGATGAGGGTTTGTGACTGATTCAATTGTGCCAGCTCGAAAATATGAATAAAAGATAAATGTAGATTTTGCTTATATTTTGAGATTTGAGGTATATTTAATTTTGCTTTCATACCTAATAAGTACATAAAGAAATGAAAAAATACGATTTCTCTGATGTCTTGGTTCATGTTTCAGGACAACAACCATTGGTTGAATACTTATCAACATTTTCTAGAGATTTAGGATTCGGTTTTCGTAGATCAAGACTTTCTCTTAGTTATCACTTTGGTAGAATCAGAAATGATAAATACACATCCTCCATTCTCCAATTAGCGACCACCTCCAGTGATATATGAGTGGAATAAACCATCGATTTTCGACAGCCACGACCCATATCAAATTCTGTATTGGGCACTTCTTTTTTTTTTTAAGAAAAATGATAATGGTTACCGATTTTTGATAAGGTCCAACCTTATCAGTAAGTGCAAGTAACCAAATGTAGATATTGCGCATTTATAAGTGCAAAAGTTGAATTACTTTCTACATTTGTGGACATCTGGTACACTTATAGTAAAGCAGTCGCTAACTACTTCCCATCATGATAATCATGGTTTGTACCATGCGTACTAGGGATAATAATAATATGTCTTTATGTGATTTTTTTATCTTGCTTCTCCAATATAAATATACTAGCCGAATGGCCCGGGCAACGTCCGGGGTTTACCCGATTAAATGCTTTCATTCAAATACTATTCGTTAAAATTATAAATTGGCGCCGTGGATGTCATTCTTGTATAATATATAAATGAGTTTTAAAAATTGTAAAAAAAAAAAATGCATCGGCCGGGAATCGAACCCGGGGGGCCCGCGTGGCAGGCGAGCATTCTACCACTGAACCAAAAGCAAACGGTGACAGAATTAAGAACGCATGACGATGATAATTGTATATTATCTGTGACAGAGGCGGCCGATGAGGAAAGACGGTCGTGACTATATATAGTAATAATCCGAACTGTACCTTATCATGGATGTGGTCTTGTTACCTTGTGTTTATAATCTATAATCCAAATTGTACCTTATCATGGATGTGGTCTTTTACCTTGTGTTTATAATCTAAATCCAAACTGTACCTTATCATGGATGTGGTCTTGTTACCTTGTGTTTATAATCTATAATCCAAATTGTACCTTATCATGGATGTGGTCTTATTACCTTGTGTTTATAATCTAAATCCAAACTGTACCTTATCATGGATGTGGTCTTGTTACCTTGTGTTTATAATCTATAATCCAAACTGTACCTTATCACGGATGTTGTCTTATTACCTTGTGTTTATAATCTATTATCCAAATTGTACCTTATCATGGATGTGGTCTTTTTACCTTGTGTTTATAATCTATAATCCAAACTGTACCTTATCATGGATGTGGTCTTATTACCTTGTGTTTATAATCTACAACGCCCGGGGTTTACCCGATTAAATGCTTTTATTCAAATAATATTCGTTACAATTATAAATTGGCGCCGTGGATGTCATTCTTGTATAATATATAAATGAGTTTTAAAAATTGTAAGAAAAAAAAAATGCATCGGCCGGGAATCGAACCCGGGGCGCCCGCGTGGCAGGCGAGCATTCTACCACTGAACCAAAAGCAAACGGTGACAGAATTAAGAACGCATGACGATGATAACTGTATATTATCCGTGACAGAGGCCACGACAGACGTTCGTGACTATATATATTAATTTATTAATTTATATTAAAATAAAAAAGTCATATTCTGACCAAGTTTCCCAGACCTTTAGATGGATGAGCCTCATCTATAGTGTAACAGAAATCAACTAAACGTTGATTTAGCCTGTTCCCTGATATTTGGCCAACCCATTTTCTTGATAAATAAAAATACCACGCTGGGGAGGGTCAACAGCCGTAAGCGCGTTTGTGGGTTGGCGTTTCTTGATTTATCAAATAAATGGGTTGGCCAAATATCAGAGAACAGTCTAAATCAACGTTTAGTTGATTTCAGTTCCACTAGATGGTTATCTGCCATCAAAAGCTTATATATATATTTTTTCCACATATATTTATATACTGGAAGTTTGTGAATTTTCTGATGAATTGCTTTCAAATACTATTCAGCATCGGACCATTTTTCTTAATTCTTGATTGTAGGATTGTCTGATTTGGTTAGACCACCTTCTTCTCTCAATTTCTTACACTTTCCTTTCAACCATTTCAAGTACAATATCATTATTTATATGTTTCGAGCTGAATTGTCATGTCCAGTCTATGTTATTATACCTTCCTCATAGGTAGAGGCTGTGATGTATATATACTATATTATGGAATATGTAATAAACCATTCATTTATTTGGATTCTAATTTTCTATTTCTCTAATATTCTTTAAATCTCTGTTCCCTAAAACATTCTATTTCTAACGTATTTTAAAGGGCCTCTTTCTGATGGGCTTTTTACTCTCTTTCTCAACTAGATGTGCACAATATTCTCTATATTTGGTTCAATGATTATTCAGCTAGGTCTTTGGCGATTCAAATGCTAAAAATTCATTCAGCTCAAAAGATAATAATAACTCTTATAAATTCAATTTTGATTTCATAGTATATATATAAAATATAATAGCGGTTTAATTCATTGTTCTCTTCATATTTTGTCGAGAAAGGGAATCTTCTGATTGTGTAGAGAGATTGACAACTACTATAAGAACCAAAAACCTTCTTTTATTGAGAGGAAAAACATACCATATTTAATTGTAAATACAATTTTGCTTCATTTTGAAGTTATGTTAATATTTACTATAATTCATATTATGTCTCTCAATTTATAAGAGTGTGTTGAAGACCTTTTTCTCTAAATATTCAAATAAAAAATAATGCAATAAAGTAGTTATTCAATTATTTAACAAAGGGAAATTAAAAAAGATTATAATTCATAAGTATATATTTGTATTAAAATATAAAATATTGCTAAAATATTTCTAAGAATAATTCATGAATTGCAAAGTTGATTTATTAATTTTCAATATATTTGCCAATAGTATTTTTTATAAATTATGCGAGAATAAAACATATTTAGTTTATATTTCAAAACTAGGTCTATGTATTTATTTTTTCATTCTTGCTTTTATGCATGTATTGGATAATTAAAGAAAAGCGCTTTCAGGTTAATTCAAATTGCGAGAGAATGTAGTGTGAATATATGTGAATAAAGATTCAAAAGACAAAGATTTTATAAAAAATAAAAACTTTTATTCACAATATAAAAGAGGCCAGCTCAATATATTTCACGTGCCATTCTAGTTTAAAGCTTTACAGAATCATTTTTGAATAAGAAATTTTGGTAGCATCTTTAGCAAATTGGTATTCTGGAATTAATAGAACAGCACGTTCGTCAAAGGGCTGGGAATTATTAGTAATGATGTCCATGGTGCTTATGATGACCATGGTGATGACCGTGGTGATGTCCGTGATGGTGTCCATGATGATGTCCGTGATGATGACCATGTTTGTGGCTGTGGTCATGTCCGTGCTTGTGGTCATGATGGTGGTCATGCCCATGCTTATGTCCGTGCTTGTGTCCATGGTCGTGGTGGTGTTTGTGGTGATGGTGGTGATCGTGGTGATGCTCATGATGATGAACGTGCTTGTTGTCGTGATGATGATCATGTCCGTGCTTGTGACCATGGTGGTGATCATGTTTGTGTCCGTGGTCATGCCCATGCTTATGGTCTTGGTGGTGATCATGCTTGTGATCATGGTCATGACCATGTTTATGTCCGTGATGATGCCCATGTTTGTGATCATGTCCATGCTTATGGCCATGGTCATGATGTCCATACTTATGTTCATGGTGCTCATACTTATGTTCATGATGATCATACTTGTGACCATGTTCGTGTCCACCATACATATGCCCATAACCATGTCCATGTTTGTGATGCCCATCATCATGGTGCCCGTACTTAGATTCAGCCTCATTAAAAGCTTCCATGTAGTGCTGATAGGAAGGTAAACTCTGACTTCCATAGCGCTTGAGCAGTTCAGGATTGCTGTTCAGGTACTTGTCCCATTCTGAAAGCCAATCTTCCTGGATCGACAGAGGGACTTTCTTGATGGACTCCGTGGGGGCGGTGGTGATGGCCTTGCCCCATGCCAGGCCGGCCAGTCCAAGCAACAACTGCAGCAAAAAAAGGTTGGTACAAAGAAACACAATATAGAAAATAAAGATATATACAGGTAATACTTTTTGGTAAAAGCTAAAAATTTGAGAACTAATTCTCGATAACTCTTGCATTTCTAATTCAAATTTCGAATATCAATCAAATTCATTTCTTATATTGACAGAAATATAAAGAATAATTTAATAGGTGAATATTTTTGTCTTAATATTTGGGTGAGTGGCCAGCATATAGGATTACAGATATACAGATAGTAAACACCCACAAATGATGCTATTTCTCTCGCCATAAATACATATATACAATAAATTCATATGTTATTCACAATATAATATTATTTTGCAAGATAAAATATTAAAAATACGAAATATATATCAGCCCATATGAAATTTATTATTGATAATAGTATTATTTTCAATACAAATAATTATCAATATATCTCTACCAAAATAAAACGACAAGGCTTAAATACCCATATTTTCTTCGAGCACCTTTATATACCTATACTTAAAAGGTTTTAGAGAAATGATTCTAGAATATGTACGTTCAGACCTTTCGAAATATTGTGAGCTATCAAAATTTGATTAATATAAATTTATATTCGTAAATAAGCTTGTAATCAATAAAATATTTGGAAAAAATATGAGAAAAAGTCCGTGGGCTATCAGCACCAAAGGCCTAGGTAGTTGGATTTTCTTGAATAATCATGAAAATGGGTTGGCCTATAAATATGGAGTGAATCTACATCAATGTTTATTTATTATTAGTTACATTAGATGGCGCTCTATTATCTAAAATGCTATTGTGAGAGGTCAGGAAATTTCCTTTCAAAAATATATATAATGTATCGTACCATTAGATATTTCCAATAAAAATATATTATATGTTAGTAAATAGAAACAAAGCGCTTATGAAGTGTGAAATTCTATATATCAACTATTATAAATAGGTGTTTGAGAGAGGATATGCAATTTTTAATATAAACCTTTCTTCAAAATATTTATTATATATATATATTAACCTTCAATAAAATTCAAAACAAAGGAAGACTAAACAAGAATCAAACGAAAGAAGGTGGGGTGTAGTTTAATAAAATACATTGAAATTTGAAAAATAAAAGAAATGTTAAAAAAGATTGAAAGGTAAATATACAGTGTGGCAAATAATTTTTAAGAATGGGTTTGTAAAATAAAAAAGAAACAAGCTAATTCAATTTCTACTATTTTTTTATTCAAAATAATCCCCTCCGGATTCAATACATATGTTACAACGATTTAATAAGGAATTAAATGCCTCTTGCAGGCCACTTTGAGGAATTGCCTCCAAAGTGCTCGTCGCAGCTGTCTGGATGGTCGGGATATCATAAAAAAAGTAACCTTTTAACTTCCATTTTATTTTTGGGAATAAATAAAAGTCACATTGTGCTAAATCAGGCGAGTACGGAGGATGATTCAATACACAGACGTTATTTTTGGCCAAAAAGCGACGAACAGTGAGTGATGAGTGACTCGGTGCATTATCATGCAGCAAACATCAACTGTCTTCATCGCGATATTCTGCACGAATGCGACGATTTCTAGCAATCAAACGTTTCAAAACGTTTGAATAATACTCTCCAGTAATGGTTTGTCCAGCGGGAACAAATTCTTTGTGGATAATACCTCTACTATCGAAAAAGGTAATCAGCATTGTTTTGATTTTTGATGGCACTTTTCGCGTTTTTTTGGCTTGTGGAGAGTTTTTTGACTTCTATTCGGCACTTTGGCGCTTTGTCTTTGGGTCATACTGAAAACACCATGTTTCATCACCCGTAACAATTGATTTCAGGAAGTTTGAATTATTTTCATAGGCAGAAATGATGTCCCTGCAATGTGCAATTCACACTGATTTCTGCTCGCCCGTTAAAGTGTGTGGAACAAATTTAGTACAGACTTTAGTTTTACCTAAATCTTCATGCAGAATGGTTCGAATCGTTTCTTTGTTGATGTGTAAAACCTCTGCCATCATTGTTTTAAACAAATTCTCGCACTTTTTCTATACTTTCTGGTGCCTTTGAAGAACTTGGTCGTCCAGTATGCTTATCATCTTCTAGCGTATTTCTTCCATCCGAAAAACGTTTGTGCCAAATGAAAACATTTGATTTACTCAAACATAACGTACCATAAACTTGCTTCATCAAAATATATGTTTCCGATGCACTTCTACCAAGTTTTGCATTAAATTTAATGACCGCTCTCTGTTCCATCTCAGAATTCCGACGAACAAAAATTTTTACTTTTCAAAATTCGCCTGTATGTTTTTAAAGAGTTAACCAAAATGGCTGAAACAAAGCCACGCGCTAGATAAGGCTTCGAATATATATACGCATGCGCAATTTCATAACTGGCTCTGCTATTGGCCTTTATCTAGCGCGAGTCTTAAAAATTATTTGCCGCACTGTATATATTTATATATATAAATAAATATATTAGAAAGTATTATGTAACAGAGAGAACCCCAAAATATAAAATATTATTGAAATTTTTTTCTGAATCGAAAAAGATATCAGAAGGTAGCTGATCAAGTTAAAGAGAGAGAGCAAAAGAACCAGGTAGTAAAAACAAGCGAGAGAAAGTGAGGAATCGTTACTAAAGGCACCTACCAGTAGAGGACCCATGGTGGAAGTGTTGAGAATCGTCTGGCGCGGTATATATATAGGGCTGAGAAAGGAGGTGGGGCTGACCTATTTGTTTCGTCGTCTGCAACACTATAATCTCTATATATATATACTTTAGAAACCTTTAACAACAAATTATATATTGTTTGTTTATAATTGAAAAGATAGTTGTGTGTTGTGTGTAATTAGGAGCTTCATTTTATTAATTATGGAGAAGAATATTTACACATTTTCTCATTCTGGCAAAATATTCTTTCTTAAAAATATGAAGAAAAGCCAACCACGTTCATGTTAAGGCGTTCTGTGCGTGGTGTTTTCTTCATTTAAATTATCGTCAAATAATATTTATTACTTTATACACGATACAGGATTGAGGCTATATTCAATAAATTGATTTTATTTACCGAAGAGATACATCAACTCTCTATGGAGCACGTTTCCCCAGAATCTGTACCTCAACAATGACCCACACTATCATTTTTATTTATTCTGGAAATTACTCCACCATTGTACTTCCTAAATACTTATAAATATCTTGATATTGAGGAGAATTCGAGATCTGTGCTTATCTTAGGCATTAAAAAGATTGATAAAGATTATAATATGTTCTTTAAAAAGATAACCCGTTATAACAGATAGAGAATTAATGGTTGAATGAAGCTAATTTAGAACAATCCGTGTTTAGCAAAACAATGAATAAAGGTAAAGTCTGTTATTTAACTTGAAATTTTATCTCTCAGAGTTATATTTCTAAATAATTAATCAATTATTGATTAGTTAATTAAAAATTAACAATTACCTCGATCTTGTTTTTGGGTTCACGATTCCCGAAAAGTAGTTCGTAGCTTCTCTAAATATGTTATTTCCATGGGAACTTCCGAAAATCTCTATGCGGCTATTCTTAAAGGTTTCTATGAGTTGAACTTTAGCATCTTTCTCAATTAAGTAATTTTGAACAAAGGGAGATTCTCGGGTGACCTCTCACTAGATCTTCATTCAAAATGCCAATAGAATTTTAAGATAGATAGCACTTCTTTTATCCGGGTGGGGCAAGCATACGTGCAATAAGTGAGGGCAAAAAAAAAACATAAATATTTATTTTATTATCAAACACAGCACGCATACTATATTCCTAATATTCCTAGCCACGGTGAAAACAGTTAATGATTGTAGGAAGTACATGTATTGATGGTTTCATTTTTTTTTATATTTGAATCGCGCGGTATATTGCCATACGTCAATTTATTCGCATATACACGTATTGAGCTTATCATATTTAGATCTATTTTTAATTTGCTTTATTGTTTTATTGGATTTCTCCTAGCAATAATGGCCGACAACCTGATATTAGCAAAGGTTGTCCTTATTATTTGAGGTCCATTGTTTTAACGTGGCTTGAAGATACTTTAGCCCGAATATTTAACCATCTAGTCTATGTAATGTTGAACTACCTTGCTGTTCATGTATAGAGAATTGCTTATCTTTATAAATAATTTAGTATGGCCTTCCAGATGTAATCCTAATATATATATTTTTAATTATAAATCTCTTCAAAGGTTTTCACTACATTGTTAAATATCTTAGGTCAAACAAATACTACATATCATCTCCCTAAAATGAATCCATATTTGAGGAGGGAAGATCTGTTATCCATAAATAAATCGAAAAGGATCCGAATATTTCCGAGGTAATAGTCCTGATAGAGGCAAGTGTTTTTTTTTTTTACCTGACTCTGAACTTCCTTCTTTCAAGCTAATTTGATGATGGGTGACCAAATCTGACTACCACCTCCTAGAAGGTCTCATGTCAGGTGTTCCCTCGATACCCAATCAACAGCATCTGTACCCATCATGGAGACTCTTCATACTGAAATCTAACATTAAATTAACGTGTATAGTTTCCATATATATATATGTGGTAATTCAAGAATCACACACACACACACACAAAAGCCTTTATTAAGACACACAGGTCTTACAGAGGATTCTCCTTGGGGTTACAAAACGGAGAAACCTATGAAAGTGGGAAATAAAAAATGGAGAAAGATTATATACATTTGGTAAATATATACAGATTATAAGAAAGAATAAAAAAATAAGAAGAATAAAAAAAATCAAAAAAGAAAAAAAAAATTTTGGAAATATGGATGGGAGAAGTGGAGAGCGAAAAGAGGAAAGAAAACAGGTATTTACATATGGAACAAGACGTAATTCAAGAATCATAAACACCTGTGTAAATACTCACCACCTCTTCTTACACCCCCTACTCTAATATGGACTTTTAATCATTGTACCCAATCCTCCTGTAATCAATTTAACTTTGTATGTATCGTTTTTAAGTGTTCAATTAAATAAAGAGATACATATAGAGGGAACGTAGAAACCAAAAGGGCTTATCCCGCAGCCATGAGGTCAACGCGGCGCCAATAAAATGACGTAAACAGGGCTTACCCGCAACCAAATAAGGTAAACCGCCCCCTCGACGCCAGGGCGCCAGACGTCCGGTAACGTAAGACTTGAGCATATAAAAAGGGCTTGCCCCGCAGTCAGTCAGTTCAGCAGACGCAAGATAACAGACAACAGCAGCAGGCAGATCGTTAGTAAGTCTTTGTGAACGGGATGGATGGCCCGCAGGCCGCTACTTGGTCTCTCCGTTCCCTCTCTCTGATGCCTCGGCTTCCCCAGTGATTCGTCTCTGTGTGCCTTACCACTCACCACCGTCACGACTGCGCAACCATCTTCTTTCCCCACGACTCAATACAACAGACCAGACTACCGAAATCCCAAAGTAAAGAAGAAAGTCGACAGGATTCGACATAGAGTCGACAGGATTCGACATATATATATATATATATATATACGATATATATACTTAAAGGCACATGTGCTCCTGGTCAGGATATGCCTTCTTTATTTTTAATATCAACATCTTACTTTTTATTATTATAATTTCCTATTTACGCGTATTCCTATTTGCGTATTTACGCAGGTTTGACCTTAAATATCCATTTCTTGGTTTCTAAAAAAGCTTCTGGGACCAAAAAGAATTTTGGTCGCAGTGGTTCAGCTCGCTCAACGCTGACAAGCGCTAACGGCGGAAACGCGTTAGCGGATGGCTTTTCTTGATTTGTCAAGAAATTGGGTTGGCCAAATATCAGGGAACAGGTTGAATTAATTTTTAGTTCATATTTGTTCTACTAGATAGCGCTCTGCAATTTAAAAAACACATGTGCTCCTGGTCAGGATATGTCTTCTTTATTTACAATATATATATATAATCTGGCATAATGTTGCTTGGAATAATAATGATTTTTAAAAATTATTGATAAAAATCTTTGAAATTACTCTTTTAATGTTTTGTGAATAGGTTCCATATACCTAACTTTACCAAAAGTAATGTCTATATTGGAAAACAAAGCTTCTATTGCACATTTGTTCTTGAAGCCCTGAAGTAGGTTTTCAGTTGATATTTTTATATGTTGTGTTATACTACTTCTAGACATGAGAATGAAGGATTTATCTTGTATTTTGAATCCCCAAGTTACAATAAATATTCGGGAAGAAAAGTTATCATTAAACATAAAAACACTCCTAAACTACAATCAAAATGGACACTATCTCACACTATCTGACAAATTCAGGTTACACACAGAGACAAAGTGCAATTTTCATCAAATTCAGAAATTTCACCTGTATGCTATGATTTCGAGCTATAACACTCGTCAGCCTGAGATGTCTTTGGTATCAAGAGATCCACAATTAATTCCTTGAATATCTAATATGATCAAAAATAGTTTTGCTAAAAGGTGGGCCGGGTAATTTTATGGTTAAATATAGAAATTTACCTTGTGAATAACATATTATTAATGCCCTCATGAACCTGAGAGGGCTATAGTCTGACACTAAAGTATCCCCATGGGCATTCCTAATCATTCAAAGTTGGTGTTGAGGGTTTGTGTCTGATTTAATTGTGCTTTTTAATAGATATGGGTGGCAAAAAGGTGTAGTATTTGCTTATATTTTGAGAGTTGACGTAAATATTTGCTCTTATACCTAATAAGTACATAAAGAAATGAAAAAATACAAATTCTCCGATGTCTTGGTTCATGTTTCGGTAAAACAACCATTGGTAGAATACTTATCAACATTTTCTAGAGATTAATGATTTGGTTCTGAATAGCATACATCAAGACTTTACCTTAGTCATCATTTTGGTAGAATCAGAAATGACTTTATCTCTCATCCTCCAGTCTCCAAAAAGCGACCACCTCCAGTGATATACGAGTGAAATAAACCATCGATTTTCGACAGCCATGACACGGGATCAATCCTGTATTGGACACTTTTTTTTTTTTTTTTAATTTCCAATGGCTCCCGATTCATGCTAAGGTCTAACCTTATCAGTAAGTGCAAGTAACCAAATGTGGCTATTGCGCACTTATAAGTGAAAAGATCAAACTACTTTTAACATGTGTTGCACTTACAGTAAAGCAGTCGCTAACTACGACCCATCATGATGATCAAGGTTCGTATCAGGTGTACTAGGGATTATAATAATATGTATTTATGTGTTTTTTTTTATCTTGCTTCTACAAAATATATATTTATATTAAAATTAAAAAAAAAAAAACATAATCTGACCACGTTCACATTACCCTTTAGATGGAAGAGACCGGTCTAGTGAAACTGAAATCAACTAAACGTTAATAGCCTGTACCCTCATATTTGGCCAACCCATTTTCTTGATTAAAAAAAAAGACACGCTGCGAAGGCCAACAAACGGAAGAGCGTTCATGGGGTGGCGTTTTTTGATTTATCAAGAAAATGGGTAGGCCAAATATAAGGAACAGGCTAAATCAACGTTTTGTTGATTTCCGTTCCACTTGATGGTTATCTGCCATCAAAAGCTTATATATATATTTTTTCCACATAAATTTATATACTGGAAGTTTGTGAATTTTCAGATGAATTGCTTTCAAATACCATTCAGCATCGGACCATTTTTCTTAATTATTGATTGTAGGATTGTCTGATTTGGTTAGACCACCTTCTTCTATCAATTTCTTCCATTTCCTTTCAACCATTTCAAGTACAATATCATTGTTAATATGTTTCGAGCTAAATTGTCACGTCCAGTCTATGTTATTATACCTTCCTCATAGGTAGAGGCTGTGATGTATATATACTATATTATAGAATATGTAATAAACCATTCATTTATTTGGATTCTAATATACTATTTCTCTAATATTCTTTAAGTCTCTGTTTCCTTAAACATTCTATTTCTAACGTATTTTAATGGGCTTCTTTCTGATGGGCTTTATACTCTCTTTCTTAACTATATGTGCACAATATTCTCTATATTTGGTTCAATGATTATTCAGCTAGGTCTTTGGCGATTCAAATGCTAAGTATAATTAATCTCAAAAGATAATAATAACTCTTATAAATTCAATTTTGATTTCATAGTGTATATATATAAAATATAGTAGCGGCTTAATTCATTATTCTCTTCATATTTTGTAAGGAAAATGAATCTTCTGATTGTTTAGAGAGATTGACAACTACTATAAGAACCAAAAACCTACTTTTATTGAGAGGAAAAACATACCATATTTAATTGTAAATAAAATTTTGCTTCATTTTGAAGTTATGTTAATATTTACTATAATTCATATTATGTCTCTTAATTTATAAGAGTGTGTAGAAGACTTTTTCTCTAAATATTTAAATAAAAGAATGAAATAAAGTAGTTATTCAAATATTTAACAAAGAGAAATTAAAAAAGATTATAATTTATAAGTATATACTTGTATTAAAATCTAAAATATTCCTAAAATATTTCAAAGAATAATTCATGAATTGCAAAAGTTGATTTATTAATTTTCAATATATTTGCCAACAGTATTTTTTATATATTATGCGAGAATAAAACATATTTAGTTATATTTCAAAACTAGGTCTATGTATTTATTTTTTCATTCTTGCTCTTATGTATGTATTGGATAATTAAATAAAGCGCTTTCAGGTTAATTCAAATTACGAGAGGATGTAGTGTGAATATATGTGAATAAAGATTCAAAAGACATTTTATAAAAGGATAAAATTTATTCACAATAAAAGAGGCCAGCTCAATATATTTCACGTGCCATTCAAGTTTAAAGCTTTACAGAATCATTTTTGAATAAGAAATCTTGGTAGCATCTTCAGCAAATTGGTATTCTGGAATTAATAGAACAGCACGTTCGTCAAAGGGCTGGGAATTATTAGTAATGATGTCCATGGTGCTTATGATGACCATGGTGATGACCGTGGTGATGTCCGTGATGGTGTCCATGATGATGTCCATGATGATGACCATGTTTGTGGCTGTGGTCATGTCCGTGCTTGTGGTCATGATGGTGGTCATGTCCATGCTTATGTCCGTGCTTGTGTCCATGGTCGTGGTGGTGTTTGTGGTGATGGTGGTGATCGTGGTGATGCTCATGATGATGAACGTGCTTGTTGTCGTGATGATGATCATGTCCGTGCTTGTGACCATGGTGGTGATTATGTTTGTGTCCGTGGTCATGCCCATGCTTATGGTCTTGGTGGTGATCATGCTTGTGATCATGGTCATGACCATGTTTATGTCCGTGATGATGCCCATGTTTGTGATCATGTCCATGCTTATGGCCATGGTCATGATGTCCATACTTTTGTTCATGGTGCTCATACTTATGTTCGTGATGATCATACTTGTGACCATGTTCGTTTCCACCATACATATGCCCATAACCATGTCCATGTTTGTGATGCCCATCATCATGGTGCCCGTACTTAGATTCAGCCTCATTAAAAACTTCCATGTAGTGCTGATAGGACGGTAGACTTTGACTTCCATAGCGCTTGAGCAGTTCAGGATTGCTGTTCAGGTACTTGTCCCATTCTGAAAGCCAATCTTCCTGGATCGACAGAGGGACTTTCTTGATGGACTCCGTGGGGGCGGCGGTGATGGCCTTGCCCCATGCCAGGCCGGCCAGTCCGAGCAACAACTGCAACAACACATAAGGTTGGTACAAAGAAACACAATATAGAAATCTAGATTATACAGGTAATACTTCTTGGTAACTGCTAAAATTTGAAAACTTATTCTCGATAACTTGCATTTCTAATTTCCAAATTTCGGATATCAATCAAATTCAATTCTTATATTGGCAGAAATATAAAGAATAATTTAATAGGTGAATATATTTTTTTTAATTATTGGGTGAGTGGCTAGCAGATAGGATTACAAATATACAGATAGTAAACAACCACACATGATGCTATTTCTCTCGCCATAAAAACATATATACAAGAAATTCATATTTGTTATTCACAATATAATATTATTTTGCAAGATACAATATTAAATACGAAATATATATCAGCCCATATGAAATTTATTATTGATAATTGTATTATTTTCAATAAAAATAATTATCAATATATCTCTACCAAAATAAAACGACAAGGCTTAAATACCCATATTTTCTTCGAGCACCTTTATATACCTATACTTATAGTTTAAAAGGTTTTAGAGAAGTGATTCTAGAAGATGTACGTTCAGACTATTCGAAATATTGTGAGCTATCAAAATTTTATAAATATCAATTTATATTCGTAAATGAGTTTGTAATCAATAAAATATTTGAAAAACTATGAGAAAAAGTACGATGGTCAACAGCACCACACGCGTACATAGTTGGATTTTCTTGATTCATCATGAAAATTGGTTGGCCCATAATTATGGAGGGAATTTACTTCAAAATTAAGTTGAAATTAGTTACATTAGATGGTGCTCTGCTATCTAAAATGCTAATTTTAATGGTCAGGAAATGTCTTCTAAATATATATATATATAATGGATCATAGCATTAGATCTTTCCAATAAAAATAGTAAATAGAAACTAAGCGCTCATGAAGTGCCAAAATATTATATATAACATAATCTCTTATAATGTCTTCTAATATATATATATATATATATATATATATATATATATATATATATATATATATATATATGTATTATATAATCTAAAAACTCAAATAATTCTATATTTAAAAAATATATATATTTTATTTTATTCCTTGATAATTTTACTTTTGTTATCATCGTTTTATAGAAAGACCTTCAGTTTTGTTGTATAGTTTTTGTTGTAAATATGCGTAGTTAACATATTTATCCTTTTAAATCAATAATAAAGGATTAACTTTATATATTTTATATAATGTTAAAATAACTAATGTGTAATATTTCCTCAAGTAATTAAAAATAAAAGCTACTTCACAGTAAATAATTATCTTTTTTTTTATCACTGCAACTTAATGATCATTTGTCTTATCAACCCTATATCTAACAACAACAACAAAATATTCATAACATATATATATATATATATAATGTATCATAGCATTAGATCTTTCCAATAAAAATAGTAATAATAGTAAATAGTAAATAGATAAAAGCACTCATGAAGTGTCAAAATATTATATATAACATAATCGAAACTACTTTAAAAATTGTATTTGAGAGAATATGCAATTTGTAATGTAAACCTTTCGTCAACATATTTCTAATATATATATATTGGAAAGGCATATATTGGATTGAATAAAATATTTATTGGGTGACGCTAAATTTTATCCAGGCAGTACATTTTTGTATAAACAAACTCAGTTTCGCATAGTGTTATAATATCACAGTTGAAATAATATAAAAAAATACAAAGTAGATGGTGAATATTTGTGCATGAAAAATTTATTATAAAATTAAATATATTAACATTGGATTAAATTTAAAGCAAAGGAAGTCTTAATAAGATTCAAACGAAAGAAGGTGGGATATTTTTTAATAAAATACAATGAAAGTTTAAAAATAAAATCATCGTTTAATATTGGAAAATATTATAAATGTAACAGAGAGAACACCAAAATATAAAATATTAATGAAAACTATTTCTGAATTGAAATCTGGAAAAGTTAGAGCAAAAGAACCAGGCAGTAAGAATCAATCGATAGAAAGTGAGAGTTTGTTGACTAAGGCACCTACCAGTAGGGGACCCATGGTGGAAGTGGAAGGGATCGTCTGGCACGGTATATATATAGGGCTGAAAAAGGAGGTGGGGCTGACCTATTTGTTTCGTCGTCTGCAACACTACAATCTCTATATAAACTTTAGAAACCTTTAAGAACATATTATATATATTATTTGTTTATAATTGAGAAGATTGTTGTGTTTAGTGTGATTAGGAGCTTCTTATTTTATTATGTTGCGGAATATTTGCATATTAGCTGTAGTCTGGTATGTAAATATGTGTTATGTAGACCCACCCCGTCTCACCGTGATATTATATTTCCTTTTAGATATTTTTATTTATTTATGCACACCAAAAAAATTATAATATCACATCAAATTTTGAGATATTTCAAAATATAGAGATATTTTTATAGAATGAGGAAGCATAATATATACTTTTTGCCATATAGAGATATGTATATTTATTATATATTTTGTAAACTATCCCGTGAATAGGTTTAAAAAACATCAAAATTATTAACTATGATTTTTAAAAATGTTTTTCGAATACCGTTTTTGCATTATTCATAGAGATGGACATTTATCGACTCTCTGCGGAGTTCATTCCTCCAGAACCTGTACCTCACCCCTGCTACAGTATTATTTGATTTCTTCTGGTAAAATATACATTTTCATTTCTTAAATATTTATGAATAACTTGATTGTGAAAGAAAGTTCGATATTTGTGTGTTTATTTCGGACAAAAAATGTTGTGGGAGTGAATAATATGCTTTTTTTCTATTAGATTATATATCACATATCATATTCTTCAAATTGAATCCTTATTTGAGGAGGGAAGATCTGTTATTCATAAATAAATCGAAAAGTATTCGAATATTTCCGAGGTAATAGTTCTGATAGAGGAAAGTGTTGCTTTTTTTTCATTTGACTCTGAACTTCCTTCTTTCAAGGTAATTTGATGATGGGTGACCAAATCTGACTACCACCGCCTAGAAGGTCTCATGTCAGGTGTTCCCTGGATACCCAACCAAGAGCATCATTACTCTTCATGGAGATTCATCAAACTGATGTTTTACATTCAATTAACGTGTATAGTTTCCATAATTATATATACGATATATATACATAAAGGCACATGTGCTCCTAGTCAGGATATGCCTTATTTATTTCTAATATCAACATCTTACCTTTTTCTTATTTTATTTTATTTTTTACATGTAAAGCGTATTTACGCAAGTTTGGCCTTGAATATCCATTTCTTGGTTTCTAAAGAAGCCTCTCGGACCAAAAAGAATTTTGGTCGCGGTGGTTCAGCTCGCTCAATGCTGACGAGCGCCAACAGCGGAAACGCGTTAGTATATGGCTTTTCTTGATTTGTCAAGAAAATGGGTTGGCCAAATATCAGGGAACAGGTTAAATTAATTTTTAGTTCATTTTTGTTCTACTAGATAGCGCTCTGCAATTTAAAAAGCACATGTTCTCCTGGTCAATATATTTTTTCTCTATTTACAATATATATAAATATAATCCGGCATAATGTTGCTTTGAATAATATTGATATTTGAAAAATATAAATAAAAACCTTTGGAAGTACCCTTTTAATGTTTTGTGAATAGGTACCATATACCAAACTATACAAAAAGTAATGTCTATATTGGAAAACAAAGCTTCTATTGCACAATTGTTGTTGAAGCCCTGAAGTAGGTTTTCAGTTGAAATATTTATATGTTGTACTACTTCTAGAAATGAGAATGAAGGATTTATCTTGTATTTTGAATCCCCATGTTACAATAAATATTCGGAAAGAAAATTTATCATTAAATATAAAAACACTCCAACCATGTCAATGAATAACACAAAGCAATAACGCGCCATCTATACATATAAAATGAATGGATTTAAAAGCACGAATGTTTCTTTTATACATAATACAAAATTCTACTGCCCTTACTGCGATGAAAAATATATTGGGAGGGCTTGGCTCATCAGTGGTGAACCCTCACAGCGGTTTCGCCAATTTAATCCACCAGACCGCTTCTCAGAGCTCTAATACGGTATTGGAAGATTCTGCTTATATACGCAGCACAGAAGGATGGGATCTCAGAATTAGCACGAATTCGAGCTTTTAAATCCTTTCATTTTATTTGTATAGATGGCGCGTTATAGGCTTATGTCCATAGTTTTCTTGAAACCCATTTCTGAGATTCCATCCTTCAGTGCTGCGTATATAAGCATAATCGTCCAATACAGTATTAGAGCTCTGAGAAGCGGTCTGTCGATTAAATTGGCGAACCGCTGGGAGGGTTCACCACAGATGAGCCAAGCCCTCCCAATATATATTTGGATCGCAGTAAGGGCAGTAGAAGTTTGTATTATGTATAAAAGAAACATTCGTGCTTTTAAATACCAATAATCTTAAAATTATACATTATCTGACAAATTCAGGTCAGAGACAAAGTGCTATTTTCATAAAATTCAGAAATATCACTTGTAGGCTATGATTTCGAGCTATGACCCTCGTCAGTCTAAGACGTCTTTGGTATCAAGAGATCCACTATTAATTCCTTAAATATTCTAATATGATCAAATATGTTTTGGATTAAGGTGGCCTGAGTAATTCTATGGTCAAATATAGAAATTTTACCATGTGAATAACATATTATTAATGCCCTCATGAACCTAAGAGGGCTATAGTCTGACACTAAAGTATCCCCATGGGCATTTTTAATAGATCAAAGTTTCTGTTGAGGCTTTGTGATTGATTAAATTCTGATAGTTAATAGTTATGGATGCATAAAAGCTGTAGACCTTGCATATATTTTGAGATTTGAGACATATATTTTCTCTTATACCTAATAAGTACGTAAAAAATGAAAAAAATACAAATTCTTCGATTTCTTGGCAATGTTTCGGGACAACAACCATTGGCAGAATACTTATCAACATTTTCTAGAGATTTAAGATTCGGTTCTAAATAACGTGCATCAAGTCTTTGTCTTAGTTATCACTTTGGTAGAATCAGAAATGACTTAACTCACATCCTCCAATAAGCGACCATCTTCTGTGATACGAGTGAAATAAACCATCGATTTTCGACAGCCATGACACGGTATCAATCCTGTATTGGACACTTAAAAAAAAATTCAAATGGCTCCCGATTCATGCTAAGGTCCAACTTTATTAGTAAGTGCAAGTAACCAAATGTGGCTATTGCGCACTTATAAGTGAAAAGGTCAAACTACTTTTAACATGTGTTGCACTTACAGTAAAGCACTCGCTAACCACGACCCATCTTGATGATCAAGGTTCGTACCAGGTGTACTAGGGATTAATTATAATATGTCTTTATGTGTTTTTTATCTTGCTTCTACAAAATATATATTTATATTAAAATAAATAAAAAAAAACATAATCTGACCACGTTCACATGAACCTTTAGATGGAAGAGACCGGTCTAGCGGAACTGAAATCAACTAAACGTTGATAGCCTGTTCCCTCATATTTGGCCAACCCATTTTCTTGATAAAAAAAGACACGCTGCGAAGGCCAACAAACGGAAGAGCGTTCATGGGGTGGCGTTTCTTGATTTACAAAGAAAATGGGTAGGCCAAATATCAGGGAACAGGCTAAATCAACGTTTTGTTGATTTCTGTTCCACTTGATGGTTATCTGCCATCAAAAGCTTATATATATATATTTTTCCCACATATATTTATATACTGGAAGTTTGTGAATATCCTGATGAATTGCTTTCAAATACCATTCAGCATCGGACCATTTTTCTTAATTCTTGATTGTAGGATTGTCTGATTTGGTTAGACCACCTTTTTCTATCAATTTCTTACACTTTCCTTTAAGCCATTTCAAATACAATATCATTATTAATATTTTTCGAGGTAAATTGTCATGTCCAGTCTATGTTATTATACCTTCCTCATAGGTAGAGGCTGTGATGTATATATACTATATTATGGAATATGTAATAAACTATTCATTTATTTGGATTCTAATTTTCTATATCTCTAATATTCTTTAAGTCTCTGTTGCCTAAAACATTCTATTTCTAACGTATTTTGATGAGCTTCTTTCTGATGGGCTTTTTAATCTCTTTCTCAACTAGATGTGCACAATATTCTCTATATTTGGTTCAATGATGATTCAGCTAGGTCTTTGGCGATTCAAATGCTAAGTATAATTCAGCTCAAAAGATGATAATAACTCTTATAAATTCAATTTTGATTTCATAGTATATATATAAAATATAGTAGCGGTGTAATTCATTGTTATCTTCATATTTCGTCAAGAAAGTGAATCTTCTGATTGTGTAGAGAGATTGACAACTACTATAAGAACCAAAAACCTTCTTTTATTGAGAGAGGAAAAACACACCATATTTAATTGTAAATAAAATTTTGCTTCATTTTGAAGTATATTAATATTTACTATAATTCATATTATGTCTCTCAATTTATAAGAGGGTGTAGAAGACCTTTTTCTCTAAATATTCAAATGAAAGAATGAAATAAAGTAGTTATTCAATTATTTAACAAAGGGAAATTAAAAAGATTATAATTTATAAGTATATACTTGTATTAAAATCTAAAATATTCCTAAAATATTTCACAGAATAATTCATGAATTGCAAAGTTGATTTATTAATTTTCAATATATTTGACAATAGTATTTTTTATATATTATGCGAGAATAAAACATATTTAATTTCTATTTCAAAACTAGGTCTATGTATTTATTTTTTCATTCTTGCTCTTATGCATGTATTGGATAATTAAAGAAAAGCGCTCTCAGGTTAATTCAAATTGCGAGAGGATGTAGTGTGAATATATGTGAATAAATATTCAAAAGACAAAGATTTTATAAAAGGATAAAAACTTTTATTCACAATAAAAGAGGCCAGCTCAATATGTTTCACGTGCCATTCAAGTTTAAAGCTTTACAGAATCATTTTTGAATGAGGAATCTTGGTAGCATCTTCAGCAATTTGGTATTCTGGAATTAATAGAACAGCACGTTCGTCAAAGGGCTTGGAATTATTAGTAATGATGTCCATGGTGCTTATGATGACCATGGTGATGACCGTGGTGATGTCCGTGATGGTGTCCATGATGGTGTCCGTGATGATGACCATGTTTGTGGCTGTGGTCATGTCCGTGCTTGTGGTCATGATGGTGGTCATGTCCATGCTTATGTCCGTGCTTGTGTCCATGGTCGTGGTGGTGTTTGTGATGATGGTGGTGATCGTGGTGATGCTCATGATGATGAACGTGCTTGTTGTCGTGATGATGATCATGTCCGTGTTTGTGACCATGGTGGTGATCATGTTTGTGTCCATGGTCATGCCCATGCTTATGGTCTTGGTGGTGATCATGCTTGTGATCATGGTCATGACCATGTTTATGTCCGTGATGATGCCCATGTTTGTGATCGTGTCCATGCTTGTGGCCATGGTCATGATGTCCATACTTATGTTCATGGTGCTCATACTTATGTTCGTGATGATCATACTTGTGACCATGTTCGTGTCCACCATACATATGCCCATAACCATGTCCATGTTTGTGATGCCCATCATCATGGTGCCCGTACTTAGATTCAGCCTCATTAAAAGCTTCCATGTAGTGCTGATAGGATGGTAGACTTTGACTTCCATAGCGCTTGAGCAGTTCAGGATTGCTGTTCAGGTACTTGTCCCATTCTGAAAGCCAATCTTCCTGGATCGACAGAGGGACTTTCTTGATAGCCTCCATGGGGGCGGTGGTAATGGCCTTGCCCCATGCCAAGCCGGCCAGTCCAAGCAGCAACTGCAACAAAAAAAGGTTGGTACAAAGAAACACAATATGGAAAGCAAGATTATACAGATAATACTTCTTGGTAACTGCTAAAAATTTGAAAACTAATTCTCGATAACTCTTGCTTTTCTAATTTACAATTTCGATTATCAATTCATATATAGGAAGAAATATAAAGAATAATTTAATAGGTGAATTTATTTTTATTATTATTGTGTGAGTGGCCAGCATATAGGATTACAGATATACAGATAGTAAACACCCACACATGATGCTTTTTCTCTCGCCATTAAAACATATATACAAGAAATTCATATTTGTTATTCACAATATAATATTATTTTGCAAGATAAAGTATTAAATACGAAATATATATCAGCCCATATGAAATTCATTATTGATAATAGTATTATTTTCAATACAAATAATTATCAATATATCTCTACCAAAATAAAACGACAAGGCTTAAATACCCATATTTTCTCGAGCACCTTTATATACCTATACTTATAGTTTAAAAGGTTTTAGAGAAATGATTCTAGAAGATGTACGTTCAGACTTTTCGAAATATTGTGAGCTATCAAAATATAATACATATAAATTTATATTCGTAAATAAGCTAGTAATCAATAAAATATTTGAAAAAAATATGAGAAAAAGTCCGTGGGCCATCAGCACCAAAGGCATAGGTAGTTGGATTTTCTTGATTAATCATGAAAATGGGTTGGCCTATAAATATGGAGTGAATCTACATCAATGTTCATTTATTATTAGTTACATTAGATGGCGCTCTATTATCTAAAATGCTATTTTGAGCGGTCAGGAAATATATTTTCAAAAATATATATAATGTATCGTGCCATTAGATATTTCCAATAAAAATATATTATATGTTAGTAAATAGAAACAAAGCGCTTATGAAGTGTGAAATTCTATATATCAACTACTATAAATAGGTGTTTGAGAGGGGATATGCAATTTTTAATATAAACCTTTCTCTCGAAATATTTATAAAATATATATATATATATATTAAAAATCAATAAAATTAAAAAAACTAAGGAAGAATAAATAAGAATCAAACGAAAGAAGGTGGGGTGTAGTTCAATAAAATACATTGAAATTTGAAAAATAAAAGCAACGTTTAAAAAGATTGAAAGGTAAATATATTTATATATATAAATAAATATATTAGAAAATATTATGTAACAGAGAGAACACCAAAATATAAAATATTATTGAAAATTGTTTCTGAATTGAAAAAAGTATCTGGAAAAGTTAGAGCAAACGAACCAGGTAATAAGAACCAAGCGATAGAAAGTGAGAGGTTGCTGACAAAGGCACCTACCAGTAAGGGACCCATGGTGGAAGTGCTGGGAATCGTTTGGCGCGGTATATATATAGGGCTGAGAAAGGAGGTGGGGCTGACCTATTTGTTTCGTCGTCTGCATCAATATTATCTCTATATATATACTTTAGAAACCTTTAAAACATATTATATATATTATTTGTCTATAATTGAGAAGATTGAGAAGATAGGTGTGTTGTGTATAAGGAGCTTCGTTTTCTCATTATGTAGCGGAATATTTGCATATTTGCTGTAGTCAGGTATGTAAGTTTGTGTTATGTACACCCACCTCGCCTCATCCTGACATTATATTTCCCTTTCAAGATTATATTTTAATATGTGTATTCAAAAATTCATAATATCACATCAAATTTTGAGATATTTTAAAATATAGAGATATTATCCTAGAACGAGGAAGAATAATCTATACTTTTTTGTCATATAAAGATATGTGTATATTTATTATATATTTTCTAAACTATCGCGTGAATAGGTTAAAAAAATTCAAAAATATTAACTCTTGTTTCTAAAAATGTTTTTTTTTTACTATACACATTTAGTGTTTTTTATAGAGATGTGTGTGATATAATATTTTCCTAAAAATACATTTTAAAAATTTCTACAAATTCATTACAATGATCATAAAAGAAAACTATAGAAAAGATTTAAAATTTAGGTGAGGTTTAAAAATTTTCCCTTTTCCAAATATCTTTTGGCTAATTTTACTTAGGTAATTTTTTTTTTGCAAAATTTGATCAAATTTTTCATTATCATATAACTGAAATTTGATAGTGTCTTGCACCATCCGTTGAAATGAATGTTAAATATTCATTGAATTTTTAAATTATTCCAGAATACTTGGCAAAATATTTTTCTCTAAAAATAAAGAAAAGCCAATCATGTACACGCGCGTTTAAGTCTTTTGGATCTATCATCGTTTTTAAAACCGTCTTCAACTCAATTATAGCTAAATAATATTTATTGCTTGTTACCTAGTACCGGATTGAAGCTATATACAAGGTAGTCCATATGTCCCGAACCCTTTTATTTTTTTATTAAAAATTAAAAGGTAAACTAGAATAAAAAACTATATTTTATTTTAGGTAATATATTAAAGCTTTAATCTATTATTTAAAATAAAGATAATTTCTATTCTAGTTTGCCTTTTAATTTTCAATTAAAAAAAAAAGGTTTTCAGGACATATGGACTACCATTAATAATAAATTGAATTTGGAATTAAGAACACATATTAAACTCTCTGAGGAGTTCTTTCCTCCAGAAGCTGTAACTCAATCATACCACAGCATCATTAATTTTTTCTGGTAATATATCTTGTACTTCCTAAATCTTTATGAATATCTTGATTGTGAAGAAAAATTCGATATTTGTGTGCTTATTTCGGGAAATAAAGGCTGTGCAAGTGAATAATATTTTTTTCTCCATTAGATAAACTGTAATAACACAGAGAGAAATGTTGGTTGAGAGGAAGCTAATGTATAACAACCAATGTTTGGCAGAACTATGAAACAAAGTGAAATTGTTGGTTAACTGTTTTTTTAGCTATTCTTTCTAAAGATGGAATCGATTAATGATTGGTTAATTGAAAATGATTAATTCCCTGGATTTTGGCTTTGGCTCCGCCATTCCAGAATCGTAGTTCTTTGATTGTTTAATTTGCTTAATATTTTTGGAAAATCTTTTTTTCCAGAGAGATTTTGATTTCAAATGTCAATAGACGAAATATTCAAATGTGATTACTAATAAAAGCAATAATTTCTTATTTTTTGGCTCAGTATTGTATTGTTTTTGGCTCAGTTTTGTATTGTTTTTGGCTTAGTATTGTATTGTTTTTGGCTCAGTATTGTTTTGTTTTTGGCTCAGTTTTGTATTGTTTTTGGCTCAGTATTGTATTGTTTTTGGTTCAGTATTGTTTTGTTTTTGGCTCAGTATTTTATTGTTTTTGGCTCAGTATTGAATTGTTTTTGGCTCAGTATTTTATTGTTTTTGGCTCAGTATTATTTTGTTTTTGGCTCAGTATTGTATTGTTTCTGGCTCAGTATTGTTTTATTTTTGGCTCAGTATTGTTTTGTTTTTGGTTCAGTATTGAATTGTTTTTGGCTCAGTCATTCTAGAAACGTATTTCATAGTTTCTTTAAATGTTCAATTCTCGTAGGATCTTGGAAAATATGTTTCTGCTATTCTTATGAAGTTTCCTTGAATTTAATTTAATCCTCTTTCTTTATTCAGAAATTTTGAAAAAAAAAAAGGAGGATTACGGCTCTCTTCTCTCTCTGTTCTTTCTCGCGAGACTTTGTTTTCAAATGTCAAAAAATGTTTTAAGTTAGATTGCACCTCTGTGATCCAACTGGCAATTAAAATTAGTTTGTTAACTAGATTTCAGAGCTATATTTTATTAATATATGAAACTAATATGTGATTTCTAATTTGAAAATATTCCTAGGTGTTGATTTTGGCTCTTTTATTCTAGAAATGTAGTTCGTAGTTTCTTTGAATTTCAATTTCTCTAAGATCTTAAGAAAAATTTTTGCTATTCCTATAAAGTTTTCTTGTATACAACTTTTGCCTCCTCCCTAATTTAGAAAATTTGAACAAATGGTGGTTCTTGGTTGACCTGTCTTTTAAGACTCGATTTAAAATACGTCAATATATGTTGAAAGTTAGATTGCAATTCTGCGATCCAGATGGGAGAGAAGCATATTTATACATATACTAGCGGACGTACCCGGCTTCGCCCGGGTTTTACCCGAGTAAAAGTTTGTCTAACGAATCTCTCGATAAAGTGAACATTTTTTTCCCGGTCCCTTGAAAAATACTCGATAAGTTGAATAAATTCAATATTAATTGGTTCCCTCGGTAATTGGAAGTTAAAGGAATAGTATCTTGCCTTGAAATTGTATCATTATTCTTGTATGGATGTACCTGGCTTCGCCCGGGTTTTACCCGAGTAAAGGTTTGTTTAACGAATCTCTCGATAAAGTGAACATTTTTTCCCGGTCCCTTGAAAAATACTCGATAAGTTGAATAAAATCAATATTAATTGGTTCCCTCGGTAATTGGAAGTTAAAGGAATAGTATCTTGCCTTTGAATTGTATCATTATTCTTGTCTCAAATAAATTGCCGTGTCATCCTGAATTTTGTCTTTCCTAATTTTCTACATTACAAAATCATCGTATCATCATGATAATATTTAGAGCAGATTGTTGAATTATAACAGATAAATTAGAATATTTATCTTGATTATTTCTAGGCGAAAAGTTATTTCAAAATTTTTATTTGCTAGAAACCTTCCCAGTACTATACTAAATAACTTCCCAAAGTTTCATGTCGATCCAATGAGTGGTTTGGTCAGGCATAAAGGCCAAACAAACAAACAAACAGACACACATACATTCATTTTTATATATATAGATATATATAAGAAATGAACCCAAATAAAACAAGAATTTTTCTTTTCAAATTTAACAGCCTTCTAATTTCCTTATCTGCTAGGAAAAGAGTTAATTACAGTAAGGTACAGGAAGTTGATTATATTTAGCCGAGTATTAATGGTTTCATTATCTGAATATTATTCGCACGCTATATTTCAATGTGTCAATTTAAGCGAATATACAAATTTAGACCTTAACAAATTGAAATCGTTTTTTTTTTAGATTCTCTTGAGTGTTTTATCAGATTTATTCTACCATTAAAGGCTGATAGCTTGATCTTAGCATTGTTCTCTTTTTCAATTAAAATGCATATATATATATATTGAATCGAAAAATAATATTTATTTACCAATATATGAATTGGCTGAACTTCAACCTTTTTTATTGTATTATTTGTAGTATTATTATTTTGGATTCAATATATAGGCCTTTTTAATTAAAGATCTATTTATGGATTGCTCTATTTTAAAAATTGTTCTTTTTATTGGTGCTTCATTTTTGCATTGTGGCTCAAAGCTACTTTAGACTGAACATATAAACATTCTAGTCGATGGGATGCTGTACTATTTTTCTGTTTTTGAATAGAATTGTTTGTGTATTTTAGGGATTCATTCTGGCCTTCCAGTTGTGACACTGATACTCATTTTCATCATCAATATCTTAGAGTTTTTGAGTTAATTGTTGATGATCTTAGAGAGAAAGAGAATGAGATTGAAACTGATTTATTACAATGTCCATATAAGATTATATAAGGTTAAATACAGAATAAATATAAATATGAGTGAATAGGATTATATAATGATAAATATATGAATAAATAAATGTAAATATATAAATTAATTGATGAATATACATATATATAAAATATATACAAGGTCTTCATCAGTGGGGCCCACCGCAGGAAAGACTTCGCCACCGATGGACTGCGAGAGTTTTCTCCCACAGGGTGGGCAGGTCTAGGTTTCGGGAGAGATAGAGAGATTAAACACATAAATACTACAGTATCATCCTCCTAAATTCGAATCTACATTTGAATAGGGAGATATCTACAAGTACATATATGAGATATATGAGATAGAGATATATGATATATAGATATATCTACTTGTATAGAGATATATTGTATAGAGTATAGAGATATCTAATTGCATTATCTATAAATAGATTGAAATGGTAGAAGCCGAAGACCAAACTTTGGGTGACTCCCGTAGTAATAGGTCTGGTTAAGGAAAGTGTTGTTTTCCACCTAATTCTAAACTTCCTTCTTTTCAAGATAGTTTGATGGGGTTTTAGATTTAGAAACATTTATCAAGCAGAAATTATGTAATATATTTTTCTCTCAATATATAATAAGTATTTAAAATATGTATATAATAATGTGTATATAAAATTTGTATTCATTATTAAGTTGTTAACGTGATAATCCTGTTGAAGGACTGACAAGTCCGAAAGCTTGAAAACAAAAAGTTGCACAAGAAACTTAAGTCTGGAAGCTTCATTTATTTCATAATAAGAAACATTTATAATGCGTCTATCATTTTTTTATTTATTATCATTTCAGACTACATATCTCCACAAGGGATGCTTGCGTCAAGCAAAAACACAAATTCAGAGACTATTTTACATAAACAATTGGTGAATTACAAGGTTTGAGTAAAAGTTTAAAGAATAAAAGGACATTAAAATCATGCTTGATTCCACATCCTACCTAGTAACAACCAATGGAATAAATAAAATATACATAGTTTAGAAACTTAGATTTTTGTATTCAATAAGTGGGAAAGTGTATTTATAAGAAAGACAAATATATAGATTAAATATATGTGAAGTATATGATTCAAAATAATTTTTATTAAAACCAAAATAACGCGTGATTTAACTTAAATCCTTTGCTGCTGTTCTGCTTGTCAATAAACATGTTTTAGTTATTTTCTATATTATAATTCAAACCTCGTAGAATTTGAAAATGTATACAGTTATTATATACATACACACAGCTTTATTAAGACCACCGGTCTTATACAGATTCACCACAGGAAGAAAGTAAGCATTGATGGAACTCCTGTACTCCAGGCAGCACAGAACCCAATACAGATTTTATATATATATAGTCTAGAGAGAGTTAACATTTCAAATCTACAAAAGTCGATTCGATTTAATTTGTTCCATGATATTTGGTTGTTGTTGTCGTGTCCAATGAAGAGTCTCAGATGTCTCCATGCATCTCTATCACAGCAGCAGCAAGTCCACTATCTTGGGTAGGCTATTCATTGGAAAATGGGTGCCGTTGCCATGTTAGTCACCTTGGAAACGAACCAGAATTTGGTCAAATATTCCAAAGGTCCAGGGGGGACCGCAGGGAGGTGTGGTCGAACTTCTCCCCCCCCATGATATTTTGTCGACCCAATTTCTTGACAAATCAAGAAAGCGTGTATGTAGTTGCCTTTTCTTGATTTATCCAGAAATTGAATTAGCCAAATATCATTGAAAAAGTCAAATCAACGTTTAGTTGATTTTTATTACACTAGATGGTGCTCTCTACCATCTAAAATTTTCATGTGAGCAGTCAGGATATGCCCCTTATTATTTTTTGTTTTTTATTATTATATATTAGAAGAGAAAATATTTCTAAAAAAAAGAATATAAAATAGTAACAATGCCTTTCTTCATTAATGCAAAGTACAAGCTTTCGGATCTTAGAAGAATTATAAAGATTCGAAAGCTTGCACTTTGCTCAATTAAGAAACGCATTGCTACAATTTATATTTCTTATTTAATATATATGTGTACCAAAATCGACATATTTCACCTTTAAATGCATTAGAATGATGAATAATATATTTTGGGTTATAACACTCCAGTTAAAAACGTGAGTTACCAATTACCAATTATTTTATTTCCAAAGCGCTATATCCCGCAAGGGATACTTGGCCAAACAAGGAAAAAAGTTTATTTACATAAGTTATTTACATTATTCAACGCATAAAATAGTAGAAAATTTAGAATGTATTTACAAAATGAATTGAACTTTAAATATGATTTTTTTATCGGAAATCAAATCGTGTTAAGTTCACAAACAACTAGTTCATTCTTCATTCTATAATCTTGAAATGCTGGGCAATCGATCAGTAGATGTCTTGAGGTTTGTTCCTCAATACCACAAAAGCAACTTGAATCCTCCTCTGCCTTTATTATATTTAAAAAACCTCTGAAATTTCCGTGGTTTGTAACAAATTGAGTATTATAAAAATTTGGACGAAAGTATTTAGGGATTTCTTGGGGAAAAAAGCTTAAGAAAGTTTTATTTTCTTCGTTTTTCAGAACATGCATTCTTGTTTTGAGAAAGGTATCTATAATTTCTGAAATAAATGGGTCATAAATTTGTTGATCATCTGTGGATAGGTTTCTCAGATCACACAGATATCATGATTCTGGATTCGATAAAGTCTGAGATCAGAGGAATTTTGGCCAAACTATGAACACAGCTATATGATGTGGATTTGTAGGCTTGTATGCACCATGTTAGTATTTGATATTGGGTTGAATTTAATTTTTGTAAACATTTTTTATTTAAATATTTGAACCAAATTTGAATCCATATGTAAGTATTGGTCTGAAAATGGATTTATATAAAGCTAGCCTTTTCTGGGCGCTTAGACCCCAAGATTTCCCACAAATTGAGAAGAGATAATTTTTAAAACGTTTTGTACGATTTACTATTTCTTCTATGTGGTATGTAAAATTTATTTTGTTTCTTCTTCTGTGATTGAGTTGGTGATAACAATTGAGCCACAACATCAGTTTAAGAAAATTCAACCAAAGCTAACAGTCAGTACTGGAATTCTTACCATTCCGCGCTAGCCCCACAATATTTATTATAAATTTCCGATTTGAAATCAATTCTATCATGACAATATAGATTTTCTGAAACAAAGTGGTATTTAGATGACCGCGACAACAAAAGATTCATATTTAGGGTGTTTTTAACTTAATAGAACCTCTAAATTTAAACCTACAGTATGTAAATAAGCACACCACATTTAGATGGTTTTTCACGATTTAAAAATGGAATGGAATCGGTGAAAGATGAGAAGCGTGGTGGACGTCCAATTATGCACAGGAACCCTGAAAAAACGAGCCAAATTTCAAAATTGATAAAAGAAAATCCACGAATAGGGGGGTTACGGGACATTGAGGAAGAAACAGGGATATCAAAATCATTAGTTGGATCGATAATTAAAGAAGACTTGTAGTTAAAGAAGACACCTTCAAAATTTGTCCCTAAAATGATCACAATCCAACAAAAGGAGAATCGCGTTGAAGTTGCCAAAAAATGCTTGAAATGGTGGAAGAAAACCCCAATTGGAAGGAAAAAGTAATAACTGGAGACGAGACATGGGTTTACGGGTATGACCCGTAAACAAAACGCCAATCCATGGAGTGGAAAGGAAAAGATGAACCAAGAACGAAGAAATCCCGAATTTGCAAGTCAAAAAACAAAGTCTTATTGGTCACGTTCTTTGACATAAAGGGAATTGTGCATTATGAATATCTAGAGGAAGGTCAAACAATCAATAAGGAGTCTTATTTAAACATTATGAGACGTGTACGTGAATCAATTCGTATGAAAAGAAGTGAAATGTGGAGTTCCAAAAATTGGATTATCCATCATGATAATACACCACCACACACCGCTACATATGTACTGACTTATTTGGCTAAACACGGCATTCAAATACTTCAACAACCTCCCTTTTCCCAAGACCTAGCTCCAAATGATTTATTTCTTCTTTCCTAAACTCAAAATGGCTCTAAAAGGAAGGAGATTTGACACTAGAGATTCCATCATAGCGGATTCGAAAAAGGTCTTGAAGAACATCCCGAAAGATGCCTTTTCTACTGGCCATCCTCGCACCGGCGAAATCGAGAATCAACCGGTACTTCGTCCAGGTCGGGCTGGGCCAGGCCATCGAGGACCCCGTTATCGCCTGGAGGAGGACTCAATGGCGGTGGGGAAGAACACCTGGCTGATCTTTTTCATGTAAATATTTTAAACTGTAACCTCTCTCCCTACTGTTGACTAGATGTAAATAAACTGTTTTTAATTGTAAAAAAAGATGCCTTTTCTAAATGTTTTAAAACATGGGAGAAGAGATGGAAATTATATATAGATGCGGGAGGGGACTATTTTGAAAAATATTAATAATTTTTTTTAATCATTCAATTTTTTTCTTATTTTTGACCAGTCTCATTATTTATTGGACACACCTTGTATACAATATTTTCTATATTTGGTTAATTGAGAATTCATCTAGGTCTTTGAGGATTCAAATGCCAAGTATAATACACCTCAAAAGATAACTCTTCTAAATTCTATTTTGATTGTATTTACAGTATATATATATTACAAACAAAGAAGGCCTATACTGACCACAAGCACATGTTCTTTTTAATATAAACACCTGAACTTTTTATTTTTTAAACATTTTCATATAATATGGTAACGGTTTAATTTATTGTTCTCTACATCTTTTGGCGAGAAAGCGAATCTTATGATTGTGTAGAGGGATTTAATACTTCTATAAAACCCGAAAACATTTTTGTTTTTACTCTAAACATACCAAATTTGATTGTAAATATATTTTTAATCTCATTTTGAAAAGTTATGTTAATATTTACTATAATTAAGACTATGTCTCTTAATTTATAAGAGAGTGAAGTAAACAATTTCTTCACTATAATTTCTAATAAAATGATAGAAGTGTTAAGTAATTGTATATTATATTTATTAATTATGCTCAAATAACAAAGGTAAATTTATAAAAAAGATTATTTAGAAGTATATTTTTGTAATAAATTCTAAAATAATTCTAAAATATTTCACAGAATAATTCAGGAAATGCAGAGTTGATAATACACATTCAAAAAAGCCAGGATTTGTTAATTTTTATTGATTATGGCAATAGATTTTTTTCATATATTATGCGAAAGTGAAATATTTTTAGCTTCTATTTGAAATCTAGATCTATGTGTTTTTTTTTTTTCATTCGCCTTATATTATGCATGTATTGGATAATTGAAAAAAAGCGCTTTCAGGTTAATTCAAATTGTGAGAGGGTGTGGTGTAAATATTTGTGAAAAAAGAATCAAAGGACAAGGTATTTATAAAAGGAGATAAAAACGTTTATTTCACAATAAAAGAGACCAGCTCAATATATTTCACATGCCATTCAAGTTTAAAGCTTTACAGAATCATTTTTGAATAAGAAATTTGGTATTCTGGAATTAATTGAACAGCACGTTCGTCAAAGGGCTGGGAATTATTAGTAATGATGTCCATGGTGCTTATGATGACCATGGTGATGACCGTGGTGATGTCCGTGATGGTGTCCATGATGATGCCCGTGATGGTGACCATGTTTGTGGCTGTGGTCATGTCCGTGCTTGTGGTCATGATGGTGGTCATGTCCATGCTTATGTCCGTGCTTGTGTCCATGGTCGTGGTGGTGTTTGTGGTGATGGTGGTGATCGTGGTGATGCTCATGATGATGAACGTGCTTGTTGTCGTGATGATGATCATGTCCGTGTTTGTGACCATGGTGGTGATCATGTTTGTGTCCGTGGTCATGCCCATGCTTATGGTCTTGGTGGTGATCATGCTTGTGATCATGGTCATGACCATGTTTATGTCCGTGATGATGCCCATGTTTGTGATCATGTCCATGCTTATGGCCATGGTCATGATGTCCATACTTATGTTCATGGTGCTCATACTTATGTTCGTGATGATCATACTTGTGACCATGTTCATGTCCACCATACATATGACCATAACCATGTCCATGTTTGTGATGCCCATCATCATGGTGCCCGTACTTAGATTCAGCCTCATTAAAAGCTTCCATGTAGTGCTGATAGGACGGTAGACTCTGACTTCCGTAGCGCTTGAGAAGTTCAGGATTGCTGTTCAGGTACTTGTCCCATTCTGAAAGCCAATCTTCCTGGATCGACAGAGGGACTTTCTTGATGGACTCTATGGGGGCGGTGGCGATGGACTTGCCCCATGCCAAGCCGGCCAGTCCGAGCAACAACTGCAACAAAAAAAGGTTGGTACAAAGAAACACAATACAGAAAGCAAGATTATACAGGTAATACTTCTTGGTAACTGCTAAAAATTTGAACACTAATTCTCGATAACTCTTGTCTTTCTAATTTCCAAATTTCGAATATCAATCAAATTTAATTCGTATATAGGCAGAAATATAAAAAATAATTTAATTGGTGAATAGCTTTGTCTTAATTTTTGGGTGAGTGGCTAACAGATAGGATAACAGATATACAGATGATAAACACCCACACATGATGCTAATTCTTTCACCATAAAAACATATATTCAAAAAATGCATATATGGTATTTGACTATACAATACTATTTTTCAAGATATAATATTATACGCGAAATATATATCAGCCTATATGTAAATTATCAATGATAATAATCTTATTTTTAATACAAATAATTAATTGGTGAAACCGCTGGGAGGGTTCACCACTGATCAGCCAACCCCTCCCAATATATTTTTTCATTGCAGCAAGGGCAGTAGAAGTTTGTATTATGTATAAAAGAAACATTCGTGCTTTTAATTCCTTTCATTGTATATGTATAGATGGCACGTTATTGCTTTGTGTCAATATATCTCTACCAAAATAAAAGGACAAGGCTTAAATACCCATTTTTCTTCGAGAACCTTTATACACTTTATACTGCATACCTATATTTATAATCTGAAAGGTTCTAGAGAAATGATTCTAGAAGATGTACGTTGAGACTTTTCGAATATTGTGAGGTATCAATATATAATAAATATAAATACATAATCTGAAATGTGTTTGTCATGAATAAAATATTTGAAAATTTATGAGAAAAATTCCGTGAGCCAACAGCACGAAACGCATAGGTAGTTGGAATTTCTTGATTCATCATGAAAATGGGTTAGCCAATAATTATGGAGTGAATCTACATCAATATTTAGTTTATATTAGTTATATTGGTTGGCGTTCTGCTATCTGAAATGCTAAGATGAGCGGTCAGGAAATGTCTTTTTAAAAATATTTACAATGTATCATAGCATTATATATTTCCAATAAAAAATATTATGTTAGTAAATAACGAAGCGCTTATAAGCGCTAAAATTTTCTATATCACATAATCGCAACTACTATAAAATGGTATTGGAGAGTAAATGCAATTTGTAATATAAGATTTTCATAATATTCGTAAAATATATATATATATATTAGATAATAAAAAGGCATATATTGAATTTAATAAAATATATATTTTTTTGCCAATATTTCGGCTGGCTGAACGCCAAAATTTATCGAGGCATTACAATTTTGTATACACAAACTCTGCGCCGCACATTTGTGTATACAAAAATGTAATGCCTCGATAAATTTTGGCGTTCAGCCAGCCGAAATATTGGCAAAAAAATATTTTATTAAATTCAATATATGCCTTTTTATTATTTAATGAATTAAATATGATTGCTCTATTTTTTAAAAAAATATACGAAAAACAATAGAAAAAAAGTGGGTCAGGTGTTGATATTAAAAATAATATTTTATATATATTAACATTCGATAAAATTTAAAGCAAAGGAAGACTAAATACGAATCAAACGAAAGAAGGTGGGGTGTTGTTCAATAAAATACATTGAAAGTTAAAAAATAGAATCAAAGTTTTAAAGGTAAATATATTGGAAAATATTACATATATATTTAACAGAGAGAACAGAAAAAATATAAAATATTATTGAAAACTATTTCTGAATTGAAAAAAGTATCTGGAAAATTTAGAGCAAAAGAACCAGGTAGTAAGAACCAAGCAATAGAAAGTGAGAGGTTGTTGACAAAGGCACCTACCAGTAAGGGACCCATGGTGGAAGTGCTGGGGATCATCCGGCGCGGTATATATATAGGGCTGTGAAAGGAGGTGGGGCTGACCTATTTGTTTCGTCGTCTGCAACCTTATAATCTATATATATACTTTAGAAACCTTTTACAACATATTATATATATTATTTGTGTATAATTCAGAAGATTGTTGTGTTTAGTGAGATTGGGAGCTTCGTTTTTATTATGTATCGGAATATTTGCATATCAGCTGTAGTCTGGTATGTAAATATGTGTTATGTAGGCCCACCCCGCCTCACCGTGATATTATATTTTCTTTTCGATATTTTTTTTATATGCACACCAAATAATTATAATATCACATCAAATTTTGAGATATTTTGAAATATAGAGGTTTCTAGATTGAGAAAGCATAATATATACTTATTTGCCATATAGAGATATGTATCTATATTATATGTATTTTCTAAACTATCACGTGAATAGGTTTTAAAAACTTCAAAAAATATTAACTCTTATTTCTAAAAATGATTTTTTTTCTATATCCATTTAGAGTTATTTATAAAGATGTGTGCGATATAATATTTTCACAAAAATACATTTTAAAATTTTCTACAAATTCCTTACAATGAATACAAAGAAAAACTTTAGAAAATTTTTAAAAATTAGGTGAGGTTTAAAAATTTCCCTTTTTCCGAATATGTTTTGGTTAATTTTTCTTAGGTAATTTTTTTTGCAAAATTTGACCAAAATTTTCATTATCATATCATACACATCAACTAACTAACATATCAACTCTTTCAGAAGTTATTTCCTCCAGAAGCTGTATCTAAACCATACTACAACATAATTTAATTTTATTATTGTAATATCTCTACATTTACACTTCTTAAATCTTTATGAATATCTTGATTATGAAGATAAATTCGATATATGTGTGCTTATTTCGTGAAATAAAGGCTGTGCAAGTGAATAATATGTTTTTCTCCCTTAGATAAACTGTAATAACAGAAAGAGAAAAGATGGTTGAGAGGAAGTTAATGTATAACAATCAATGCTTGGCAGAACTATGAAAAAAATTGAAATTGTTGGTTAACGTTTTTTTAGCTATTATTTCTAAAGATGGAATCAATTAATGATTGGTTAATTGAAAATGAGTAGTTTCCTGGATCTTGTTTTTGGATCCCCCATTCCAGAATCATTGTTCATGGCTTTTTTATTGCTTAATATCCCTAATATCTTTGGAAAATATTTTTCCAGAGAGACTTTGGTTCTAAATGTCAAAAGATGTTTTAAGTTAGATTGCACTCTGTGATCAAGCTGACAGATAACGTTTGTTTGTTAACTAGATTTCATAGCTTTTTTTTGTTAATATCGAAATATTCAAATGTGATTACTAATAAAGCAATAATTTCTTATTTTTTGGCTCAGTATTGTATTGTTTTTGGCTCAGTATTGTATTGTTTTTGGCTTAGTATTGTATTGTTTTGGCTCATTATTTTATTGCTTTTGGCTCAGTATTGTTTTGTTTTTGGCTCAGTATTGTAATGTTTTTGGCTCAGTATTGAATTGTTTTTGGCTCAGTATTGTCATGTTTTTGGCTCAGTATTGTAATGTTTTTGGCTCAGAATTTTATTGTTTTTGTCTCAGTATTGAAGTGTTTTTGGCTCAGTCATTCTAGAAACGTATTTCATAGTTTCTTTAAATGTTCAATTCTCGTAGGATCTTTGGGAAATATTTTTTGCTATTCCTATAAAGTTTCCTTGTATACAACTTTTGCCTCCTCCCTAATTTAGAAAATTTGAACAAATGGTGGTTCTTGGTTGACCTGTCTTTTAAGACTCGATTTAAAATACGTCAATAGATGTTGTAAGTTAGATTGCAATTCTGCGATCTAGATGGGAGAGAAGCATATGTATAAGAAATGAACCTAAATAAAACACGAATTTTTCTTTTTAAATTTAACAGCCTTCTAATTTCCTTATCTGCTAGGAAAAGAGTTAATTACAGTAAGGTACAGGAAGTTGATTATATTTAGCCGTGTATTAATGGTTTAATTTTCTGAATATTATTTGCACGCCATATTTCAATGTGTCAATTTAAGCGAATATACAAATATAGACCATAACAAATTGATATCGTTTTTTTTTTTAGATTCTCTTGAGTGTTTTATTAGGTTTATTCTACCATTAAAGGCTGATAGCTTTATCATAGCATTGTTCTATATTTTAATTAAAAAGGCATATATATTGAATCAAAAATAATCATTTATTTGTAAAAGGACTAAGGCTAAGATTGTAGAAATTAAACTCTTAAAATCACGATCATTAAAACAATAATAAACAATAAGAGGAGCTTCTTGTGTAAATTTCTTTATTACCGCAAGCTTTCGAACAGAACGTTCTTCAACGGGCGTGGATAGTAAAAACGTACTAACATGCTATTAGAGGAGAAAAACTAATATATACACCAATAAATTTACATATTGAAGAGATAATAGCGTAAAAAGAGAATACAACATAAATATTTAAAATGAAATTTACATAATACAAACGTGAAGACTAAAAAATAAGCAATAAACTTGAATGAGACTAAAAACTAAGGTACCTTAGTTTTTAGTCTCATTCAAGTTTATTGCTTATTTTTTAGTCTTCACGTTTGTATTATGTAAATTTCATTTTAAATATTTATGTTGTATTCTCTTTTTACGCTATTATCTCTTCAATATGTAAATTTATTGGTGTATATATTAGTTTTTCTCCTCTAATAGCATGTTAGTACGTTTTTACTATCCACGCCCGTTGAAGAACGTTCTGTTCGAAAGCTTGCGGTAATAAAGAAATTTACACAAGAAGCTCCTCTTATTGTTTATTATTGTTTTAATAATCATTTATTTAACAATATATAAGGTACCTTAGTTTTTAGTCTCATTCAAGTTTATTGCTTATTTTTTAGTCTTCACGTTTGTATTATGTAAATTTCATTTTAAATATTTATGTTGTATTCTCTTTTTACGCTATTATCTCTTCAATATGTAAATTTATTGGTGTATATATTAGTTTTTCTCCTCTAATAGCATGTTAGTACGTTTTTACTATCCACGCCCGTTGAAGAACGTTCTGTTCGAAAGCTTGCGGTAATAAAGAAATTTACACAAGAAGCTCCTCTTATTGTTTATTATTGTTTTAATAATCATTTATTTAACAATATATAAGGTACCTTAGTTTTTAGTCTCATTCAAGTTTATTGCTTATTTTTTAGTCTTCACGTTTGTATTATGTAAATTTCATTTTAAATATTTATGTTGTATTCTCTATTTACGCTATTATCTCTTCAATATGTAAATTTATTGGTGTATATATTAGTTTTTCTCCTTTAATAGCATGTTAGTACGTTTTTACTATCCACGCCCGTTGAAGGACGTTCTGTTCGAAAGCTTGCGGTAATAAAGAAATTTACACAAGAAGCTCCTCTTATTGTTTATTATTGTTTTAATAATCATTTATTTAACAATATATCAGTTGGCTGAACGCCAACCTTTTTCAAGGTATTAAAAGTATTTTAAATAAATATCTATTTATGGATTGCTCTATTTTCAAAATTGTTCTCTTTATTGGTGCTTCATTTTTACATTGTGGCTCAATGCTACTTTAAGCTGAATATATAACCATGCTAGTCGATGAGATGGTGAACTATATTTCTGTTTTTGAATTGAATTTCTTGTGTATTTTATGGATTCATTCTAACCTTCCAGTTGTAGCATTAATACTCATTTCCATCATCAATATTTTAGAGAGAGATACATTTTTATATTATAAAAAGCATGTATTGGATTGAATAAAATATTTATTTGCCAATATTGATAGAATTTTTTTTCAATTCAATATTTGCCTTTTATTATCTAAATATTTAAATATGGATTGCTCTATCAATTTCTTAGAGTTTTTAAGATAATTGTTGACGATCTCAAAGAGAGTGAGAGAGATTGAACAGTATACTACAGTATTTTTTATTAATTTAATTCAAAGCGCTATATCCCCCTAGGTACACTTGCGCTGTCATACATATATTCCTTTACATATATCTATACATATATGTGATATGATCCTGTCGACTCTTCTGTGATATGATCCTGTCGACTTTCGATGTGACAATATAGTGGTAAATGTGGTGAGGAGAGAAATAATCACACGACGATTTGGAATAGGAATCTGGAAGCCATCCGAGAGGGAAAGGTGTAGCGAGAGCGCTGTCCGCTGAACGACTGTTTTTCCCTGTGTACACAACCGGGGGCTAATCAGGATAGTCGCCAGGTGGTGACGCCCCCCCTCAGGAATGTGGCCAAAAATGGTCGTAAGTTAGTTGTCTAAAGTGTCTCGCTTTAGCTGCCCAGCTCTCTCTCGTTGGCTGTTGGTTTGTTTTATTAATCCTGGAAGAGCATATATTATGACATATATGTAGTATATTTTAAGGTAGATAGAGCACAATCTTCTTCTAATGTTTATTATATCCCCATATCTGTATATAAAAATATGTATCGACCTTGTATAATAATAGAAATGACAAATAAAACAAAAGGAGTAGAGGTAGTCCAGACGACAAAGACCAGACGAACACGTGTTTATGATAATGAGTTCGATTACCCCGTCAACAGGTGGCCAGACGTAATAATTAATCAGCGCTTGACAGGTGGCGTGATTAGGACAGCCAATCAGAACTCGTCAACAAGAGCCAGAGTCGAGTATATAAGCCCCCCAAGATTGGGACAAAGGAAGTAGTTGTTTCAGTTGTTTCAGAGCGACGCTGTCATACGGTCAGTCAGACTTCTCACCCCTATCCGCGATGTAGACTTAGGGCATCCGTGACGTCCATGGTCCGACTACCTTCTTCCGTGGTCTACCTCTACTTCTTGGAGTTACCACATAGACCTGCTTCTGTCTCTTGCTGTCCCAGTGCGGGAATCCCATCACGCACCCACTACCACGACTGCCCAGCACATTCCACCTCGGGATTACTACAGAACCCGTTAAAGTCGACAGGATGACTGAGAACAGCGGCATGCAGAGGATGACGGAGGTCAGGGACGACTACGTCGCGGATGCCCTCACCAACATACAGCCCCACTGCGAAGACCGAGTAAGCCACCTAAAAGACGCCATGCGAGGACTAGCTGCACCTCGCACCGAGGAGGTCATTATCGCCCCCATCGACATCTACTGCGCCACGAACATCTTCCTCCATCGGCTCGAACAGGCAGACAAGAATCATCGAGAAATCCTGACATTGCCCCGTCAGCCAACATCGACGATGTCCCATGGCAACCATCGCAAAAAGTGATCACCAAGCCTCATCGCAGCCCACTCCACAAGACCCATTCAAGACATCCATCTGGTAAGAGAATTTTCTCTACAGAACTATTTAATGTAACACTATCTCCGTTTGCTCTGAATTAATTATTCGATACCATTTTAATAGCAATAACATTATTATTATAAATCCTTCAAGTTCATTATTTTACCTTTTTTATAGCATTTAAATTCAAATATTAAATCTTATACACCCTCATTTATCAATTTTTACTTTATTTTAAGCAACTTTTTAATTTAAATTAATTAATTTCAATTTTTCATAAAAAAAAAATCATATTGTATTTTAATTACTCGAATCATATATTCTAAACTTATTTGTGAGTTTTTTTTAATACCTTATTTATGGCCATAGTATTAATAATTAAATTTATTACGCTCTTTATTTTACTTAACCTATTACTATTTCAATTGATATTTCTCAATATTTAAAAGTTTTAAAAAATAGTCCTAGATTTGTATTTTTATAAATATCAATTTTAAATTATCTCATCTCAAAATGTGCCTCCCATTTTCCCCCACAATTACAAATACAATTATAAATGTAATATGCGAAAACTAAATAACAGACAATAAAATTTCCATACCCCATTGCATTTCATTCCTACCTGTGTTAAATTGTCATTTACGAAACTCTACCGAATTTTGTACCCATGCCATAACCTTTTCTCTTAAAAAAATTCGTAAATTCATTATTTTATCATTTTCTAAACCTAATCACCGCTTATAATCTCCAATCTAGCGATTTGTCTGTGCGTCTTAACGCGACAACAAATTCAAGGTCGCACTGATCTCCCCCTAATTGTTTTTTTTTTCTTCTACTTCATCTCTCCCTCCCTTGTTACATCATTAGCATCCATCATTAGCAGAGACAGTCCTTCTTACTGCAACACTCTTACCTGTCAATCAATCAATTATAGGCCTTCCATACTTCTCTCGTCTCTTGATCATTTTCCATTGGCCTTCTATGCCTTCGTTCTAACCACCCCTCGTCCATCGCAGAGTTCCTGTTTGCCGACTTTTTATTTACACCCAGGTCACCGTCCCAGCATTCTTTATTTCATTCTTTTTTCCTCAAACCCGGGTTCAATCAATCAATGGCAACAGTCGAGCCCTGTTTTCACAATCTACCTCCATCCTCTAACCTCTTCAACGGTTCCTGAGACTCCTGCTCGTCAACATTTTTTAATTTTTATTTTTTAATGATCCATCGACCTGGTACACTCTTCCTCCCCATGTTAATTCCACACGGAGAGCTTGGGTAACCAGCGAGATTTTTTTTTCTCTAATGCTCGACCCAGGCCATCACAGCACGATGCGCCCACTCATTTTTCGTTTAATTTTATTTTTTATCTGGTCGAGCTCAATCACCGACAGCAGCGCAGCTCTTGAGCCACCATCTCTTTTTAACCTTCTCTAAGAAAAGATTTCTTTCCCATATTCCCCCATTAACTACCTCTCCTTCGATCTTCACACCTTTTGCCCATCTGATCTAATGCTACTTACAGAGCATCTTGAGATTGCTGAACCCTGAAAACAATACTTCGCTTCTAAACTCGTATTGCAGGGCAGGACTCCTGAGATGTCCTTTGCAGAAACCAATTCAGACCTTCTTCCTTCATTCCTCACTGCGTCACTACCTATCGCAAACCTTTTGTTTAAGTCAATTTTCTTTTATATTTTATTTTACTTTTATTATCTCTACTTCTCCTCCTTCCTGTATCACATCCCTGAAACTATGTTGTAAATATTCAAGACACCTTAAGTAACACACTATTGTGCGTGTTTACTTTAAATTTATCCTTCCTATGTACTCCTCTTATATATTTTTTGTAGTTTTATAATTTTATATCAATGTGTCACCACTACTCCCCTTTATCTTTATTTTTATTCTAGTAACTAATTTTTTTGTGCCCCAAATTATTTCCCATTTAATAGGTTTACTAACTTTTCTCTCATTTATTTGTAAATAGACTTACAGTTTACCTAGTTTATTGGTGTTGGACTTTGTTTTTTTTAACTTACCAATGTAGATAAAACATTTCACTATTCATCAATAATATCATTTTGTTTATTAACCATCAACATTAATGCCATCAACTACCAATCAATCCTTTATATATCATTATCTTTAATATATTTAATTAATTTTAATTTTCTTTTTTCTCATCATGTTTAGACTTAGCATTTTACAACTTCAACTATTTTAGGCACCGTCTTAAAAAACCTACACCTAACAATATTTATAATATTTCTTAAATAGATAAAACATTTATCATTTTATTTTTCTTAATAGATTTTCAAAATGTTATTTTTGACGCTTCCCTTACAACCTCTTAACTCTATCCCATGAACCTTTCCTCCCAACCTTTCCCTCCATCAAGAGTTTATTGTTCGTCAGCCATTTTCTTTTTTTTTTTAGTGATTAACCTAACTAGAAGACCCTTCCTCGCTGTACATCTCCCAACAGTGAGCTCAGGAGACCCAGTTAGATTTTTTTTTTCTCTCATCGTCCGGCTCATCATTTTTTCATTTTTCAACTTTTTCTTTTCACCATACAAGCCGGACACAATCAAAATTGGCAGCAATAACTCTCTTACACCCACCTCTCCTTTTCCGCATCCTTCAAACCTCCAACCTTCCAAGGGATTCCAGTTCGCCGAACATTTTTGTTTTTTTTCATTGATTAATCCGACTGGAACAATCCTTCCTCACTATACCATTCCCGATAATGAGTTCAGGATATCCAGCGCGATATTTTTTTTTTTCTCATCGCCCGACGCATCATATCAATTCATCATTTTTTCAACTTTTCACTTTTTTTCACAATTCAATCGGGCACAATCATTATGGGCAACAGGGATCCCTCTTACCTCTACCTCCCCCTTTTACCTCCATCAATCTTCCCACCTCTTTCCGCTGTCTGAGCTAATGATGCAGACGGAATATCTTAGGCCTTCTGTTAATGAAAACAATGCCTCACTTAAACAAGTTCGCATTGCATTGCAGAATGTTTGGGATACTACTTTTGCAGAAACATGCTCAGATACCCCCTTTTCCCTTTTTCAACCTTAGCGTCACATTATAAGTTCAGTCAATAAACTAACTTCATTTTTTTTTCTCTCATCTTTAATACAATAAGATATTATTTTCCTTGTACGATTCATTTTACCATAGTTACCATTTTGTATTATATACCTTCTCTTAATCTTTTATCATTCATTTTGTACGTATTCATTGATACACCACCATTACAACATCTTTCTCTTTTTATAACTTGTAGCTTAATAATAATTTTAACTAATTTGTATACAAATTATTTCTTTTATTTTTTATAATAGGTTTGTTAGGTTATCATTCATTACATGTCATTCCCCCAACCAAACCTTCATCACCGGGGACACATTCTGTAGTATATTTTAAGGTAGATAGAGCACAATCTTCTTCTAATGTTTATTACAACCCCATATCTGTATATAAAAATATGTATCGACCTTGTATAATAATAGAAATGACAAATAAAACAAAAGGAGTAGAGGTAGTCCAGACGACAAAGACCAGACGAACACGTGTTTATGATAATGAGTTCGATTACCCCGTCAACAGGTGACCAGACGTAATAATTAATCAGCGCTTGACAGGTGGCGTGATTAGGACAGCCAATCAGAACTCGTCAACAAGAGCCAGAGTCGAGTATATAAGCCCCCCAAGATTGGGACAAAGGAAGTAGTTGTTTCAGTTGTTTCAGAGCGACGCTGTCATACGGTCAGTCAGACTTCTCACCCCTATCCGCGATGTAGACTTAGGGCATCCGTGACGTCCATGGTCCGACTACCTTCGTCCGTGGTCTACCTCTACTTCTTGGAGTTACCACCTAGACCTGCCTCTGTCTCTTGCTGTCCCAGTGCGGAAATCCCATCACGCACCCACTACCACGACTGCCCAGCACATTCCACCTCGGGATTACTACATATATATACAATAATTTTACGCCGTGAATAGAGTAGTCATATGATATTAACAACGAGAAAGAGAGAAAAAAAAGAACGGTGTACAAAAGAAAGAAGTGCCTGGCAATATGTACAATCAGTATAATATAAATTTTCAGTTTCTTAAAAGATATTTGTGTTGCTATATAATTTAAAATATATCTACAAAAGGTATTGAATTTAATATACATTTATTTACTGGAAATAAAAATACTTGGATATGTTACTATAAAATTATTGTCGATTCTATAGTCTTGAAAAACAGGAAATACTACAGTATCATTCTCCAGAATATTTGAATCCACATTTGAAAAGGAAGGGGTATATCATCTATAAATAGAATGAAAGGTAGGAACTGAAGACCAAACTTTGGGTGACTCCCGTGGTAATAAGTCTGGTTAAGGAAAGTGTTGTTTTCCACCTAATTCTAAACTTCCTCCTTTCAAGATAGTTTGATGGGGTTTTAGATTTAGAAACATTTATCAAGAAGAAATTATGTAATATATTTTTCTCTCAATATATAATAAGTATTTAAAATATGTATATAATAATGTGTATATAAAATTTGTATTTATTATTAAGTTGTTAACGTGATAATCCTGTTGAAGGACTGACAAGTCCGAAAGCTTGAAAACAAAAAGTTGCACAAGAAACTTAAGCCTCGAAGCTTCATTTATTTTATAATAAGAAACATTTATAATGCATCTAACTTATTTATTCATTTATTATTATTAAATCAGACGCGATTTCCTCACAAGGGATTACTGCGTTAAAGAACAACACTAAATCCGGAGACTATTTTACATAAACAAATGGTGATTTACAAGGTTTGAGTAGAAGTTTAAAGAAGAAAATAAAGAAAAGGATATTAAAATCATGATTGATTCCGCATCCTCTACCTAGTAACAACCAATGAAATAAATTAAATATACATAGTTTAGAAACTTAGATGTTTGTATTTAATAAGTGGGAAAGTGTATTTATAAGAAAGACAAATCTATAGATCAAATATATGTGAAGTCTGTGATTCAAAATAATTTTTCTTAAAAAAAAAAATAAATAAAAATAACGCGTGATTTAACTTAATTCCTTTGCTGCTGTTATGCTTGTCTATAAATAGGTTTTAGTTAAATTTCAAATATGATTCCAAACCTCGTAGAATTTGAAAATATGTATAGTTATTATATGCATATACACAACTTTATTAAGACCACCGATCTTATACAGATTCACCACAGGAAGAAAGTAAGCATAGATGGAGCTCCTGTACTCCAGGCAGCGCACAACCCAATACAGTTATTATATATAGTCTAGAGAGGGAGATAACATTTAAAGTGTACAAAAGTTGACTTGATTTAACTTGTTTCATGATATTTGGTCGACCCAATTTCTTGAGAAATCAAGAAAGCGCGTAGGTAGTTAGTTGCCTTTTATTGAATTATCCAGAAATTGAATTAGCCAAATATCATTTAAAAAGTATAATTAACGTTTAGTTGATTTTATATCACTAGATGGTGCACTATCATCTAAAATGTTCATAATAGAATAATATAATAGAAGAGAAAATTTCTATAAAGTATAAAATAAGACTATAAATAGTAGGAATGCGTTTCCTTATTTGTGCAAGGTACAAGCTTTCGGATATAAGAATGATTATAAAGATACGAAAGCTTGTACTTTGCACAAATACAGAAATGCATTTCTACTGTTTATATTTTCCTATTTAATATATATGTGTAACTAAATCGACATATTTCACCTTTAAATGCATTAGAATGATGAAATAATATATTTTAGGTTATCACACACTCTCTCTCTCTCTTCAGTAAGAAACGTGAGTTGGTGATAACAAATGAGCCACAATATCTGTTTCAAAAATTCAACCAAAGCTAACAGTCAGTACTGAAAATATAGATACTTCGGCCAGTAAATCTTTTTATTACCTCGACGTTTTGACAAAAATCTTTTGTCTCGTAAGTAGCAAACAAAAATTAAACATTTGTTTGAAATATGTTTAATTTTTGTTTGATCCTGACGAGGACAAAAGATTTTTGTCAAAACGTCGAGATAATAAGAAGATTTACTGGCCGAAGTATCTTTATTTTCAAGAAATATGAATACCAGCCAGGCAGCCTCTATCTTTACGACGTATCGTCACAGTACAGTCAGTACGATCAGTACTGATATTCTTACTATTTCACGCTAGCCCCACAATATTTATTATAAATTTCCGATTTGAATTCAATTCCATCATGAAAATATGGATTTGCCGAAACAAAGTGGTATTTAGATGACCGCGATAACAAAAAAACATATTTAGGGGGTTTATAACTTAATATAAAATCTAAATTCATAGCTACCGTATTATAAAATACGGTCCTTTTTATATTTATATCTTGCGACTCTGTAAATTTCCCTCGTGGCTTATCTTTTGTTTACAATTCATAGTTTTGTCCTTGCCTTACATAAATTGTTGTCTCCTCCTGTAGTTTTTGTCTTCTCTAATTTTTCACATGGCAATATTACACAGATCGGTCACCAATTCAACATAACAGAAACTAAATGCCACTTCAATAATATTAAGAACAAATATCAACGGCTACTTTTAGAATCTCTAATTTCTAATCAATATAATAGCCTAAACAGAAAGATACCATCACAATACCTTAGATATCTTAGAAGAAATCAATTGATCAATTTTATAGGTTCTGGTTGCCCTGAAGATGTAAATAGACAAATTCCATAACATTGTGAAATTACATTTTAATTTTTGAATTTCAGTTGTAAATATCCACGTTGCGCGCGTTTGTATTTGTAAATATTTCATGTAAGATATAGTCGATATATTTTTAAGCCCTTTGAAGAGTGATTATCACTTGAAAGCTAGCAATTTAAAATAAAAAGAAATTCATTGTGAAGAAATATTTTGTAATTTTAAAAACATAGTAGTCAAGAAGGCTGCAGTCTGGAGAGTTAGGAAGTCAAATATCAGGACTCCAGTGACTGGGGATGTTAAGTGTTAGCTACGATTGTGCCTTTTTCCTCGTGGGTTGTAGCTGAATCCTATTGGAAGGCTTCATCCAATGCTATTCCCAGAGTTTCCAACAAGACGCCAGTTATTGATCGTCGTTGCAAACTAACGGCCTCAAGCCGGTAACAAAGCCACAACACCAGCTTTGGTAAATTGAGAAGTGTCCACCTGGAGATCATGGGAGAGGCACCTTATTCTTATATATCCATACATATTAAAATATTATTTCATTTAAAAATATATTTCATAGATTCAAATATTCTGTTTAAATCTACCACCAGATGTCGCTACTTTCCCTATATAAAACCGATTGTTGTTGTTTCACGTTGGCCGGCTCAAAACTTTTGTACATTATGTAAATAATATTTTGTTTTTCCTTGTTCTTCTCTCCTTAAGCCAGGCATCACTTTAATCAAATTATGTTTTTTTATATATTCCATAAGTTCAATTAAAGCAATATCTGATCCAAACTATTTTAATTATTATTCTTTCAATATTTTTAACCTTCTCAGCAATTACCAATACCATTTAGTTCTAAAAAGAACAGCAAATAATTAACCATAGCATAATCCTTAATCAAGCATAAAATCTCATTATTTTTTATAATATACATATATATTGAAAATGAATAAGGCATATCCTGACCAGGAGCACATGTCCTTTTTAGATGAAATCAACTAAACATTGATTTAACCTGTTCCCTGATATTTGACCAACCCATTTACCTGATAAATCAATGTTTAGTTGATTTCTGCTCCACTAGATAGCGCTCTGCCATCTAAAAAAACACATGTGATCATGGTCAGGATATGCCTCCTTTAATTTTAATATCAACACCTGAACTTTTTATTATTTTCTTTAAATTGTTTTTTCCATATATATATATATATTATGATGCATTAGCGCGCCATCTGTTAGAAAAATTCGAAACTATTATAGACGCGTATGATTCCTTTTAAAAATAAACAATTTCTACTGTCCTTACTGCAATGAAAAATTTAATGGGAAGGACTGGCTCACAGTGGTGAACTCTCCCAGTGGTTACACCAGTTTAAATCATACGCGTCTATAATAGTTTCGAATATCTAGATGTTTTAACTGCTGTCTATTATTTTACAATTATTATTTTATTTATACAATTAAATGGCCTCTAACTTTCTCTTATAATCCACAGGTTTATGCTTTCTAGAACATCCTACTTCTAACATATTTTGGCTGATTGCTTTCTGATAAGCTTTTTCAATGGGATACGTGCAATAATCTCTATAATTTGTTCAAATCGGATTAATATCTTTCTTTGAGATATTGTTGTTTTTTTGTTGATGATTGACAGACTTCTTCTTTCAAATGTATTATTTATTATACATACATTACAATAAGAAAACACAATAAATACAAAAGATAATAATGGCTATATATTTTTTTCATCAAGTTTTGTTCATCACTTTTAACAACAACAAATTTTTTATTAGGTTATCATCATATCCAATCTCACAGAATATATATATATTTTTATAAAATTAAATATTCCAACAGATTTAAATACCGAATATAATACATCACAGAAGATATTTATAATTCTCCTAAATATATTTTCTGATTTTTAGTAAGATACGATAGCGACTTAATACATTGTTCACTTCCTCTTTTGGTGAGAAAGTGAATTTTCTGAATTCGTAGAGAGATTGCGAAGTACTATAAGACACCAAAAAACTATTTATTCTTCTGACTATGAATAAACATACCTCATTATATCTTTATGATTTATTGATGAATTATATTCTATGTGCCTAATACAAATATTTTAAAATATAAGATAGACCTCTTTTTTTTTCTTCTTCAATATTTTAAGATATTTAACTTATTCTGATCGTAACTTTTATAATCATTTTTAATGCAGAAATTTCCCCCACCTACTTTGTATTTAACTTATATTAACAATTATTCTGATTGAGATTATGTCTCTTAATTTATACGAGATTGAGAAGAGGACGACTACCTGTATATTTGAATAAAAAAGTAAAAAGGTAAATTATTTATATTCGGTATGCTCAAATAACAAAGAAAAGTGAAAACGTGATAATCTAGAAACGTATGTTTATAATGAATGTCCAAAAATATCAATAAAATATATTCAAAATATTTTGAAATTAAGAGATGATGATAAATCTTTAAAAAGGGTAGAATTCTTTCATATTCATTGAAATAGGTAGTAGCATTTCTTTCTTATATATTATGAGAGAACGGAGTTTATTGTACATTTTAAAATCAAATCTTAATATTCTTTTGTGTTTTTTTTTATTCGCGTTATTATAGACATTGAATAATTAAAAAATAACGAAATTTTATTTCTGTGATAAATGTACACTTCGGACAGGTAGAGTTTTTTATTTTCTCAACGCTTCAACAAAATTCTTTTGTCTTCGTCAGGAGAAATAAATAAAAATAAAGTATTTGGTAAAGCGTTAAAAATTGTTCTGCGCTTTGCCAAATGATTCATTTTATTTATTTCTCCTGACGAAGATAGAATATTTTTGTTGAAACTTTGAGAAAATAAAAAAATCTAACTGTCCGAAGTGTCTATTTATCACAGAAATATGAATGCCGCCCAGGCAACTTCTATCTTCAATGAATTTTTAGTTCAATTCAAATTGAGAGAGAATGTGGTTTAAATGAATGTGAAAATAATTAAAGAAGAACAAGGTTTTAATAAAAGGATAAAATTTTATTCATTAAAAGAGACCAGCTCAATATATTTCACGTGCCATTCAGGGTTGACGGTTTACTGAGTCATTCTTGAAGAAGGAATCTTGGTAGAACCATTAGGAATTTGGTATTTTTGAATTATTAGAGCAGCACGTTCGTCATAGGGCTGGTGATTCTTAGTAATGATGTCCATGGTGCTTATGATGCCCATGATGGTGACCATGATGATGCCCATGATGATGTCCGTGATGGTGACCGTGCTTGTGGCTATGATCATGTCCGTGCTTATGGTCATGATGGTGATCATGTCCATGCTTATGTCCGTGCTTGTGTCCATGGTCGTGGTGGTGTTTGTGATGATGGTGGTGACTGTGGTGATGCTCATGATGATGAACGTGCTTGTTGTCGTGATGATGATCATGTCCGTGTTTATGACCGTGGTGGTGGTCATGTTTGTGTCCATGGTCATGCCCATGCTTATGGCCATGATGATGGTCATGCTTGTGACCATGGTCATGATCATGTTTATGTCCGTGATGATGTCCGTGTTTGTGATCGTGTCCATGCTTATGGCCATGGTCATGATGTCCATATTTATGTTCATGGTGCTCATACTTATGTTCGTGATGATCATACTTGTGACCATGTTCGTGTCCACCATACATATGTCCATACTCATGCCCATGTTTATGATGCCCATCATCATGGTGCCCGTACTTAGATTCAGCCTCGTTAAAAGCTTCCATGTAGTGCTGATAGGACGGTAGACTCTGACTTCCATAGCGCTTGAGTAGTTCAGGATTGCTGTTCAGGTACTTGTCCCATTCTGAAAGCCAATCTTCCTGGATCGACAGAGGGACTTTCTTGATGGAGTCCGTGGGGGCGGTGGTGATGGCCTTGCCCCATGCCAAGCCGGCCAGTCCGAACACCAACTGCAACAACAACACACAATTGATACAATACACCGAAACAATACAGAATTTCATATCTCACTTCTCTATTTCGCTTCAGAATTTTAAATCATCGACTAAATTTATCAATATGTGCATATGGATATAATATATATTCATTTTTTAAAAACGAGCGAAATTTTCTCTTCTGTTAAAAATAATATAAAACAATCCTGTATTCTCTTTAAATATAAATATATTTTTTAGATATAAAAAGGCATATATTGGATTTAATAGAAGATTTATTTTGCCAATATTACGGCTGGCTGAACGCCAACCTTTATCGAGGCATTACAATTTTGTATACACAAACTCAGCGGAGCATAGTGTTATAATATCATAGTTGAAATCATTTAAATCATTATATATGATGAATTAAATATGGATTGCTCTATTTACAAAATAAATATATTTATATTCCACATAAGTGTCACTTCACAATTTTACATTAAAACAATTTGGTTTATCCTTTCTATAAAAGAATAAGACACAATACACTGGATTTGGAAATTTGAGACAAAACCAATAACCTGAATACCATAGTGTCTGGATATGGCTTATATTAGTATAGGGGCGACAATCCTTTCGTAACATTCTACCAGATAATTTATAAAATAAGTTTAATTCTCCCATGAAGAGTTTAAAGCTGGTGAAGTAAATACATATATATTCATATAAATTATAGTTTAAATTCTGTTTTGAGAAGTTTAAGATTATAAACAACTGGCGTATTTTTTCTAAATGAAAAACTGAAGTCTTTGCTAAGTGTTGATCCTTTAAGAAAAACAATGAAACTAAAAAGGTAGCAGAAATAAATAATTTTGCATAATCTTTTCTAAATAAATTTTAATAGAGAAGTGTGTACATTTGCCATATAGGTATGAGGTTGTGACTCTGATAGTTATATCATTGGTAGTAAAAATATGTTAATCATGAATCCTAATATATATTATTGTTTCTCTTTTTTTATTTTTCTTACTTTTTCTTGTATAATATGTTTATAACTGTTTCTGTTAAAAAAAAGTGTAAATCGACGCAATTAACCCTAGCCGGGATATCGCGTTTTATGTGTTGAAATAAATAAATGAATCATACCCCTATTCATACATTTCTGTTATGTTTAACATTTAAAGGAATGTATTTTTGGAAGATAAATAGGGTATATATTAATTAATTCATACATTTCTGTTATGTTTAACATTTAAAGGAATGTATTTTTGGAAGATAAATAGGGTATATATTCATTTATTTATAAACGAATTGAAAAACATTTTACTACAATTATCAAATAACAAATTTCGTGAAATGTTGAAAAATACAATTGTTAAAAATATATTGTTAAGTAGCTCAGTAACCTCGGTCACAAGAATCTCCATGGGACACCTGTCAATCATCACTGGACACGGGGGAGGGGGGACCACAGGTATGAGGGGTTCTCGGAATCTTATCGGCAAATTATGAAAGAATCTCTAGGATGACACAGCTTTTTATTTAAGGAAAGAACAAACTATCAATGATAAAATATATTAATGAAATAAGCAATAAGAGAAGTTTACAGAGTAACAAAATATAAACATAAAAATGATACTCTGTTAATAAAATAAAAAAATACTTTGTTACAATATATATTTATGCCGCTCTTCCTTCTAGAAATGTTCATGTGAACGCGGTCAAGATTGTGTGTGTATTATATTATGATTCATATTAATTGATAAATAATTAATTATTATTTAATATTTACATATACACCAATACACCTCGCTTTGCGTCGTTTCGTTTTGCGTTTTTTTCGAAGTTGCGTCGCTGCTTAATTTTTACTGATTTTCACTGTGGGTCGTTAGATTTTCGAAGTTGCGTTGTTTTGGATTCGAGTCTTTAATTTTTTTATTATTTTTTTTTCCTAAAATATGGCAACACCTTTGTTTTTGATTGCGCCTTCACATATTTTCACTTTGCGTCGTTTCAATTTGCGTCGTGTTTTTTTGGAACGTAACCCCGACGCAAAGCGAGGTATGGGTGAATATTGATTATATAATTCATTTATAGTTATAATAATGGTAGTTATAATTAATCCTACATGAGTTCTATATCATAGCTTCTTCTCGGATAACGCTTCTATTTTTTTTTACGATAAAAAAACTAAATGTTTAAAATTCCGTTTTATATTTATTACAATATCACCGTTACATATGTATGTGCGGCAGAGGTTAAATATCTAATAAATATATTATTTAAATTTTAAAGTGTGTTTTTATGAGTGGATACAAAGCGTAAATATAATTATATCAAATTTTATTATTGAAATATTGTGCGATAATACAATTAAACCTGTTATAGCGCCCCCTCTTGGGACTCACCAAAATAGGATGCTATAGAGAGAGGGTGCTATAGACAGGTCACTTTTAATGCAAAATGTTTACATTTTAATGTTTAAAATCGGACGCTATAGAGAGGCAGGCGCTATTTAGAGGGGGCGCTATAAACAGTTTTAACTGTATTATGAAATGCTTTGACTGCAAAACTGAGCACTTTAAGATGGCACAAGGTAATAAGACCAAATCCAAATAAATAAATAGTGTGTGACGTTTCGGTAACAGCGTTGTTACCATCTTCATAAAAAAGTCACATACTATATATTTATCTGGATTTGGTCTTATTGCCTTTTGTTTATAATATATAATCCAAATTGTGTCTTATCACTTTAAGATGGCAAAACGCTATCGGGATTATTATTAACTAAATACAATATCTAGTAAACCTCATTCTGGAGAATAGCAACCTGAAAGAACAATCCCATATATCAATGTAATATAACTAAAAATATAACGCACAGACAATAGATATTTCCCTCTTTTTTACTATTATGGAGAGAATTTTTAAAATTATCCTTAGTAGACGTGATACAGGCTATTATAATCATGGTGGGTAAGTAGTTGGCGACTGCTTTTACTGTAATCACACCACATGTCTACACACTCGAAAAGCAGTTCGACTTTTGCACTTAAAAATGTGCCAAAACCCCGTTTGTTTACTTGCACTCGCTGGTGGGATTGGACTTTTGTAAGAATCGAGGGGCCATTGGAGCATTTTTTTTCCACGTGAGAAAAAAGTGCCCAATGCCTGGAGATTCGATCATGGGTCGTAGCGGTCGAAACCAACGGTTTGGACCACCCTTCCAACCGACCCCATTGAATTTATTTTTATTATTATTATTTTTAAATTATAATTGTTTGAATACCTCATGCTATTTTATCCCATATTAAGCTACAATTTTATTGAATCTATAAATCAAATGATTGAGAATCTGGTAAAAATGTATTAGTTAGTTTAAAATGTGTATCAAAATTATCTTTGAGTATTAGTGAAATTTAAAAACACTTTATAAAAATAAAATAGCGAAATGAGAAAATAATATTTTAAAAATGCAATTCATACTAAGTTATTACATACATATTAATATATTAGTTCAGATTAAATGCAAAGAATAATCGTAATGTTTAATAAATACTGAAATTTATGAAATTGAAGATATTTCAAAATAATTATCATTAATAGAAAATTCTATAATGTCAAATAATTCTTGAAGAATTGTTCTAAAATGAAAAAGCACAAGTGATAAAAGAGTTAAAACAAAAAAGCAAGTAAAGAGTTCAATAAATTCTGAAACTTGAAATTTTAAAAATTCAAAATATTTAAAAATAATATAATTATTAGAGAATTCATAATGTATTCTTGTAGAATAGTTTTAAAGTGAAAATGCGCAAGCGATAAAAGAGTTAAAACAAAAGAACAAGTAGGAAGTTTAATTAATTCTAAAATTTGAATTTTCAAAAATTGAAAATATTTCAAAATAATATAATTATTAGAGAATTCTATAATGTATTCTTGTAGAATAGTTCTAAAATGAAAAGAACAAGCGATAAAAGTTGAAACAAAAGTACAAGTAAGAAATACCAAACGATAGAAAAGATGAGGTATTGTTTTCTAAGGTACTTACCAGTAAAGGACCCATAGTGAAAGTGTTGAGGATCGTCTGGTGTGGTATATATATAGGGGTAAGAAATTGAAAGGAGGTGGGGCTGACCTATTTGTTTGGTCGTCTGCAACAATTTTACTCGGCTTCAATTGGAGACAACTTTCCTAAGTTTTTTTTTTATTTAAGCTTGAGGCGTGAGTACTCACTACTTGGTCTAAAATAGAATGATAGCTGGCTTTTGTTTGCTTTGTTATGAGCATTCTATATTTATTCTTGTATAGGGTGTACATTATGGGATAATTTGATACCTAAATTGAGATATCAAACGTTGAAATCACTATTATGTACATTGTAGGGTACTTTAAATGTGTTTTTATTTTAATATGTGTGAATAAATTTTAGATAAGCCACCTATATATTTTTGCATCATGGCCAATGAACCTATTTTATTTTAATTTGTAATATTATTTTTCATATATTTTAAATTCAAATTTATATTTTATATTTACTTATTTTATTAAACAGAATATATGTATTATATACAGAATATATGTATTATAGAATCACCCTTTGTATTTTGGTACACTGTGTGACTTCACAGCTCTCTTTGATGTGAGAAATAAATAAATTATTCTGGAGGCTACTTAAAGTAGAGTTATCTCAATATTCCCTCATATAAATTTGTAGGATGGTTGAAACACGCTCTGGTAAGATACAAGACCCAGCACAGGAGAGAATCAAGGTTGAAGAGTCTGCCAAGCCGCAACCTGGTGCAACAATATACAGTTGAACCTGTCTATAGACCCCCTTTAAATAGCGCCTTCCTTTCTATAGCGCCAAATTTTAAATAGTACTATGCGATTTACCTTAATATTAAGCAACCTGTCTATAGTTCCTCCTCTCTATAGCACCCTATTTTGTTGAGTACCAAGAGGGGGTGCTATAGACAGGTTTAACTGTATTCACATACGTTGACATTTATATATATTGTATATATAATGAAAACTATAAATATAGGCATAAATTATTACAGATAAATATATATTTCTTTAAAATTAAAAAGGCATATCCTGACCGTGGTCACATGAGCATTTCAAGATGGTAGAGAGCCATCTAGTGGAACAGAAATCAACTAAACGTTGTTTAACCTTTTCCCTGATATTTGGCCAACCCATATAAAAAGAGTCAACCATAAACGCGTTTCGGGCTGTTGGCTCTCGTTAGCATGGTACAAACTGTACCTATACGACCAAAAAAATTTTGGACCCAGAGATTTTAATAACAAACACCTGACCTTTTTTTTCTAACATATATTTATTTTTTTATTTGTTTGTTTATAATTCATCAAGGAGGTTTTATATATTTATATTTACTCCTTTTATGTCATGAACAAGAGGTGAAAAATCAAGTTTATAAACTTCGACAGTTTCCTAGATAAAATACAATCAAGACAAACAGATATTGTATTTATATAGATGAAATATATATAATAAAGGAATCCATTTCAATACGTTCCTTGAATAAACTGTTTCCATAATCTCAATTATTCGAAAAAGGCTGACTTTTGGCTCACAATGGATTCTACTATCCACACTCTAGACCTGCACTAAGGACGAAGGATTCCATTTCAATAAGTTCCCTGAATAAACTGTTCCCCAAGGTCTCAAGTTCGGACTTTTGGCTCACAGTGGATTCTACTATCCCCACTCCAGACCTGCACCAAGAACAAAGGAGTCGATTTCAATATGTCCCTTGAATAAACTGTTCCCTAAGGTCTCTAAGGTCGGACCTTTGGTTCACAGTGGATTTTACTATCCCCACTCAAGACCTGGACTAAGGACAAAGGATTCCATTTAAATACGTTCCTTGAAAAAACTGTTTCCATAATCTCAATTATTAGAAAAGGTCGGACTTTTAGCTCACAGTGGATTCTACCATTCAAACTTCAGACCTGCACTGAAGACAAAGGAGTCCATCTCAATACGTTCTTTGAATAAACTGTTTCCATAATCTCAATTATTAGTAAAGGTCGGACTTTTGGCAAACAGTGTATTATACCATTCAAACTCCAGACCTTTACTAAGGACAAAGAAGCCCATTTCAATACGTTCCTTAAATAAACTGTTTCCATAATCTCAATTATTAGTAAAGGTCGAACTTTTAGGGATGCAAAATATATATTAAAAAAATTACTGGAAATTCTAAAAAGTTTAACATTTTACCCACTTGAAATTATTATTAAAATCTTTTCTAAATCTTTTGTCGCGTTCTCACGCAATTCTGGCCTTAACTACCCGTTTCATGATTTTTCAGGATGCCTGAATGACTAGTATTTTTGGTCGTTGAGGTACAGCTTGCACTACGCTGATGAGGGCCAACAGCCCGAAACGCGTCCGTGGTTAGCTTTTCTTGATTGATCAAAAATGGTTATTTGGCCAATTCTGGAATAATTAAAAATCAACGAGAATAGTTGCAATTTCAGTTGCACGATAAGGAGATGCTTTTTTCTTATATCTTTTATATTAAGTAAAATATTATTAAAATATATTAATAAAGAAATTGATTTGAAAATTAAAAAGAAGTTTCTTTTTATTGTGATAAAGCAAGCTTTCGAGCATAATGCTCTTATTCTGGCTTATTGAAGTTATAAGGAGAACTACACACTGGTTGTTTACAAAATTCAAATGTTTACCTGCAGGCGTGCATAGTTCTTATTTGGAAACAAAACAATAAAAACTAATCAGAACATTCATTATCTTATACAGTAACAATGTATCGTAAGATAGAATCCTCTGATGTATAAGTTGCAGTAACACATGAAAACTCCGAGGTTAAGTTTCTTTATTTCGTAAATGATATCTCGAGCTTTCGGGTATCGTAGACCCTTCGACAGGAGTGTATAAGACGAACTTGACGAAGGGTCTACGATACCCGAAAGCTCGAAATATCATTTACGAAATAAAGAAACTTATCCTCGGAGTTTTCATGTGTTACTGCAAATTAACAAAGTATATCAATATAAAATGAAAGGAATTAAAAGCACGAATGTTTCTTTTATACATAATACAAACTTCTACTGTCCTTACTGCGATGAAAAAATATATTGGCAGGGCTTGGCTCATCAGTGGTGAACACTCCCAGCGGTTTCGCCAATTTAATCCACAAGACCTCTTCTAAGAGCTCTAATACTGTATTGGACGATTCTGCTTATATACGCAGCACTGAAGGATGGAATCTCAGAAATGGTTTTCAAGAAAGTTATGGACATAAGCTTATAGGAAAGTAGAATTACATTCAAATATTTGTATCGAGCAATGCTCTTCCACAAACAATAAAGTGCTGTATGTATGATGTATATACGAGTACGAAATTTACGTTTTCACTTTTCTTTTTATTAATTTTTATAAATGCTATATTTTTCTCTCGTGTGTGTGTGTGTATGCAAAAACATCTTATCTTATTAAATACTATCTAGTCTTTTGTTTAGTTATCGAAAAGGCCTGTAGAAGGACGCATGCGTCCGAAAGTTTGCTAATAAAATTCGCATAAGATACTCCTTTTCAATCTCCGTTTTTTTTTCTATTAACAAATTAGAAAATAGTTTTATAAAATAAAAATAGATGTAGAACGAAGTTTGACAATTATACAGCAAATGTTTCTTTTGAACAAAAAATCTAAATTTATTTTAAGGAGAAATAATGATTATTTCTAACCTTAGGGATGAAGTATGAAATAATGAATTGTGAAGAGTAATGATAAACGGAAAAATAAAGAATCCAGGGATGGGAATTGTATTATAAAAAAGGATGGTTATAATTACATTGCCAAAAAAAATAATTATTACAAATTTAAACGATAGATGGCAATTGAAATTTTATATATAATTAGAGACTAATTTGTTAAAAAAATTTTGAATTAATTTCTTATTAAAAATTCTTATATTGCCTAAATATACAAACAATGAACCAACATATTGTTTTATGTATATATAATAAATAATGAAAACTACAATATTCCTTATCGTAAATATAGAGGCTGTCTGGCCAGCATTCATATTTATATGAAAAATAGACATTTCGGTCAGTTGGAGTTTTTATATTTTCTCAACGTTTCGACAAAAATATTTTGTCTTCCTCAGGAGAAGTAAATAAAATAAGGCATTCGGCAAATATTTTATATATAAATATTGTTTATATTTTTAGTCACTGTGAATAAATATATTTATTACAACACACAACAACAAAAAGCCTTTATTAAGGGTCACTGACCCTATACAGGATTCACCAGAGGTATGCATAAGAACAAAGCAGTGAGACAAAGGAAACAACGATATAGACAGAAGAAAAAAAAAAGAAAGACAAAGAGGGAAGCAAGAAAAACAGCACAAAAAGAGTAGCAGTGAGAAAGTGAGGAGTGAGTGTCTCTTGGCCTTCTTCTGAGATATGGCTCCATAAAACGACGTAGCAATATACTTATTCTCGGTCATATTGTCAATTATTGCTGGGAGTGAAGCACAGAGTTTCCCAGTAAAATATATTTATTAAATAAAAAAAGAGATGGATTATATCATTTATAAGACAATAAAGCGCGCCATCTATAAATTGAAAATACAACTATTTTAAGCACAAAGATAACACGTTTTCGGCTTATAATTCAACTATTGAAGGCGCTTACTGTTGTATTTAAAAGAATCATCAATTACCTCCTGACAAAATTTCCATATATGTTGTAATATTTTTTAATATATACACCCATCCCCCGATTTACACGGTAGATACGTTCCTGAGAAAAACGTGTAAATCGGGGGATAGATGTACACAGAAATAAAAATAAAATGCATTGACAGGTTAAAATATGTAGTCAGCACATATAAGCTAGGGATTCCTCGTGAGATGTGTACACAGCGCATGTGTTCAATCACAGTAGCATTTAGTATAGTGCGATAAAAACAAAAAAAAAACTTATTTGGAAAACCGTGTAAAAGCGAAACCGTGTAAAACAAGTACCGTGTAAATCGGGGGATAGGTGTACTTATATTCTATATGTAATATTGCTATAGTATAATAACTAAAACTTTAACGATAACCTCAATCATCGTTATATTTTGTTATTTTTATTCGAAGAGTTAAAGCTAGTTGATAATAACTAAAAATGTAAACACAATTTAGATCGCCACTTTAGCCATCATGTAAATGCAAATCAAAATAATAAAATTCGATTGAGTGACAGCCGGCGCCAGTCAGGAGAAAGGGCTCGGTAAAATAAAGTCGGGTTACCACGTGTGCCCTCTTTTCCTCAAAAATAGATCAGCCCCTCTGAGACACGATGATTGACAGATCTGTCTTGACCGGCGTCGGTTTCACTCTCTCGTCTTTTCTAATGAAATATACAAATGTCTCATTCTTTGGTGCAATTCAATCACGCCTGAAACCACTGAAACAGGATTTATGTTGTTATGTGTTTTATCCTGTTAAATAAATGTCGTGATGAGTTGGTTAGATGCAGTCGTTGTGGCCTCAATGTTCAGGGTAGTTTTAGACGTGATTGTATTGCACCAAAGAACGAGACATGTTGGACGTCGCCTTAGAAAAGGCGAGGGAGTGAAACCGACGCAGGCCAAGGCAGGTCTGTCAATCCTCGTGTCTCAGAGGGACTGCTCTGTTTTTGAGGAAAAGGGGGAACGCACCTGGTAACCCAACTTTGTTTTACGGAGCCTTTTCTCCTGTCTGGCGCCGGCTGTCACTCAATCGAATTTTATTATTTTGTTTTTCATTACATGATGACAAAACTGGTGATCTTAATTGTGTTTACAGTTTTGGTTATTATACTATAGCAATATTACATATGGGGATATAGGTATATATATTAAAATATATTACAACATATATATATATAGTGTAAAAACTATATGACAAAAATATAACAGTGATACTACATTTAAAACTCAAGGAGCAAACTGATAAGAATGATAACTCATATCAAGTAGATTTGATTAGATTAGCAAGCTAAATCTAAATTAATTATAACAATAAATAGATGTTTAGTTTTATGGTTTAGTTTTGTATTAAAATTATCTTCATTATTTTGATTATTTAAATTTATAATTTGAATTTAAATAATCAAAATAATGAAGATAATTTTAATACAAAACTAAACCATAAAACTAAACAACTATTTATTGTTATATATATATAAACACACGGCGCCTCTCTTTTCAAAATAAACGTCAAAACTAGACGATATCTTTTGACCTTCGACGCAAACAGGAGAGGCGCCTAATGATTTTATAGATCAATTTACTCTAGGAAAAAATTCCATCTATATTTTGGCCATAGATTTGGCCCAGCCACTTTGCCAGCCAAACACCTCTTTGGCGGATTGTGAAGATTTCATTAGATCCCGTGTGGATCTCATGGAATAAAGTCCGCCTTAGACTGACGAGGGCATTTAGCCCGAAACCATGGTCTCTAGGTGAACGCTTCTCAGTTTGCCAAAGCTGGTGTTGTGGCTTTGTCACCGACCCGAGGCCACTAGTTTGCTGCGACAGTCAATTTGACTGGAGAGGCGCCCTTTGCTTTCATAGATTGATTTCCTCTCACCAGGATTTCCATATACAGTTAAACCTGTCTATAGCGCCCCCTCTTGGGACTCACCAAAATAGGGTGCTATAGAGAGGGGGTGCTATAGACAGGTTTAACTGTATATATTAATATAGATGGAAATTTTTCCGGAAGAAAATTGATCTAAGCTCAAAACATGGTCTCTAGGTGGAGGCTTTTTAGAACTCTAATACCTTTTGAACGATTATGCTTATATATACGACTATAATTTATATAATATTAGTTATGGTATTTTAGAGCAAATTATGTAAATACGATTTTAGTACGTATAATCCAATTAAATATTTGTTTCGAGCAATGCTTTTCCACCCAAATTAAAGACAAGATAAGTTAGCTATAAATTGACTATAAGGCAATAGAACGCCACATATGTTTAATGAAAAATAACAGTAAAAAATTAATTTTATTTGATATAAATTTAATAAATAAAGATTAAAATGAAAAATCGAAACTATTATAAACGCGTATGATTCTTTTTGAAATTAAACAATTTCTACTGCCCTTATTGCAATGAAAAATTTAATGAGAGGGTTCACCACTGAAGAGCCAGGCCCTCCAATTAATTTTTGCATTGAGGTATGGACAGTAGAAATTGTTTAATTTCAAAAAATAATCATACACGTCTACAGGGTGTACCAGGTAAATTGGGAATTTCAACAATGGTATTTTAACTGAAATTTTTTGCAAGTAAAAATTAAAATATCCGAATGAAATTTGACACAGTAGTAGATAAAAGGATATAGTTTTTATTTATTCAATGTAGTTTCCATTATTAGCTACAACAGTCTCGAGGCGAGTGCGGAATGAAGCACAGGCCTTGGCGACGATGACCTTGTCCATTTGGGTCATCACCGTGTGAACTGCTTTCTTGACAGACTGGATGGTGGTATGAGGAGCTTTGTTGACATCTCTCTCAACAACGCCCCATACATAGTAGTCGAGGGGATTGCAATCTGGAGAATTAGGGGGCCAAATATCAGGACCCCAGTGACTAGGGACGTTAAGTGTCAGCCACGATTGTGTCTTTTTTGCCTTATGGGCTGGAGCTGAGTCCTGTTGGAAGACATACTTCCTTCCTGCGGCCACCATGTCCATCCAAGGCTTCACAACGGTCTCCAGAACATTGATGTAGGTGTCAGCGTTCATCCTAAGGCCCTTCTCAAAGAAATGGGGAGGCATGACATCACCTTCACTGCTGATAACGCCAAGGACCATTACGGAGGCAGGAAATTTCGTGTGCATCACGACAGGTATCTCTGAGGGGTCTTTACAGATCCAGCGATCATTCCTGGGAATTACCTTTTGGTCCACGTCAAAGTTCTTTTCGTCAGAGAAGAACCTTAGCATGCCAAAAGAGTCGTGTTTCAGGTTGTTGAGGAGGGCAGCAGCCTTTCCTTTTCTGTTATTCTTCATATTCTCAGTCAGCAACTGATCTTTCCGAAGGGCATAAGACTTGGAACCAAGGTCCTCATGGATAGTTCTGACAATTGTCATAGAGCCAACGTCCATTTCCTTGGCTATGGCCCTCATGCTCTTCCCAGGGTTTCCATCAATCTTCTCCTCGACATTTTTGACAAATTCTTCGCCTCTTACCCTGTCCGATCGACGCGAGTGCTTTTTCCTTGTAGCTATCCCCTCTTTGTTACTGTCGGCCTCATCAAACTACTTCTTGACACGATAAATAGTGGTTTTGGGCAACTTAAGAAAATCCACTATCTCTTTGGGGCTCCTTCCGGCGCGCAGAGCAACGATGATGGCAGCTCTATTTTCAAATTCTCGGTTACTCTGCATCACTACACTGCGCACACATGTACTGTTGCATTTTACATGAATATGGCTACGTAATGAAAAAAAAAACAAGTTTTTAATCTCAAGTAGTTTTTGTTTTATGGACTGTCAAAGTTAGTCCCAATTTACCTGGTACACCCTGTATAATAGTTTCGATTTTTCTTAACAGATGGCGCGCTAATGTGTATCATAATAGATTAAAATAATTCAACAAGTTTCTAGAGATGAGTTTCACCTTATTAATGTAATATCAAGCTTTCAGGCATCTCTGCCATTCATAAAACGAATATCAATGATAATAATATAATTATTATTCCTTTTATGAACTCCTGTAGAAAGGCAAAAATATCAGAAAACTTGAGATTACAATAATAAAATGAAACTTATTTCCAGAAACCTGTTGCATTATTTAAAATTTATTTTTTGGGTTTGAAAACTAGATCCAAATGAATATATCTACATCAACAACCGTTATTGGATTATTTATTATAAGATTAATGGAGTTATATTATTTTTTTGACAAAATTAATAAGGAATCTAGGGTTTGGTTTCTTTTCAGAGAGGAATATTTTTTATATATTTTTTATCCACATCTCCAAACATGGACCCAGAGCAGCAGCTTTACATACTCAAGATAGAGAACGACTGCTGTGATAGAGATGTATGGAGACATCTGAGTCTCTTCATTGGACGGAACAACAACAGAAAATTGACATGGACCTAGAGCAGCAGCTTTACACACCCAAGATAGTGGTCGTTGCGACTGCTGTGATAGAGATGCATGGAGACATCTGAGGCTCTTCATTGGACAAGACAATGACAACAAAAACAGAAAATTGACATAAACCCAGAGCAGTAGCTTTACACCCCCAAGATAGAGAACGACTGCTGTGATAGAGATGCATGGAGACATCTGAGTCTTTTTATTGGACACAACAACAACAACATAAAATTGACATGGACCCAGAGAGCAGCAGATTCACACACCCAAGATAGCGGACATTACGACAGCTATGGTAGAGATATATGGAGACATCTGAGTCTCTTCATTGGACACGAGAACAACATCTCCAAACCAGAAAAATATTTTTACCAAGAACCAATTGAGATTGTTCCAAGTATTTCTGGTGCAGTGTTATTACTTTCAAAATAGAATCTAATAGGCGAGGAAGAAATCAGAATCTCACTCGGCTATCTACGTGGAAGGAATGTAAAAAATATTTCCGGAATGGCTCCAAAACTCAGCTCCATCTTTTTCATATCGTGTGACTGTCACGCGATGCCATGGTGGGTTGTTTCCAGACTTTCACTTGTGATCTTAAGAACTGATAGTGAAATAGATCTGTTACTGGGGGAGATGGAACACCTTTTAGACCAATCAAAAGATTAGGTTGACTTATTTCTATTTGTATATTAAAATACTTACTCTTATACAAATTTTCTTCACAGTTTATTTTTTATTAATCACAGTTTTGTATATATGTATATTCCTTATATATTTATATATCCAGATGGCGTTCTGCCTTCTGTAAAGCACATGTGCTCCTGGTCAAGATATGCCATTTTTAATATTGATTTCAACACCTGATCTTTTTATCTTTTTTTTTCTTTCGTTTTTTAATGTGCTAAGCGTATTTACGCAAGTTTGGCCTTACATACTCATTTCTTGGTTTTTCGGGAAGCCATTGGGACCAAAAAATATTTTTTGGTCGCAGTGGTTCAGCCTACTCCACGCTGACGAGCGCCAAAAGCGCGAAATGCGTTCGTGGATGGCTTTTCTTGATTTATCAAGAAATTGGGTTGGCCAAATATCAGGGAACAGGCTAAATCAATGTTTAGTTGATTTCTGTTCCACCAGATGGCGCTCTGCCTTCTGTAAAGCACATGTGCTCCTGGTCAGGATATGCCATTTTTAATATATATATTCCTATAATTAAAAAAACATATATTGGATCAAAATATTATTTATTTTACCAATATTTCAGTTGGCTGAACGCCAACCTTTATCAATGCGCTGAGTTTGTTGTTGACACACATCAATATGTTATAATACCTTGATAAAGGTTGGCGTTCAGCCAACTGAAATATTGGTAAAATAAATGATATTTCGATCCAATATATGCCTTTTTATTTAAAGATTTATTTATGGATTGCTCTATTAAAAATATATATTCCTATATATTTATATATATATTTTGTCGTTTATATTTCTTTAATGCAAATATTTTAATGTATGTAAATGTGCAAGAATATATAAATTTATTAAAATAAAAAAAGGCATATCCTGACCATGTTCACATGAACTTCTTTGATGGCAGAGCGCCATCTAGTGGAACAGAAATCAACTAAACGTTGATTTAACCTGTTCCCTGATAATTGGACAATCCCCTCAACACACACACATATATATATTGAATCAATAATCCCTTCACTAAACTTTAATAACGAACTACTCGATGAGGAAAGAGTTTCTTTAATATATAATATCAGATCACAAGCTTTCGGGCATAACCGCCCATCCACGGGTGTAAAACGAGACAAATTATTTGTGGCAATCAGCTATATATATATATATATATAAAGTAAGAAAATAAGACAAATATGTAAAATTGTGCCAGAGAAATTAACATAATATGGAAGGATCATTCATAGAAGTTAAGCAAAGCAAGCAAATAAACATATAATACATATAATACAAGGCTATTACAGAAACTAAGTATGAACAACGACTATAAAACAAAATAAAAATAAAAATAAACTAAAACTGCTATTGACGTGTAAAGGTATAAGTAGGTTATGAAAACTAAATCTTTCAGATAGGAGGTTCCAGTATTAAATTATCATATATTTCAGGATGGTCTATTGCTCTATTGATGCTTTTGAATTTTTTGGTGAGTATAGCCTCCAGGAACAATCGCTGGTGCTTGTTTTTCATCTCATGATAGTGGGTCGAGGGGTTATAGATATTGAATGTGTGGCCTGTGTCCCGTATGTGTTGGTAAACTAGAGAGCGGGGATCTTTCCTTTTTACCGATCTATCATGCTCCACCATTCTGGTCTTCACCATTCTCCCAGTCTCTCCGACATACTTGGCATCACACTGCTCACATGATATGGAGTAAATATATATATATTAAAAAAAAGAGAAATCCATAAATAGGTTTTTTATTGAAAAGGCATATATTGGATCAAAATAATTGATTTTTAATATTTGTGTTGGATGTTAACCTCCTTTTTCAAAGTATAACAATATATTAATGTCAACAACAAACTCAGCTTCACATAATGTCAATAGAATTAAGTTTAAAATATATATATTTGCCTAAAATTTATTAAGGTTATGTCCTCATGGAAGATTTAACTTTTGAAATAATAGGGGACCATTGGAGAATCTTTTATTCAGAAAAAATGTGACCAATGTGGAATTTGATCACGTGACTGTAGATAATTGACGGTCATCTACCGAACAAACTAAAAGTTGTTAAATAAAAATACACCTATCCCCCGATTTACACGGTACTTGTTTTACACGCTTTCGCTTTTACACGGTTTTCCAAATAAGTTTTTTTTTTTGTTTTTATCGCACTATACTAAATGCTACTGTGATTGAACACATGCGCTGTGTACACATCTCACGAGGAATCCCGAGCTTATGTGCTGACTACATAGTTTAACTTTTCAATGCATTTTATTTTTATTTCTGTGTACACCTATTTCCCGATTTACACGTTTTTCTCAGGAACGTATCTACCGTGTAAATCCGGGGATAGGTGTATATAGAACGAAGTTTGACAATTTTACCGCAAATGTTTCTTTTGAACGAAAAATCGTAATTTATTTTAAGGAGAAATAACGACTATTTCTATCCTTAGGGATGAAGTATGAAAGGATGAATTGTGAAGAGTAATGATAAACGGAAAAGGTATAGACATGACAAATATATAGACACATGTCAAAATAAATATATTATTTAAAATAATCATTTCTTTATCCGCACACGCATTCACAAAAGCCACAAGAAACCAAATATATAACAGTTTTTTTATTATGTATATCATCAAATAAAATATAAATAAATGTCTGAAAGTCGAAAGTTTCCAAAGCTTTGTTTAAATTGAAACCAAGACAATGAGAACATTGACCTTTAGAAGGAATTTAACTGACCAAGCCTAACCTAACTAAAAGAAAATAAGGATATCCTGGGCCTTAACTTGATTTAGACACTTACTGATGGATTCCGTCACACATCAGGAGATAATGGTTATCTACTTTGCCAGGTCGATTGATTTTATTTGAAAAAGGAACAATAAAATTCAGCTAAAGTGTTTTTTTTTAATATTTTTTTTTGCAAGCTTTCAAGTAAATTTTCTGCTCTTCAAGAGGCAACTACTTCTATCGTAAATATAGAGGTTGCCTGGCCGGTATTAATATTTTTTAAAATTTAAGATGAATCGGCCAGTAAATCTTTTCATTATCTCGACGTTTCACAAAAATCTTTTGTCTTCGTCTGGGGCAAACAAAAATTAAAACATGAAGAATTAAAAGAATGATTTTTAACGCCTTGCAAAATGTTTTAATTTTTGTTTGCTCCTGACAAGGACAAAAGATTTTTGTTGAAACGTCGAGATAATAAAAATATTTACTGGCCGAAGTATCTTTATTTTCAAGAAATAATTCTATGTACAATATCAAGATATCTTAATCAAAAATAATTGGAAAAATGAGTTATTGGTATATGTTCTCGTGAGTGTGCATCAGACGGTTTACAGCTAAAAAATGGTTGTGGTGTCTTGTCTAACAGCTATAATAATAGATATTATAATGGGAATAAATATATATATGTTATATTAAAATATTATTTTATTCAAAATTATATTTCATAGATTCAAATATTTTATTAAATCGACCGTCAGAGGTCATGCTTCCCCTATGCAAACTCATTGTTGTTGTTTCCCGATGGCCGGCTCAAACCTATTGTACATTATGTAAATAGGTTTTCCATTTTTTTATTCTTACGCCTTAAGCCAGGGAATACTTTTATCAAACTATGTTTTATATATATTCCTTTAGTTCAATTAAATTACTGATCAAAACTATTTTTATAATTATACTTTCAAGATTTTAACCACGACTGCATTACCATAGCATAGTCCACAAGATAATCAAAAATACAACAGAAAATCTCATTATTATTTATAAAATATAAACAAATAATTATTAATTTATAGATGTTTTTTTATTAGATAATTATCAATTATTTTATTTCCAAAGCGCTATATCCCGCAAGGGATACTTGCGCCAAAAAAGGAAAAAAGTTTATTTACATAAGTTATTTACATTATTCAACGCATGAAAACATTAGAGATCCAGATTTTGTAGAAAGATAATGAGGTAAAAGTTAAAGGATGTGTATATTTTATTAATAAATATAAAAGATACACATCTTAGGATGTTTATTTTATTATCTAAAAATTACTACAGAAAGATTATATTCTAAATTTAATTTATAGATGATATGTCAGGGATATTAATTCTATTGTTGTTCTTAGATACATTCATTGTTTAACTTTACTATATCATTAATGATTTATTAATAAACGCATTTAAATTACTTTTATTGTGTAAAATTGCATTAAAATAAAAAATAATTGAAAAATTTGTTATTGGCATGTAATTCTCGTGGGTGTGCATTAGACGGTTTACAGCTAAAATAATGGTGGTGGTATCTTGTTTAACAGCTAAAATAATATATATTATAATAGGATGATATATATATACACAAATATTTATTAATTTATAGATTCATTTATGTTTCAGATAATAAAGTAAAATAAAAGTTCCAAAAATGCAATATAACAGCGGTATGGTAGATTAAACTGGCGAAACCGCTGGGAGGGTTCACGACTGATGAGCCAGGCCCGTCCATTAATTTTTCCATTGCATTAAGGGCAGTAGAAAATGTTTATTTTCAAAAAAAAATCTTGCGCGTTTAAAATAGTTTCGAATCTTTCATTTTATTAAATACATTAGAATAATGCTCTCTGCTGGTGCAGTGGCTCATATAGAAATCAAAATCAACGCATTTTTCATTTTTTCAAAATCGAGATAATCAGAGTTTTTAATTAATTTAATAAAAACACTTGAAAATTTATTGAAATACAAATTTACAATTATTTTCAAAAACATTTAAAAAATAAATACAATTTATCAACGTCAACATATATTTTATTGGCATTTATCATGTTTGTGTACCCCTTTTTCGAAGGTAATTTACACAGATGATATTTTAATCCCCAATAACCGGTTCAAAATCACTTTATTAGGTACCGCTTAACAAGAGCAACCTAGTTTATGATAATTGAAAAAGTGAATAATATGAAAAATTAGTACAAATGTGATATTGTACTGTGATAAGGTGCATAAGTTAAGAAAAAGGCATCTCCTTATCGTGCATGAGGGCCAACAGCCCGAAACGCGTCCGTGGTTAGCTTTTCTTGATTAATCAAGAATGGGTATTTGGCCAATTCTGGAATAATTAAAAATCAACGAGAATAGTTGATATTTATCGGCGCAAGCCATCAGCAACTTTCAGTTGCACGATAAGGAGATGCCTTAATGAATAATATGTTAGTTATTCACATATTAAACAAAAGGTTAACACGGGATTCAATCCCGGTTCATGATTGTCAGGAATCGAGGGTGTTACCCACTCGTCCACCAACTTTTATATCCCAATAAAAATAAATAAATAAAACCTATGTGAAAAATAGCACAAAAGTGGAATTGTACTTGTAACAAGTTGATAAATAAAAAAAAATACATATCCTGGTAGTGAAAATAAAAGTTGCTGATGGCCTTTTTCTAAATAAAACTTGATTTTATCAAAATTTTATATCAAAGAAGGTCATTCTGGTAGGTGATTATTCATGTGAGGTTTCACTGCATATCGTAATGATCTAGAAGAACAGGTAACATGTGTATAAGGAAGCTATAGATAACATATACAAAAAGTAAACAACGACAAACCCAATACGCAAATAAGTTTTAAAGGAACCATTTCAAAATTAGAATGATAATAAACGTGATTAAAGAAAATGAAAGAGGGGGGAAAGTGTAGAACTTTCACTGGAGGGAAAATTGTTCTAAAATTGCAGTGTTGGCAATTTCCTCTCAAGAAAGCAAAACTTCAACATACAACGACCCTTATTAAAATGAAGTATGGCTGTAATTGCAGTAAAAAAACTGCTGGCCAATCAGGTCACTCTCCTGCCGATGACCTCTACTGTTGCTAGATCATTACTTCCTTTTGTTTCCCTGATACTCATTGAATATTAATACTCTGTGATAGCACATTGATGTTATTTTTTTAAAACTTATTTTATGGTTTCTCTTATCAAGAATCTGAAATGAGCTCTTCATATTGGAAAATACTATTTTAAAAGGGAATTCTCTATAATGCAACTGTTTTCAACTGGTTAACTATCTATAAAATGAATATTTTCAACTGAAAAATTCCTATAGCACAACCTATTCAACGGGAGAGCTCTCTATAAAACTAATTTCATCAACGAAATACTCTCTATAACACAATTATTTTCAACGGAAACCTCCTCATAAGGCAACCCTTTCCAGCAAAAAAACTCTCTAAAACCAACCATTTTACATGGAAAACTCTCTTAAACGTAACCCTCTTCCACGAAACCCTCTCTAAAACGCAACCCTTTTCAGCAAAAAAACTCTCTATAACGTAATTATTTTCAACGGAAAAAGTCTCTCTAAATCGAAACTCTTTTTTTAACAGAAAACGCTCTATAACGCAACTATTTTCAAAAGGAAAACCTCTCTATAACGTAACTATTTTAAATGGGTAAACTCTCTATGAAACAACTATCTTTTTCACGGAAAACTATCTAAAACGCAACCCTTTCCCACGGAAATCTCTATAACGCAACTCTTTTCAGCAAAAAAACTCACTATAACGCAACTATTTTCAACGGAAACCTCCTTATAAGGCAACCCTTTTCAGCAATTGAATATTTTTGATATAATGTGTATAAATAAACTTTATTTCTTGTATTATTATTGTTCTAAAATGTAAATTTAAATAATTTCCACTCTCTCTCTAAAACTCGAAAAAAATTGTGATGGTGTCTTGTCTATGGAGCAGATCAGTTCGGTCCATGCACCCTGATCACAATACCGGCCAACTGAGGTACCGTATGGATGTCTTCTTCTGGATTGATGTCTGCCATATAGAGGGCTGCAAGGATGGCTGGGTATATATGGTCCTGGAGTGAGTTGGGTGTTGTGACAGTTATTGTAGTTCCTGTAGGATCTAGTCATATCTCGGTTTATCTTCATTCCTTTAAAATGTCCTGTTTCTTGAAATTGTTGTTTTTAATTCTCTGTTAATGTTCAGGTAGCATATGGGCTGTGGTAGTTTTTTTTTTGTAATGAGTTTTGCTTTACATATTGTATTAGCATCTTTCAATGTTATTGAACTTGTTTCCAGTGCCTGTTTTCATTTATTCTTCGCCAGGCCATCAGCTCCTTCATTTCCCTCTATTCCGACATGGGCTGGTATCCAATAAAATAAATTGTACGTATATCTTGAACCCCCTCTAAACAGCGCCTTCCTCTCTATAGCGCCCGATTTTAAACATTAAAATGTAAACATTTTACATTAAAAGTTACCTGTCTATAAGCATTCCCTCTCTATAGCACCCTATTTTGGTAAGTTCCAAGAGGGGGCGCTATAGACAGGTTCAACTGTACATAAAATAGTTTAAACATTTACTCGAAAATATCCACATAGGATATACAGTTAAACCTGTCTATAGCGCCCCCTCTAAATAGCGCCTTCCTCTCTATAGCGCCCGATTTTAAATACGTAGTACGATGCGATTTACATTAAAGTTACCTGTCTATAGCACCCCCTCTCAATAGCACCTATTTTGGTGAGAGTCAAGAGGGGGCGCTATAGACAGGTTTAACTGTAGCGTGTGTATTTTGTAATAAATAAATAAAATAAATTTTAATATAAAACATATTTTTCTCCTTCGTTCTTATGCTTTCCCTTATAGTACTAATAGTATCAAACACCGATAGGCACACCCTGTCACCCACTTTCTCCCCTCTCTTCCTGAACCCCCATCTTCCTCTAATTATTCCCGCTAGATCTTCAAAGGCGGAAACGTAGAGATTTGATTTTTCCTTGATGGCGTTGACAGTGTTTCTATTCCCGTAGTCTTTCCACAAAAATTGGATTCAATTGTCTTCCCGTCTAGACGTAGATCGCTTTTGAGATTTTCTTCTACAATTGGCAAATTGAAGCTTTCTTTAGTAGAATCTATATTTCCTTATATGCACACACATTACAGTACATTTAGAGCTTTATATAGGAACATAGACAGAATAGTATCTATCCAGAAAACTTCCAAAGTTTTTACAAAAACATTCCTGTCGGGTCGTGAAATTCTTTCAGTTCGCTGAAAGAATTTCTCAATTAATCTTATCTGGGGTTTATCGTCTTGTAGTGTCCTCTCATTTATTCTCTTAGCAATCTTCAGATGTTTCCAATTCGTATGTTCCTCAAATCTTTCTGATATTAAAGTCAAAATTGCCATGTTTGTTACACCGCATATCAAAAATATCATATATATATATATCCTATTTATTATCTAAATATATATCATCATAAATTTACGGGAGGATGATATTGCCTCGTGGAAAATTAGGAAAGACAAACTTCGGGATGAAACAGAAATTTATTTTAGGTAAGAACCAACTATGAATGATAAAAAAAGATAAACAATGAAGGAAGTTAAAGAGTAATAAAATATAAACATAAAAAATGATACTCTGTTAATAAAATAAAAATACTTTGTTACAATGGCAATAATTCTGCCCGGTAAACGGAACACTATGATATAAAATAAAAGGATTTAAAAGCGCGAATGTTTCTTTTATACATAAAACGAATTCTACTGTCCTTACTGCGATGAAAAATATATTGGGAGGGCTTGGCTCATCAGTGGTGAACCCTCCCAGCGGTTTCGCCAATTTAATCCACCAGACCGCTTCTCAGAGCTCTAATAATGTATTGGATCATTCTGCTTATGAGTTCGATTCCCATCCCTGGACACTTTATTTTTCGTTTATCATTACTCTTCACAATTCACCCTTTCATACCTCATCCAAAAGTTTAGAAATAATCGTTATTTCATTTTGAAATAAAATTTTGATTTTTCTCGTTGAAAAGAAACACATGCGGGATAGTATTTCAAATGTTGTTTTACAATCATAAGCCGTATTATATTATATTGTATAAAAAATGATACTCTGTTAATAAAATAAGAAAAACTTTGCTACAATATTCATATACCAAAAGAGGCAACTCTTCCTTTTAATTATACATCTGAACGATGCAATGTGAATTACACTAGTAAATGTATTTTACTTATAATAACGAATAGATTCAAAAAGGATAAGTTTCTTTATTTGAAAAATCAATTCGAGCTTTCGGGCGCAAGCTGCCCTTCTACAGGAATAATGGATACAATTTCAAGTAGTCATGTATGTACAGAAATATATATTTTCTTTAAATGGTTTCTCGCTTTGGTCTTGTATAGCGTGAGTGGATCACATACCCACGTGATTTAGTTTAAATCAAAGAAAAGCCTTGATAAAGAGAGGCGTGTTGCCCCTAGAAATACTAGCTGATTAATAATTTATATTCAGTATATGCCCTATATTTATTTATACCTATATATAAGCTATTTTTTTGCATACTTTATGAAGTTTTATATTTTATTATTTAAGAAAAATATTGCTTATGCTGATAAAGAATTAGTCTCAATACCAGTTTTGGAAAATGCAGACAAAATTCAACCAGTATACCATGGTTTCAGGCTTTAGCCCTCATCAGTACAGGGACGGCTTCGATTTTATAACAACTCTCGTAGGATGCAATGAAATCGAAGCTGCGCCTGTACCTATAAGGGTCAAAGCCCGAAACCATGGTATATATAATAAGTTGAAATTTTATCTGCATTTGCCAAAGTATAATTTCCTGTATAGTCGAATATATGGATGGCTGTACTGGAGTAAACCTCCTTTTTGTGTCTGGATTCAATATTTATGGCGAACTAAATAACTTAGTCCCTATTTCTGCTTCGCGCTTATGGAGTTGAGGACTTGAGGCAATGGCGTCGACCTTTCGTATTAAGTCTTACTTTTCCTTATTACTAATAATTGTATAAAAGTATAACAAATCTAAAGTTTTGCGGAGGAGCCTCTTTTATTATACATTTGCAAGCTTTCGAACCTTTCGGTTCTTCCACAGGCGTGGCTAGTATGACTACACTAACAGGGTATAAGCGCGCTTGAGCCATTATATACAACATATAAATTTACATGCGGAGTGATATTTCAAACGTAATAAAATAGAAATAGGAACTATGACTATAAAAATAAAACTATGTAAATGAACTTATAGATTTTTAAAATTTAGATGAAATTATGGCAAAAACTTTTAAATGCGATAAAAGTTAAGTAAAATAATGATATTCACTGTATGTAAGCCGTGTGACACTTTAAAATTTCGTAACATTTAAAACCAGTAAAATTTTAAAACATCTCAACACAGAAAAACCAAGCTGGGGTCCACTCCTCCCGACCACACACCCGAGTGTATCACGGTGTAACTATTGAGATATTATATGATATATTTCCGGTAGATCTATTTTCCTATTTATGCTGTTTGTTTGTGTTGATATGATGGATTCCAGTACCAATCTGTGCTGCTTATTGTTTATGTGCTAATATAGGATTTTAGGATGATCTAAGTTGAAGTTGTGGCCTGTGTTTGAAATATGTTGGTATATAAGTGATTTCGGGTCTCTATTGTTTATGTTTCGTTTGTGTTCGGTGATTCTGATATACGCGGTTCTGCCAGTCTCCCCCACATAGGAGGCTGGGCAATCCTGGCAAGAATGTTGAGATGTTTTAAAATTTTACTGGTTTTAAATGTTACGAAATTTTAAAGTGTCACACGGCTTACATACAGTGAATATCATTATTTTACTTATCTTTTATCGCATTTAAAAGTTTTTGCCATAATTTCATCTAAATTTTAAAAATCTATAAGTTCATTTACATAGTTTTATTTTTATAGTCATAGTTCCTATTTCTATTTTATTACGTTTGAAATATCACTCCGCATGTAAATTTATATGTTGTATATAATGGCTCAAGCGCGCTTATACCCTGTTAGTGTAGTCATACTAGCCACGCCTGTGGAAGAACCGAAAGGTTCGAAAGCTTGCAAATGTATAATAAAAGAGGCTCCTCCGCAAAACTTTAGATTTGTTATACTTTTATACTAATTTATACGGAGTTTACCTGTAGAATAATAATTGTATATAGTTGCGGAACTACTGGTTTCCTGTGCTGCTCTTTTCCTGTTATTGCACCTTGTACGGAGAATCTGTATAAGACTAATGTCTTAATAAAGGCTTTGTGAGTGTGCTTGTGTGTGTGTATAGTCGAATAACGATTTTATTTTGAAAAAGCGATTCTAATCACCAAGAATTATAATAGAAATATTTACAAAAGTGTAATACACAATCTCTTGATATAGGACGACTATAAAAATACTGGGAAAATTTGGAAACGAAATAGGTATATTTATAAATTCAAATTTGCCTTCTATCGAGATAATTTGTAACACATAAATTTACTGGAAATGTATTTATTTTATAATATAATCAAATATTATCTCTACAGAACTTACTGCAATGATATAAGTTATTGAATGATCTCATTACTCAGGAGACAGAGCTAATTTTGTTCAAACTTGGTTATCTCGTTTATCTTCAATAAAGTTTACTATGTATCAAATATCTTTCAGAGTTCTGAAATCCCGATATACATGCTAAAAGTACAACTTTCTTAAGTTTTGTCCATCAGTGTATATTAAAAACTGATTATTAAAAAACAAAATTATGAATTTATCAAAAAATAATAATTTTAATGAGCATTTATCTATTTTAATATAAAAACAGTTTAACCAAAATGTTTTCAATAAAGCTTTCTTTTTTATTTGAGAATTCCAGTGTGTGTTTGTGTATCATGCAACCTTTATTTTCAATATAAATCTATATACACTAGCCCTTAAACTCTATTATTCAATATTAAACTAAATAAAACGTGAACGTAAAAATCACATTAAGGCATCGTAGATATCTCTGATTATTAATAATAAAATTTTATATATATATTTTTCACCATAAAATATTCATATTTTATAGATCATATTTATTAAAGCCTATATTTATTTTGTTAAGATAATGATAAATTTCAAAATAATTTATGATAAATTCCGCTGTCACAAACTTGAAAGCAACGTGCAGCGCCATCTGTGAATACAAAGACAAAGCTTTTTACCTCGTTCTAATTTTCCAAACAAACTTATTAAAAATGTTTCAGAATATTTTTTTATTTTGATTACATTACATCTATTATTTTATTGTTTTTACGAAGGTAAAAAAAAACCGAAGCATGTATTTTTTTCCTTTTTTTTAAATGATGAATGTTGTGAAATTTTTGAGGTACAATGAATAAAATTAAAAAAATATAAAACACCGTAAATGATACAATTCTCTTCTCTTTACGTTCATAAATTGGATTTTGTGTTTTTAAATATTGTTAGCGAAGTATTTATTATTTTACACTAGTATTAACAGAGTATCATTTTTTATATTTAAATTTTACTACTCTGTAAACTTCCCTCATTGCTCTTCTTTTGTTTATCTTTCATAATTTGTTCTTTTATTAAATAAATTGCTGTGTCATCCTGAAGTTTTTGTCTTCCCTAATTTTCTATGTGTCAATATAAATATATTATAAAGATAAATTCTACATAATACGTTACTTTAAATATTACGAACTTTAAACATTATACAATGAATATTAAAGAACTAATGCATTGAAATTTTCCTTGTAATTTTACAAAATTTCTGAAAATTTAAATAACCACTCTTTAAAATATAAATAAATATATATAGTTTGTATGAAAGGCCTAGATTTTCAGCATTCAGATTTTCATGCTAATATTTTTTGCTAAATTTAGATTTTTTTTAAAACAAATACAAAAAGCCGATAGTAGAAAATCAATTTTTTTCTCGAAATTTTCATTTTATGAAAAAATATATTTTAAAAATGCTCTGAATATTTAACTCGCATTTTAAAAAGTAGATCCTTTACTAACATTTAATTAAAGATTCACAGAGTTTGAGAAGGCATATTTTTTACTTAGGTTTATTTTACTTCTAATACTAAATATATTTTACCTTTAAGAATCATTTTGTAATTAAATCTTCTAACTACACTCATTACACTTCATATGAAGTGTAAAGTCTTTGTTGCCACCTAAGTCGTCTATTTTTTTTTTTGAAGAAGAAGAAGAGGAAAAAATCAATTTTGTTCACACTTGGTTATCTCATGTGTCTACGATAAAGGTCACTGTGTATCAAATATTTTTCAGAGTTATTGTCTGAATCCCGATATACATGCTGAAAGGTACAACTTCCTTAAGTTTTGTCAATGAGTGTATACACACTTGGTTATCTCGTGTCTTCAATAAAGGTCATTGTAATACCTTTTAGAGTTATTGTCTGAATCCCGATATACATACTAAAAGCTACCACTTCCTTAAGTTCCAAAATAACTTTATTAGATACCACTTAAACAACCTATCTAATGTTATTTACAATGAATAATATAAACAAGTTCTTCATATATAAAAAAAGTGTCCAATGCGGGATTTGATCCCGGTTCATGGCTGTCAGAAAACGACGGTTTATACTGCTGGCCACCGACGTTTTCACTTCCTTAAGCTTCGGTTCGGTTCCAAAATCACTTTATTAGGTACCGCTCAACAAAAGCAACCTAGTTTATGATATTTACAACAATGAATAATATGTGAAGGTTATTCACATATATATATATATATATTAATTAAAAGGCATATTTTGGATTTAAAATAAAACAAACATGTTATTTAATATAAAATGCCAATATTTAAATAGGCTGTACGCCTAACTTTTTTTATTTTTATTTTTTTGCTTATCCCTAGTACATGTAGTACAGGCCATTGTAATCATGGTGGGTAGAAGTAGGCGACTCCTTTTACTGTAAGTAAAAGACACATGTCAAAAGCAGTTCGACTTTGCACTTACAAATGTGCCAGAGCCCCGTTTGGTTACTTGCACTCGCTGTTGGGGTTGGACTTTTGCAAGAATCGGAGGTCATTGGAGCAATTTTTTTTAAACAGAAAAAAAGTGCCCAATGCGGGAATCAAACCCGGGTCGTAGCGGTCGAAAACCAATGGTTTAGACCATTCTTCCACCGACCCCCCTATTCACATATTAAACAAAATGTTAACGCAGGATTCAATCCTAGTTCATGGCTGTCGGGAATCGAGGGTATTACCCATTCGTTCACTGACTTTTATTTCCTTAAGCTTTGTCCATGAGTTTATATATATATATATATTATTTATAAAATACGAAGAAAATTTCTAAAATTGATATTAAAAGTAGAGGAAAGTAAGTCGCATAAAATGTTGGCATAAAAAAACATTGATTTCCTAGATAACTTGATGCCATTAAAAAGTATGCACTGTACATTGTTATCTACCAAGGATATATTTTCTAAATTTGTCTCCTTTTCTCCTAAAAAAAAACTTACATTGCCATCACTTGGTTGCACAGAAAATTCTAAAATTAGAAGCTTTCACGCATCTATTCATGAAAGAATTTTAATTTAAATTTTATTTTCCTCATTTTTATATAGTTTTTCTTTTTAGAATTCTATTTCCTTGCGTTAGGTAAAACGACATCATTGAGACCAAGAGGCTGGATATAGAAACTGGATCTGCCCCCCCCCAAGAGTGAAGACTATCCTTCTGCTGTGTGGGGACATGGTGTTGGACGGAGAAATTGCAACTAATATGTCGACGACCTCCTGATGCCTTCTCACCGTTATACTGCACGCCCCTCCCCTCTGACTGCTGTCTGTATTTACCTCTTTTTGTGACTGAATAAAGACCGTTTTTTCAGTCCTTAAGTCTATGATTAATTGAGAAATGAATTTACAGAGTTAGAGAAAGCATATTTTTCACTTGGGATTATTTTACTTTTAAGGCTATATTTTTTTACCTTTATGAATCATTTTGTAATTTAATCTGCTAACTACACTCATGAATAAAACTTGAGGAAGTGGACAGTCTTTTTTTTAAGGAGACAGAGGCAATAATAGTTTACACTTGGTTATCTCGTGTGTCTGCAATAAAGATCACTGTGTATTAAATCTATTTCAGAATTATTTCTTATTTCCGATATACATTCAATTTCCTTAAGTGTTGTCCATGAGTGAAAATATGAAATGGATAAATAAACATCTACACGAGAGATCCCATATTATATAATTAAAGATATAGAATTTCGACTGTGTCATCAATAAAGCTAATTTTAATTTAGTTTTCATTCACGATAAATACATACAAAACCTCGGAATTAATCCAAAAACTTGTTATATAGATATTCAATGATATAATAGATATATAATATGATGCATTACTGCGCCATCTGTAATGACAATTTGAAACTATTTTTGACGTTTATGATTCTGTTGGATCGTTTTTTGAAGACAACTCTCAGATTTATAAAATTAATTTATTAAACTTTAAACATTTTTAGATATATATAGAAACGAGTTAATTATCTCGTATTTAAGGCAACAAAAGAATCGTCTAATTTTTATACATCATTCTAACCAGATTCAACTTGTGCAAAACAGACGACAAAGAAAACAAACAACAAAATAAATTAATAGAGGGCAATTTCCTATTTTTTACAAGCTTTCATACTCAAAGCTCACACTTTTCTTGCTTAATATTCTTTTGAAAATTAAACAAGGGATTATATATATTCAATTATAATTCTTGCTCTCTCTAATAATAAGATTTGAATTGAATTCGCATTTAAAGGTATATTTGCATATTTCCTATAATATATTTATCAAAAGTATCTCTGCAGAAATTTTGATATATATCATTGGAAACATAAATGAGTCAAAAATAATTCCAAAACTTATTAATTGATGTTTTGAAAATAGAGAGAAATTCATAAATAAATCTCTAAATAAAAAGGCATATATTAGATCAAAATATCCTTTATTTTTACCAATATTTCAGTTGGCTGAACGCCTTTTAAAATGCTATATAAATAAATAAATAAAAAGAGATACTCATTGTGAGAATATAATTGTAATTTTAATACTTTTTCACAATTTTATCATGAATAATATATGTGTATTGTTGTTTGTGGTTATTATACTTATAAAGGTAAAATTTAATAAGATATATAAATAAAACCTTTTGTGGCAAAATGAGACTATTTTCAATATTCCTTTTTAAAAGGAAAAACGCAAAAAAGAAAAACTTGACATTTCAGACAATCCCCAAATTTAGAATCATCGACGCATTGAAAAGCTAAAAAATTGTCTCAAATTTCCTTGTTTTTTTTAAACGTGTTTTTTTTTCTTTTTCGCCAAAAGTGTTGTAATTTTCGAATCAATTGACATTTTTAGAGAAGATAATAATCACCTCAAAAAAGGGGTGAACGATAAAAGTGTTATATTTCAATTGGACACCCCAATAGAGTATTTTTAGAGAAGGTACTGGAGGGTTTACCATTTGGTTTGAAGTAATTGATACTTTTATTTGTGTTTTTTCTATATACGTGTATTCTCATTTTTTTACTTCAATTTGAACTTTAATCCAAATAGATACTGTTGGAGATTTTTTATTCTATTAAACTTGTGTAAAGTTGTGTAAGATAATTGTTAAAGAGCGTGGTTATTTAGATCTTGGAAAGCCAGCTATGTTCATAAGGAAGACTTGCTCATCAACTATACCTCGAATTCAAAGTTTAGGAGTGACTAATGAAACCAGCGAAAAGAAATTAACTGAACAAATACTATTTATCAAATGTAGACTCTCTCTACAATTACATTTTTAACGATTCAATATAGTACAAACATACATATTCATTAAGACCACCAGTCTTATACAGATTCACCACAGAAAAGAAGCATAGATGGAACATCTATACTCCAGGCAGCGCAGAACCCAACAGCCTCCAGGTTTAACGTGTGTCCAGTGGCCGCAGAATCCGCCGTGCATAAGTTAGCGTATTTTTCTTTTTAATATTGATAATCGACGTATATTTATTCCCTGTTTTAACATATTCTAAACGGTCTAAATCCTTGTTCGATTTAGTATATTTTTCCAGAGTTTCTTTCATGGTCTTTTTCGCTATGTAGAAATCATGATCTAACCAATTGTTCAACATTGGGTTATCCGTTTTTGTCTCAATTTACATACCAGTTTTGATATTGAATTTCTGATCTGCTTGACTATGCTTTTAATTATATTCTCAATCGAGTTATTCTAGTATCCATAATGTGTATATGTGTGATTCAATATTGTATTTTAAGGGAAATATTTCTTTATTAAATAATACGTGGTAAACCTTTAGTCAAAGTGTATATCAAAGCAGAGTGTAGCGGGTTTAAAATAGCTTATGATTCCATACTATTTAGTTAATTTCTCATACACAACTCTTTTATTCTGAATCTCTGAAAATAGATAATTTGATTTATTCGGAAAGGTAAAATCCTATTCAATACACATAAATAGTAAATAAAAAGGTTACCGAGGTTGAGTTTTTTGTTTTATTGTATATTCTTCTCAGATTTTTGGGTTTCACAAACCTTCTACAGAAATATATAATTATCAGATTATATACTCCTGTAAACGGTTTTTTAATCCCGAAAGCTTGAGATGAATATAAAATAGAGTAATAAACTCATCCGCTCTGAAGCCGTTTTATTTTTATTATATATAATTCGTTTATTATATATACCAAAAAAGAGCCACCTCTACCTTTAATCATACATTAGAACAATGTATTATGAATATCACCTGTATGAAAAAAGTGAAAGTTTTATAAACTTATGATCAATGATCAACAAATTTATGACCCATTTATTCCAGGATTTATAGATACCTTTCTCAAATCAAGAATGAATGTTTTGAAAAACGAAGCAAATAATACTTTCTTAAGCTTTTTACCCTAAGAAATCCCTAAATACTTTCGTCCAAATTTTTATAATACTCATTTTGTTACAAACCACGGAAATTTCAAAAGTTTTTAAAATAGAATAAAGGCAGTGGAGGATTCAAGTTGCTTTTTTGGTATTGAGGAACAAACCTCAAGACATCTACTGATCGATTGCCCAGCATTTCAAGATTATAGAATGAAGAATGAACTAGTTGGTTGTGAACTTAACGATTTGATTTCCGATAAAAAATCATATTCAAAGTTCAATTTATATTTTGTAAATACATTCTGAACTTTCTACAAAATCTTGATCTCTAATGTTTTCATGTGTTGAATAATGTAAATAACTTATGTAAATAAACTTTTCTCCTTGTTTAGCGCAAGTATCCCTTGCGGGATATAGCGCTTTGGAAATAAAATAATTGGAAATAATTGAAATAAACTTATGATTTTGCTTTGTTTTAAAAATGAATCGATGTTGGTTCCATATGCTTGAATTGAATATTACACCTTACTCCTATATATTTTATTGCTTAAAAAAGAACACAACAAAACAAAGAAAAAACTACGAATGCAAAATAATTTGATAACTCTAACTAAGTAAAAAAATATATCAAAAATGATGATGATAAAAATTGAATATGTCTGCCAGAAAAATGCTTCTATGAATTTAAAAAATAATAAGAATAATTACAAACATAAACATATAAACAAATTAACATATAAACTTCAAACATCACCCTTGTAAAAATGTTACTGATGGGTATAAAAGGAATGAGCCGAAACACCAGGTTTTTGAAATATTAATATATACAGTTATCAGCGTCATAATCAATTCTTTCTTAATCAATTCTGTCACTGTTTGTCTTTGTGAATGGAATAAATACCCAAATATAGCCGTTTCTCATAACCATCGGTGGTTCAGTGGTAGAATGCTCGCCTGCCACGCGGTCGGCCCGGGTTCGATTCCCGGCCGATACATTTTTTTTTTTTTACAATTTTTAAAACTCATTTATATATTATACAAGAATGACATCCACGGCGCCAATTTATAATTGTAACGAATAGTATTTGAATAAAAGCATTTAATCGGGTAAAACCCGGGCGTTGCCCGGGTCATTCGGCTAGTTCATACATATAGTCAACCTGTATACTATGGTTTCCGGCTCTGGCCCTCATCAGTACAGGGACAACTTTCATTTCATAACTTCCTACGAGATGAATTATGAAATCGGTAGAATTTACCTAAAAGGTGTTCAAGCTTGTAAAGGCTTTCCTATGATCATAATGCATTAGTATAATGTATATTTAAAAGTAGTTCTTCAAATAAAATATACTTCGGCCAGTAAATCTTTTCATTATCTCGACGTTTCGACAAAAATCTTTTGTCCTCGTCAGGAATGAACAAAAATGAAACATTTGGCAAAGCGTTAAAAATTAAGGGAGAGGTGTTACTTTTGAAGTCTAAAGTAATATTTTGATTTATTTTCTAAAAATAACATAGATAGGCTGATATCAGATCCATGATAGTAGCAACAAGATTTTCAAAATTCGAAACTATTTTAAAGGCGTAAAATTCCTTTTGAAAATAAACAATTTCTACTGCCCTTACTGAAATGGAAAAATTAATGGGAGGGCCTGGCTCATCAGTGGTGAACCCTCCCAGCGGTTTCGCCAGTTTAATCTACCATACAGATTTTCAAGCTGTGAGTCAGAGCTCCCATTAAGAAGGAGTTATATATCAGTTTATTTATTATTCTATGAAAAGAATTTTGTTGTATCTCCTCCCAGTAATAGTCACACACACACATCTACTAGTCAATTCTTCTCTAATTACACAGTTAATGTCCTATATATACAAATATTTATTTACATGATGATAATGATAAAACATGCAGAATACATACAGATGTTTAACTATTTACATACACAACAATTTTTAATTTCAATATTTGTATTTTGATACACTGTAAAATATTCTTATTGCCTCTCTGTTATTTCATTAGTTTTAATTGGGTTCACATTAAATATATTTCTATGTCATTCTGAGGTTTGTCTTTCCTAATTTTCTACGTTACATTTTGGTAGTGATGCTGGGTAGATATATAATCAAAATCTGAATATAATTATTTTACAAAAAAAAATATTGTTCTATCTTTTTAAAGCTTATATAATTTTATTCAATTCCTACAAACGCTGTATATTTGCCATATTGTTTTTACGAGAGATAGAAAGAGAGAGATTGAAACTATTTTATTACAAGATTATATAAGGTTAAAGACAGAATATATATACATATGAATAAATATATAATAATAAATAAATAAATAAATAGATGGACATATATATATATATATATATATATATATATATAATAATTGATAAATATACATGTTATATTAAAATATTATTTTATTTAAAATTATATTTCATAGATTCAAATACTATGCTAAATAGACCGCCAGAGGTCACGCTTACCCTATAAAAACTCATTGTTGTTGTTTCCCGTTGGCCGGCTCAAATCTTTTGTACATTATGTAAATAAGTTTTTCTCTCTCTCTCATTTTTTTTGTAGTATTACGCCTTAAGTCAGGACTACCTTTCTCAAATTATGTTTTCTATATTCCATTAGTTCACAATTAAAACAATTTCTAATATTTACTGTTTTTATTATACTTTCAAGATTTTTTAACCACGACTGCATTAACATAGAATAATCCTCAAGATAATCAAAAATCAACAGAAATCTCATTTTTTTTAAATAATACATATATATATATATGATAAAAAAAAAAAATATTTTCTGCTTGAATTTAGATCATGTTGAGGATTATGGTAATTCTGTCGTGGTTAAAATCTTGAAAGAATAATATTAAAAATGGTTTTGATCAGATATTTTTTAAATTGAAATATGATGCTGCCTGGTTTAAGGTGAGTAGAACAAGGAAAAACAAAATATTATTTACATAATGTACAAATGTTTTGAGCTGGCCATCGGGAAAGAACAACGAGTTTTTATAGGGGAAGCATGACCTCTGGCGGTCGATTTAACAGAGTATTTGGATCTATGAAATATAATTTTTTAAATAGAATAATATTTTAATATAACATATATATAATATATGTAAAATGTCATCATTATCACCACCGATGGAACGCCAGAGTTCCTTCGCACAGAAAGAGAGAGAGAGATAAATAATAATAATATTTATTTATATAATTTTTAAAAACCCTCTTTTTATATAAAAAAAAATAATTTATATATAAATAAATTATAACAGATGGCGCGCTAGTGCATCATATTATAAATGAATGAAATAATATTTATTAAAATAATTAGTAATTTTCGAGAGACTTATCAAGCAGAAAAAGTTAACAATTTATTCAAATACAAAAAGAATAACTCAATATTCAAAATTCAGTTTTAATAGTTATATTTATAAACTTATCACATCAATAAAAATAAGAACAAAACGTAGCATTTTTCAATTCTAGTGTACCTTTGCGACAAAAAATAATTATAGGTAATATTTAAAGCCAGTATTTTTTAAAATTCAACTATCAATTATACATACTCATAAAAAAGAAGTAATAATTGATATTACATTATTTCAGAAGAATAGTTAAATATTGTTAATATATAAAGGAAATTATATTGAAATGGGGTTTTCTGAAAACTTTAGTACCATTTTTCCTTCATAGATGGCAGTGTAGGTCAATACGGTTTAGCCATCACAAATTTATTAAATCAATCTAGTTTCTTTCTCTTTCAAATCCAAATGCATATTATATTTAACATATACTCGTATATCTCTTTATGGGAAGAAATATATAATATTCACATATATTATTAATAGGCTAATCCCTTAATAGAATGTTCAAATCAATAAGCTTGAGGGATAAGTATCTTTGCAACGGTATTAATCTTTTTCAGTTCTTTTTTGAATAATTCAAACGCAGATTTTTTTTTATCACTTTCGGATATGGGATGGAATGTGGTTCGGTCTTCTAGGATTTTGAGCATTTTGCTGTTATAGTCTGATCGATTAAGGATGACTGTCTGACCTCCTTTGTCTGCTTGGGTGATGACAATTTCTTTTTATTGCTTAAGCATTGTAACAATTTTCGTTCATGAGGGTTGTAAAGGGGGAGATGCAAAGATACGTATCCCTCAAGCTTATTGATTTGAACATTCACATATATTATAGATTTCTTCCTTGCTTTTACACTTTGATTTATTCAATAAGGTATCAAGGATTTCGTTTCTTTTCTTGAAACCCTTGATTCCTAATTGATTAAATATAAATATATGCTTGTGTTATAAAAAAGACCAAATATTTAATACTTTAACATAAAATGTAATTATGAAAAAGGTATATCCTTATCGTGCAACTGAAAGTTGCTGATGGCTTGCGCCATCTATAGGAATAAATATCAAACTATTCTCGTTGATTTTTAATTATTCCAGAATTGGCCAAATACCCATTCTTGATTAATCAAGAAAAGCTAACCACGGACGCGTTTCGGGCTGTTGGCCCTCATCAGCGTGGTGCAAGCTGTACCTGATGCCTTTTTTTTATAATTTATACACCTTTTCCCAGAACAATGTCACATTTGTACTATTTTTTTCATAAAATGTAATGTTCTTTTATAGCGTCCATCAAGTCGAGTTCGATATTTGGTAAATATATGGGGACAAATATTCTTCAATATGATATGTTAGTGACTTTCACTCGCAGCTTATATAGTGACCATCCGGGCGTTTACTTGACCCCTTGTTGTTGTTGTCGTGTCTAATGAAGAGTCTCAGATGTCTCCATGCATCTCTATCACAGAAGTCGCAATGTCCACTATCTTGGGTGTGTAAAGCTGCTGTTCTGGGTCCATGTCAATTTTCTGTTGTTGTTGTGTTCAATGAAGAAGAGCCTCAGATGTCTTCATGCATCTCTATCACAGCAGTCATAATGTCCACTATCTTGGGTGTGTAAAGCTGCTGCTCTGGGTGCATGTCAATTTTCTGTTGTTGTTGTGTCCAATGAAGAACCTGAGATGTCTCCATGCATCTCTATCACAGCAGTCGTAATGTCCACTATCTTGGGTGTGTAAAGCTGCTGCTCTGGGTGCATGTCAATTTTCTGTTGTTGTTGTGTCCAATGAAGAAGAGCCACAGATTTCTCCATGCATCTCTATCACAGCAGTCGTAATCTCCACTATCTTGGGTGTGTATAGCTGCTGCTCTGGGTCCATGTCAATTTTCTGTTGTTGTTGTGTTCAATGAAGAAGAGCCTCATATGTCTTCATGAATATCTATCACAGCAGTCGTAATGTCTACTATCTTGGGTGTGTAAAGCTGCTGTTCTGGGTCCATGTCAATTTTCTGTTGTTGTTGTGTCCAATGAAGAAGAGCCTCAGATGTCTCCATGCATCTCTATCACAGCAGTCGTAATGTCCACTATCTTGGGTGTGTAAAGCTGCTGCTCTGGGTTCATGTCAATTTTCTGCAAGGCTGTTGGGCATGGTAATATGTGGATAGCTGTTAGTTCCACACCAGGACAGTTTCTGCATGTCCTAACCCCTTATAGCCAGCTTATTGCTGGTCTTACTTTTATCCTTCTTATATTTAATATCTTGTGAAATTCACAAAACCATCAGATTCATTGCAGAAAAATATCTTTTGGACGAACCTTTTTTTTTCAACATCCAATTTTTCCAAAGATAAGCACAAAGTTCGAAATCCTCTCAAAACCAAGATATTCATAGAAGTGTTTAGGAACTGCAATTTTTGCGGTATTCCCGGAGGAATTTGAATTCTCGGTACGTGTGACCTTGTAAAGTAAATAATACTGAAAATTTTCAGTTTATCAAAATAAGGTTGTTAGAACAAGAAAGAGACTTATTATTTGAAATAGATTAGGTATCAAGTGGTGCTGGTGTCTTGTCCATGGAGCAGATCAGATCGGCCCGTGCACCCTGATAAAAAAACCAGCCAAACGAGGTGCCTTGTGATTTTTTTGCTCCATGGAAAGGGAGTTGCCACTGCCCCGTTAATTAGCCACATTTCAGAGTTCCCTGTATGCCTTCATGGTAACCGTAGCGGCTCGGGGCTCACGAAGTCCCCACCTTACTAGTTATCAATGTAGGTATCGAGTGAAGAGTCGATATGAAAATGTATCTCTAAATTCTATTCAAGCCCTAAACTTCACATCTGTTTTATATTCTTGTGAACACTAGTTAATTGACGTCCCTTCCTCACTACCGTCAGATCATTTAGCATCAAGATATGGAACAAAATCTTATTTTTTTTACAACAATATAACCCGTGATAAGCAGTAAAGCCCAAATTTACCTCAATATCGCACACACACAAGACTTTATTAAGACATTCCGTCTTATACAGACGATTCTCCTGTGAGAAATGAATCCAAAAATAAATGAAAAACAGGGGTAGAAATGGAATCCTCGCTCAGAAAAGAGAAAAAGAACAAAAAAGGCTGAGAGAGATATCAAATAGAAAAAGAAAAACAGGGAAAGAATATATATGTACAAAAGTTGAGACTATACACATCGTTTTGCGTGCATAGAACACAGTGAAGAATTCCCCTCAATATCAAGATACTACAAGACAAGATTGGGGAAAAAGTGCAATATCTACGGAATTATCAGAAGAGATTTAAATATGATGCAGAGAGAAAAGAGAGAAATTGAGATTGAATCTTCTTTATTATATCGTTCATATAAGGTTATATATATATATATATATATATATATATATATATATATGAATAAAATGGTATTATATAAGAATAAATATAGAGATAATTGAATAAATAAAATATCAAATTGATATATATATATATAAATATTAAAAATAAAGAAAGCATATACTGACTACGAGCAGACATATAGAGCAATCCATTTATGATATTTAAAATAAGGGCATATTTTGGATCAAAATATTTATTAAATTTAAATATTTCGACGAGGCTGTTCGCCTATCTTCTTATCAGAAAAATGCAAACTCCTTGTAAGCTTATTATATATTATACAGTCTTCATTGTTGGTGCCCACCGCGGGAATGACTACGCCACTGATAGATTACGAGATTTCTTTCCCAAAAAGAAGAGAGAGATAGAGAGAGAGAGAAAGAAGAATTTGTATAAATTTGTATTTAAAAATTTGAAAATTAGTAAAAATGATAATAATAGATTCATATAATCGCGATTATAGGTCTATTTTTGGATAAAAATATTTGAGAATTTTGTTGAATTATGAATTTCACGAGAGGGAGAAAAGGGGGACTCAATGAAAGTTAGTAAATTCAAACGGGATTATAATGTTTTTATAAAAAAAGCAACTCTAGATTAAAATTTATATAAATTCAGATAGGATTGAATGTTTAATATTTATTTGAGAGTTTTTTTTTTTTCGTTCAACATTCGCACTTACTAGTCTGTCAGAATCTCATTTAGTTACATGCACCTATTGGTGAGGTTGAACTTTTGCAAGAATAGGAGCCATTAAAGAATTTATTATAAAATAATGCCTAAACAGAGTTTTATTCCGGATTGTGGATGTCTAAAACCGACGGTTTAACCAACTCGTCCAACGACGTGTAAAAAACTCATGCTGATGATATTGGAAAATATTAATATATATATGTTATATTTAAAATATTTTTTGCTGTTTTGAGATTAATAACTTGTAGAAGAATTATTGGTCATTTGCTTGATTTTGGTATGCAGTCGAGGAAGAGATTAAAATAAAATTAGTTATCAAAAATAGTTATAATTGCGCTAAAGAAATATATGAAAAAACATGGTTTGATGAAAGTTCTGCCTGGCTTAAGGCGAGTAAAAAAGGAAAACAAAAGATTATTTACATAATGTACAAAGGTTTTGAGCCGGCCATTGGGATAAAACAACAACGAGTTTTTATAGGGGAAGAGTGACCTCTGGCGGTCGATTTAGAAGAGTATTTGAATCTATGAAATTATAATTTAAAATAAAACAATAGTTTTATATAACATATATATATATATATATTTTAAATAAAAAAGCATATATTGGATTAAAATATCATCTATTTCAGTTGGCTGAACGCCAACCTTTATCAAGGTATTATACTTCAATATGTGCCTTTTTATTTAAAGATTTATTTATGGATTGCTCTATTTTAAAAAATATATACATCTTATAACACATGCTTTTTGTGATATGATCCTTATATAGTATTTTAGTGATTTTTTATCTTCATAAAAATGAAACGCTTTCCTCTAAGCAAATGTATTCCAGAAAAAAGAGTAAAATAATTTACTTATATTTGCTTTTAACCAAAAGGATTATTGATGCTATTTTTCTTTTATAAGTATAATCTACCTTGTTCTTAAATGGTTATTTTATTAAATGAGAATTGTATCATATTAGGGGGATTTATCTCAACGTTTGTATTTGAATTGTGTGTGAATAAGTGATATTATAAATGAGTTACACAGAATTGCTTCCAAAGGTTTATTAAACCCACTCCACTTAGTAATGGTGACCTCCACCATAGCCATGACTGTGACCATGTGAATGTCCGTGGTCATGACCGTGCTTGTGTCCATGATCGTGACCATGATGATGTCCGTGCTTGTGGCCATGCTTGTGACCGTGCTTATGATCATGTCCATGCTTGTGTCCATGCTTGTGATCATGTCCATGATGATGTTTGTGATGATGGTGGTGGGTATGGTGATGCTCATGGTGATGAGTGTGCTTGTTATCGTGATGATGATCATGTCCGTGTTTATGGCCGTGATGATGCCCATGATGGTGGTCTTCGTGGTGCTTGTGACCATGATCATGTTTATGTCCGTGGTGATGACCATGCTTATGATCATGACCATGTTTATGGCCATGTTTGTGGTCGTGCTTGTGGTCTTCGCTGTGGTATCCCTTATGGTGATGGTCACTCATGCCACCTCCATAGCCACCATGACCACCTCCGTAGCCTCCCATGCCACCACCGTATCCGTGATGGTCACTTCCATAGCCATGATGATCATCTCCAAGCCCTCCCATATGGCCTCCATAATGGTGTTCCCCGCCGTACAGGTCATGATGATGGGAAGCCGCAGCTTTAAGATCCTTTTTCTGGAGATCTTCGGCCTTCTTGGCCTTCTGGATGGCTTTAGCGTCGATGCCCAAGGCAACAACAGCCAGCAATGTTAAGCACCACGACAATATCATCTGAAACACAAAAAGCATTTTACTTATAACATATACATTAAAAAATCCATTCCGTTTTTCTAATATACAAGTAAATGATACCTAATTGCAGAGTCAAAGTGTCCTTTAGAGAGAGGTGTCCGCTTACCGGAGAGTTACTAAATACAAGTACTACAAAATATACAAGTTCTAAATATTTGTAGTAAAAATAGTAATTTTGCAAAAAAAACCTGTCCTTTGTAGAGAAGTGTCCTCTAGCGTGAGTGTCCTCTAATGGAGGTTTTACTGTATATTTTCTATATTAGAAGATAGAAATCTTCAATTTCTTTTCAGTACATCAATTTAAATTTTTATTCACTATTTTTAGATCGAAATTTTTCCTGGAGGAAGTTGATCTAAAAAGGAACAGGGCGCTTCTCCCGTCTAAAGAAACTTTAAAACTAGGCGCCGTTTTTTAACGGGAGATGCGCCCTTTGCTTTTATATTTTATTATTTTTGATAAAGCAAATTTAAACTTTTCATATTAAGTCTACCAAAGGATGGAATTTGTTACACGCAACAATTTGTATAAAAAATGTAGAGGTTTCTAATGATAAAGTGAATCCACTTTGTTTTTCTGTGATCGTCAAATTTTAAAAGAGTTTTAATAAGGAAAAATCATTCATAATACAAAATACAATATATTAATAATAAAAACGAAGAATATATAAGGCTCAAGGTAATAAGACCAAATCCAAATAAATAAATAGTGTGTGACGTTTCGGTAACAGCGTTGTTACCATCTTCAGACAAAAGTACTTTTAGTACTTTCAGTACTTTTGTCTGAAGATGGTAACAACGCTGTTACCGAAACGTCACACACTATTTATTCATTTGAATTTGGTCTTATTACCTTGTGTTTATAATCTACAATCCAAATTGTGCCTCATCAATATATAAGGCTGTTAAATAAAATTAACAATGAATATTTAAAATGAAAGAAGAACACACCTGAGAGCTAAAGAAATCCTACCATAGAATCAGAAAAAGAGAAAATATTTCTAACAAGAGATCTTGAAAGTTCAAAGCGCTGTATTTAGAGCTCTTTAAAAAGAACTTAGAAAGAAGCATATGATTTAAGTCTATAGACCGGGGCGAAGAAAAACCAATAAGCAAAGGAACGAAGGAAAGAATACAAACCGAAGAACTTGTATGTAAAATAAAACCAACAAATCCAAATAATATAGGGAAGGACAAGCCCAACAAACTAAATGAATTACAGGTGAGGATAAAATAACAAATTGAAGAACTTTTGAGAAAAGACAAGCTAACCCACTCTCAAAATTGAAAAATTCTAGGTCCCAAAGAAAGTTTAAAAACTTGAAAAACTTATAGGCAAAACAAACCAAAGAAACGGTAGGCAAAAACAAGCCGAGGAACTGGTAGATGAAAACAAACCAAAGAAATGGTAGATAGAATCAAACCGGCTAACTAGTAGCTATAAACAAGTTTTTTTTGTTGAAGACCTGTTAGTAAAACAAGAAGAAGAGCTGGTGGGTAAAGACAGTCCAGCAAACTGAAAAACTTGTAGATGAAGACAATTCAGAAAGCCACAGAACTGGTAAGTAAAAACAGGCTTAATAACTGGTAGGAAAAAAAGCCGAAGAAATAGTAGGTAAAAACAAGCTAAAGAACTTGTAGGTAAAAACAAACCGAAGAACTGGTAGGTGAAAACAAGCTGAAGATCTGGTTGGTAAAAACAAGCTGAAAAACTGGTAGGTGAAAACAAGCCATAGAACTGGTAGGTAAAAAAAAGCTGAAGAACTGATAGGTAAAACAAGCCAAAGAACTGGTAAGTAAAACAACCGAAAAACTGATAGGTAAAAACAAGCCAAAAAAACTGTTAAGAAAAAAACAAGCTGAAGAACTGGTAAGTAAAAACAAACCGAAGAACTGGTAAAAACCTGCTGAGGGACAAGAATGTAAAAACTAGCTTAACAAGGAACTGATAGGAAAAAACAAGGTGAAGAACTAGCAAGTAAAAAAATCCGAGGCAGTGGTAGGTAGAAACAAACCGAATAACTGGTAGGTAAAAACATGCCAAAGAACTGGTAAGGTAAAAAAGGCTGAGGAACTGGTAGGTAAAAAAGAAGTCAAAGAACTGGTAGGTGAAGAAAATCCAATAAACCAAAGAGCTTGTTGAAAAATACAGTCCAACAAATCTAAGAACTGGTAGGTGAAGACAATCCAGAAAGTCGAAAAACTGGTAGGCGAAGAAAATCCAGCAAGCCGAAGGATCTGTAGGTATAGCCAACCGAAGGAGAGACGAAGGAAACCCACCTTGCCTCGAAGCCGGAACCTGAGTGATCCCCAGAGACCCCAGCTCGGCTTATATCGGCTGGGACTGGGCCGATGTGGACGATAAGGGTCCCGGTAGAGTGGGCGGGGAATTGGCGCCCTCGATACTTAACCACGCCGAAGTTGTCAGAGCCATTGAGATGTCCGGATATCAACTCCTCCACGCTAGATTAACCTCAGACACTTTCCTGACTTCCCTTCCACTACCTGGTCAAATATCAATAAAAATATCACTGATATTATCTCTGAAACTCCCTTTTTTTACCAAAGCCTTTTCTTCCTCTATTTCAAAAAAAAATATCAATCTTTTCATCAACGTTTGCCAATTGGAAATTGCTACGGTTGTGGTGATAAATGACAATTTCCGATTAACAAAATCTATGTTTGAATCCCATATAGAGAAGTTTTCTTTTTTTTTAATAATAATAAAAATGGCTCGATGATTCCTCTATTTCTGTACATGTCCAACCTCACCGTTGAATGCAAGCAACCAAACTCAGGGAGTATACTTTCAAAAAGGGCGAAATGGTAACTGCTTCCAAATATGTAGATATGTAGTGGAATTCGATTGCAAGCGAATATGCAAATCTATACAATTCGAATATTTCCCAAATGGCATTCCTATACAATTCTATCCTAAAGTTACTCATTTTGTCACATCACATAGAAATTCCCATAACTTCTTACATAAAATGGGTCTATCAGAAACCCCAAATTGTTCCTGCGGAGAAACTGAACAAACTGCTCTTCACCTTATCTATGACTGCCTGAACTTTACAGAAGTGAGACATCGATTGTTTCCTGATCTAAATGATTTATCTCTTTTACATCAACCACTTTGCCTTTATAAATATTATGAACTCTGTCGCTTTTTTTGATGCATGTAAATCTGTAAATATTTAATCTTAAGTTTCAGTTAGTCTTTTGTCTCCACGTCTTAACTGTAATAGAGACGCAAATACTTCAATATCGCGCCTTGTTAGATAATAAATAAAATAAATTGAAAAACCATAGCCGCCATGATGATCATAGCTTGTATCACGTATATTTCGGACTAATACAGCCATTTTCAAACATTTTCTGATAAGGATCATCATAAGTAATCAACCTAAATATCAATAAAGCACATTATTAAACCGTCAACCACAACAACAAAAAGATATTTATTGAGATCTTTAAACAACTAGTCTCGGAGTTCAAGAAAAATAAAAAAATATCAGCACAAGACAATGCACATCAGCTATATACTCGTACAATCTTAGTCGAGAGGTGAAACAAACATACTGTATTTTTCCGTTTATCATTACTCATCACAAACCTCACATACCTCATTCCAAAGGTTAGAAATAATCGTTATTTCTCCTTGAAATAAACTTTTATTTTTCGTTGAAAAAAGAAACACATGCGAGATAGTTTTTAAACATACTATATCTTTAATTTTTTTTTATTATCTAACGATATTCTAAGCTTTTCTATCGAATTGTATAACTGGTAAATAAGTAGGTAAACTCTCATCGGTAAGCGACTCAAATATAAGTCTGTAACTATTTTATTCGTTTCAGTGATAGACATGTGTGAAGTTAATAATATTTGTCTTACCTCCTGAAGTGGGGAACACTAAAGAATACAATAGGATACCCTATATTTTGTAGTTCATCTTCACATAACTCACATATTAAATTATTTTTTTCCAAAATACAAAAAATACACATATATAATAAAAATAGATAACTTCAAAATTGCTTACATTTAACGAGTTTGGAGGTGAACACAGCACATTTCAAGCATATATCTGAATATTTTTTTAAAATACTCTAACACAGCTTCAATGATGAATTCTTTCTATAGACTAAAATTGGAAACCAAGTAAAACCTAGTTAAAATCAAGATTAAATTTGCAAACTAAGTAAAAGCGAATATATAAACCATAAATATAAAAAGTAAAATATTTTATATTTTATATCTATAGATTTAGTTCCATCTATGCTTCCTTCCTGTGGTGAATCTGTATAAGACCGGTAGTCTTAATAAGGGCATATATGTGTACTATAAATTTAGCTTCACTTTTAATTTTACCAAGTTTTCAGCTCTAATCTACATTTAATATTTTTTATTATTATAACATGTCTCAAATGTTTTCTGCCTAAAGAAAGGGATTCTGCGTTCTGAAACCTCTTCAAATTTTAATAAATGAATTTGTAACTAAAATAATTAGTGGATGAATAATAGGAAAAATTTGCCTAAATAGAGTACCAGTAACGAACAATAAATGATATTTATTAGAACAGAATACACCTATACACTGAACGACATCGCTGTCCACTCTATATGTTGTAGGACTTCCGCGGGTGGCGATGTCAACATGTCTTGGTACTGACTCAATGAGGATGGTGTCCTGAGGGATGGTTGCCCATTCCCTGTCAACCATCAGCCACCGTTCATCTCAGGACCAAAAAGGTCCCAGAGGTGTTTTGTAGGTGAGATATCAGAAGAGACTGGTGGCCATGGAAGAATCGAGGTTCATTCAGGGCATGTTGGTTGATGCGTGCTGTGTTATGTCGGGCGTTATCCTGCTAGAAAATGGCATTTGGTGTCCCTCGAAGGCCGTTTAGCGTCGCCGACCCAAGCACGACATCCACGTATCGTTGAGCCGTCATTGTGCTCTCAATACGAATCAGAGTGATCTGCTATCATGAACGTTGGCTCTCCAAATCATAATTCCGCCTTGTTGTGAGTTGAAGTGTTCCACAGATGCGGCCAGATTGGACCTGTCACCAAAACGGCTCCAAACTCTTGGTGACTGGTATTGCTAAAACTAAAGCGAGATTCATCTGAAAACACAACAATGTGCCATCTGTTGTCCATCTGGCTCTATATTGACAAAATTGCAAATGGAAGTGTATATGCTTTTAGGTAAATGACAGTCTTCTTAACGGGCGCCATGAGTATAAGTTGCCGGATTTAATCTGCCTATAATAGTTCTGGTTGATATAGGATAATCAATAGTATCCTGCATATCCTATAAAATAGCGACAGAAGTGGACTATAGAGCCGCCAACGCCATCCGGCGGATGCGTCTATCCACGCGTCCTGACGTCACTCTGGCTGCACCAGCACCCCTCAATCATTGCACATTTCCCCGTCCCAGCCATCTTCGATGCATTGTTGACTTTTCAAAGTGTATGTCTGTAGGGATTTGACGTATGAACAAACCGGCCCTTCTGAGTCCAATCACCTCTCGTAAAATCGTCTGCTTTCTGAAATTGCCTCAGCTGGCGCCAGAGCCTGACATTCTCTTTTTCTTTGCTACTAAATGTTTTCTCTAAGTAAAAACAAAAATTTCAAATATTTCCCTGTCAGGCAGAAAGGTACGAATATTGTCAAATGTGAAAGTTCCTTCTCTTATATCTCAAATAACATGTCCTTAAGTTTTTTCCATGAATGTATATTAACAATCTATATAAAAATGTATAAGTCATATATAAGATCTATAAAAAAAGTTTGACTTTGACTCAATATATTGCGACAAATAATCTGTTGATATTTTACCTTTGATATTCGATAATTTTAAAAATAAATTGTTTTTCTGGTTAGGGCTGTCTATAGCTTATAGTGCCCCATGAGTCCTTTATATACACTAATCAGAAATTTCGCAGTCATTGTATATTTGGATAAGTTCCCAGTTAGACTCTTTTTATAAAATTTGACTATATATATATAACTTCTAGAATAAAAGGTATTTACAGTTGTGTTTTATCTATATTATTGTAGATCACGTGTCGCTTATATATCTTCAAGAATAAAACTTAAGGAAGTGAAAAGTATTTGATGTCACCTGCCATCTGTTTTTTAAAGGAGACAGAGGCAATTTTGTTCACACTTGGTTATCTCGTGTGTCTTCAATAAAAGTCGCTGTGTATCAAATATCCTTAGAGTTATTGTCTCAGTTCCGATATACATGCTAAAAGTACAACTTCTTTAAGTTTTGTTCATCAGTGTATATATACCAAAATGTATCTTCGCAGTACACTTTTATTTAGAGAAATATTCTGTTTGAGTCTTCTTCTTCTTTCTTATCTCCACTCAATCATATTAGGGTATAAAGCTTGTAAAGCTTGAGACTTTTGATGGTGTCCCCCGGGGAAGAGTAGAGCTCATCAATGGATGAGTCAATACAGTTTCTGTTTGAGTCATATTGATAAAAAAAAATGAAAAAAAAAGGCTAGAATATTTTAAATTTATTTGCTTAAAATATAATATGTATGTGTGAAGTAAGGACCTTGAAAAAGATGGTTTTATTTCAGTCGAAATATTGGAGAATAAGAAATTATGTTGAATACTACCGATATATGCTTTTTGAGAGAAAAAATATGAACTTAGTATTTCAAAATATTTGAATTTGCGTAAAGTATGTTAATAGGAAATTTTACAAAACAAATAATAACTATGCATTTTCTAAATATATGGAATTTACATAACAACACTACTATTTTAATTATTATTTTAAGACTAAAATGGCCAAAATAAAGGTATTAACCAATGCTCATAAGACTTATATAGTGATTACTGATGATCTATGTGAGTATTCATAATTTTTCTTTTATTTTTATTTAAAAAGAATATTCGAATAAATATTATATAACATACTTTCAATATGATATTAATTATTTATACCAAAATACACATTTTTGTCTTTTTAAAAAATATATATAAAATTATTTATTAGTATTATTTTTATATATTCTCTGTGAAAAATAGCATTTTTAAGCTCATTGAATAAACAACATCATAAATTCAGGAAAATTCTAATAAATCTACACACTCATGGACAAAACTTAAGGACGTGAATAATCTTTGATGTCACCGGTTTTCTGTTTTTTTTTTAGCAGAGGCAATTTAAATTGCACTTAATTATCTCGTGTTTCTTCAATGAAGGTTATTGTGCATCAAATATCTTTCAGAGTTATTGTCTGAATACCGATATACATGCTTAAAGGTACAACCTTCTCAAGTTTTGTCCATGAGTGTATTTGTATATCTTGGTATCAAAAGTAACCTGAAAAAAGAAGAATATTGTATGATCAGGATTTTCATTTCTTCCTATGATACTATCCAGGTGTTCTTATTTTCATATTTTTAAAGCGAATATTTATTGAGAAATATCAAACAACATTGCGTTAACTCTCTATAAAAACACTCATTGACTTATGTTATACCTTTCAGCATGTATATCGGGATTCAGACAATAACTCTGAAAAATATTACAGTGACCTTTATTGAAGACATACGATATAACCAAGTGTAAACAAAATTGCCTGCGTTTCAATCCATCGAAAAAAAAACTGATGGCCGGCGACAAAAAATGGTTCCACTTATTTGATTTTGTCAATAGGTTTATATACTGTTGATATCAAAAGGTCAGTACAATAGTGCTAAATATATATATGTACTATATTTAAATGATTATCACAGAATATATGTCCCTCAAACCTATTTCCATTTATTTATTTATTTAATAAAGAAGTCTATAGTCTTTGTGAATCATCTTCAAACTTCCTTGTTCTACATCCTATATTCCATTTGATATTGAGAATCCCAAAAGAGTTAATGAACAGTATTTATTAAACGTAATATAAAGCTCCATGCTAAACATCTTTAAAAATGAGAAGTTCATCCAGGATCAAATATATATATATTTTTGTAAAAATCTCTTACGAGTTGTGAGTTTGTTGAAAAAGAATATAGAGGCATTAAGAATGATTGATGAAACAATATTATTTTCAATAAATATAAATGATCAACTTTAGTTATTTGGACATATAGCTGATCGCCCTTCTTCATGGAATTCTAGAACATCTCTATAAACTGGCGTAATACACTCATGGACAAAACCTGAAGAAATAGAAAGTATTTAATTTTCCCAGTTATGGTTTTTTATTAACGAGACAGAGAAAAATTTGTTCATACTCGGTTATCTCGTGTGTCTTTAATAAAGGTCACTATGTATCAAATATCTTTCAGAGTTTTTGTCTGAATCCCGATATACATGCGGTTCAACTTCCTTAAGTTTTGTTCATGGGTGTATATGGCTAAGAAGATGCTAGAGAAGTATTCCTAAAATAATATAAGCGATATTCTATGTGTTGTGGCATCAAAATATTTTATACATATATATTTTATATAAAAATGAATAGATTTTCTGCTTGAATTTAGATCATGTTGAGGATTATGGTAATGCAGTCGTGGTTAAAATCTTGAAAGTATAACAACAAAAATAGTTTTGATCAGAGATTGTTTTAATTGAGCTAACGAATATACACTGGTGTCCAAAAAATAAGAAACTTAACCAATATTGAAATTTCTAAAAAGTTAATTTATTAACAATTATAAAATTTAGTATACAAATAGTTTAAACTATGGAGAATTTGACTAGCTATATGAAAATAATAAAAAAATATTTGAAATTATTAAATATGCAAATTATTACCAACATACCCGAAGCTAAGGTTCCCGATCTTAAAGAAATAAGATATCAATAGGGAGTATGATCACCTCTAACAGCTATCAAGGTCTCACAGCGAGCCCTCATACTGTTTACCAGGCTTTGGAGGAGGTCCAGGGGTAGTAAACCCCACTCCTCCAATAGAGCAGTTCTTAGCTCAACGAGGGATCTGGGAGAAGGGTGACGAGCTCCAATACGCCTTCCTAGTGCATCCCACACATGCTCTATTGGATTCAGGTCCGGAGATATGGCTGGCCAATCCATCCTTCGAATATTCTCACTCTGGAGATATTCATTGACTAGCCTAGCCCTATGCGGACAAGCATTATCGTCCATAAAAATTAAATTGTGACCAATTTGATCTCTATAAGGTCTATAGGGCTCTATAGGTCGATAGGGCTCAAGGATCTCGTCCCTGTACCTTTGGGCAGTTAAAGTACCCCCAGAAAAAATGTGGAGGGGTGTGCGTCTGCTAGAACTGATGCCAGCCCAGACTAAGAGACTGCCCCCTCTAAAACTGTCTATTTCCCTGATGTTACTGGGATGATAGCGGGTTCCAGGCTTCTTCCAATTGAAAACTCGTCGAGAATCTGTGTTTAAACTAAATCTTGACTCGTCACTGAAGAGAACATTGGCCCACTGATCATGAGTCCAGGCGTGATGTTCAAAGCACCAATTCAAGCGGGCTCTCCTGTGAGCAGAGGTTAAAGGGATACAGACCATTGGTCGTCTTGCATAAAGAGCACCTTCGTGAAGCCTTCGGTAAACAGTTTGTCTTGAAATTCTCGTTCCAGTAGCACTTGAGAGTTCATTAGAGAGTTGAATAGCTGTCATCTCCCTATGGCGCTTGGAAGTTACGACCAGATAACGGTCTTCAGAGGTAGCTGTTTTTATTTTTCTACCAGAACCTTCTTTTCTTTTGATGGTTCCTGTCTCAATGAACTGTTTCCATATTTTGCTGACCACAGATTTATTCACATTTAGCCATTTTGTTACTTCAACTTGTGATTGCCCTGCCTCCATTCTTCCAACAGCTCTCCATTTTAAATCATCTGGTAAAATTTTTCGTAAACTCATAATTAACTAAGGATTAAATAAAATTACAATTGGACAATTCTTAGATGTGGTAAACGACACGCTAAATAGCACACTTATAAAGACAAGCAAAAATTTGCATATTTTCAATTTTACCAAATCGAATGGTTGCGATAAATAAATTCTACGACTTAAAATACCTAATTAAATTACTTTTTAGCTCTTAGCGTTGTATATTTTAAAACATATCATTAAAAAACAAAGGTTTCTTATTTTTTGGACACCAGTGTATATGAAAAATATAATTTGATTAAAGTACTGCCTGGCTTAAAGCGAGTAGAACAAGGAAAACAAAATATTATTTACATAATGTACAAAGGTTTTGAGCCGGCCAACGGGATACAACAACAACGAGTTTTTATAGGGCAAGCCTGACCTCTGGCGGTCGATTTAACAATATTTGTATCTATGAAATATATTTTTAAACAAAACAATATTTTAATATAACATATATATATATATGATATATTTTACGAAAGTTTCCAGAGCATGTGTTGTTGGCTTTGTCACCATCCTGAGGCCGCTAGTTTGCGACCACGGTCAATAGATGGTGTCTAGTTTTAACTTCTATTTTAACAAGATAAGTGACTTTTGACTAAATTAAACTCTTCGAAAGCTTCCGAAAGCTTGCGAATAAAGTTCTTATAAGACACTTCTCTTCAATCGTCGTTATATTTTGATATAAGTGACTTTTATTTCGATAAAACAATCCCTTGAATCAATATTAAAAAAGAACATTATGTCTCCAGGGAAAAGTTTCTTTTTTAAATATTATTTTATTCACAAATCTCTTAAGCTTTTGGGCAAGAAAGCCCTTCTACAGGAGAAATTATTTTACAGTAAACTCGCCTATAACGCGATTAATGTGTTCCGTGTTGTATGAAATAAATCTTTTATAACGCGAATGTTGTTAGGGTAAATTGTTAGTGACAAATATCATGTAAAAATGTATTGTAGAAAATGGAAGTGCTTGGCCATGACCATGATACAGAAGAGTGGCGTTTATATATATATTCGTTGATTCTTCAGTTTAGCGTGTGCATAAAAATTAAATGTAATGTATAGTTGTCCATATTGAAATTTCCGCATTTTATTTTATAACGCGTTATACGAAAATTCGCGTTGTATAAATAAATTTGTCGCAATTTTTTCACCGCGTTGTACGAAATCGCGTTGTAAAAACTCGCGTTATAGGAAAGTCTACTGTATATTATTTTATTTGCGATTTAATGTAAACTATTTTATTCGGTAGAAGGGATTTCTTGCCCGAAAGCTTGAAAGAATTGTAAATAAAATATTTTAAAAACAAACTTTTCACTGGAGGTCTAATGTTTGTATTTTAATTATGATTTTTATTTGTATATTTATATAAAAAAAAGAGTTATAATAGTCAATATACATATTTTTATCTATATCTGAGTTAAGCACGAGAAGCTATACTTTGTGTTTGATCTGTATAATTAAGGAAATAGACAAAGTCTGTCACAAATTCCCATTTTATTTCACATTCCCAAACTTTATTACAGAGACACACAGAAGATATGAATCTAGTAGTGATGACCACCGTAGCTTCCTCCACTATGGCCGTGACCATGTCCGTGTTTGTGATCATGGTCATGTCCATGTTTGTGATCGTGGCCATGTCCATGTTTGTGTCCGTGCTTGTGGTCGTGCTTATGATCCTCCTTATGGTCATGTCCGTGCTTATGTCCGTGCTTGTGGTCATGTCCATGATGATGTTTGTGATGATGGTGATGAGTATGGTGATGCTCATGATGATGAGTGTGCTTGTTATCGTGATGATGATCATGACCGTGTTTATGGCCGTGATGATGTCCATGATGGTGGTCTTCGTGGTGCTTGTGACCATGATCATGCTTGTGTCCGTGATCGTGACCATGCTTATGATCATGACCATGTTTATGGCCATGTTTGTGGTCGTGCTTGTGGTCTTCGCTGTGGTACCCCTTGTGGTGATGGTCACTCATGCCACCTCCATAGCTGCCATGACCACCTCCGTAGCCTCCCATGCCACCACCATAACCATGATGGTCGCCTCCATAGCCATGATGATCATCTCCTCCATAGGAATCATGGTGATAGGATGCCTGTGCTAGGAGTTTCTTCTCATCATCAGCAGATTTAACTGATATCTGAATTGCTTTTGCATTCACTCTGGATGCAGCGAGTGCCACTAGGAGAACACCCAACGCTAGCATTATCTGGAACATAACAGACCAATTAGTAATAGGATACATTTGAAATAAGACAACCTTACACAATTGAAAAGATTAATTAATCAACAAATATATATAGCTTTGCGCAGAGGCGATATCGTAGCCAGTGAGGAACTTCCGAGGCGCGATTATTGCTAGTTGAAAACTTTACCCAACAAATATATATAATAACTTTACCAGTTATATATCGTCTGAATGAATCGTTTACATCTATACCCATTAAAAACAATAGAAATGAATAATATGAACTGAAAGAACCAGAAATAAAGAAGAAGTATTGAGGCGATTATAAGAGGGAATTTAGACTTGCTGAAGAATATCAGAAAAAGACAAAGAAAATTAGCTTAACCATATATATCAACTAGCCGAATGACCCGGGCAACGCTCGTGTTTTACCCGATTGAATGTTTTGATTCAAATACTATTTGTTACAATTATAAATTGGCGCCTTAAATAAATGCATATATTAGTTAATAACTATAGCCTATGTGCTTTATCTGTCTATGTACTGTTGGCTTCCGTAGGCGTCTCTTACTGGGAAAAAGAAAGAGAGGATTCCATTTAGTTATTAACTAATATATGCATTTATTTAAGGAGCGACCCGCTCTAACACAATAGTAACAAAAATGAAGAAGCGAGTTGGGGGGGCATGATGGGGGGGGGGGGGGGGGGGGGGGGTATGGAAAGGTGGCGTGATCGAGCCAACCAATAGGTGAGCGCCATTCCAAAAAAAAAAAGCAAAAGGTGACAGAGATGAAAAATGAAGAATTAAGAACGCATGACGCTCGTAACTGTATAATTTGATTACAAAATACATATATCCATGGTAGCCTAGTGGACATGGCATCTGCCCAGTAAGCGGAACACTGTGGGTTCGATTCCCATCCCTAGACACTTTTATTTTTCCGTTTATCATTACTCTTCACAATTCACCCTTTCATACCTCATCCAAAAGGTTAGAAATAATCATTATTTCTCCTTGAAATAAATTTTGATTTATCGTTGAAAAGGAACACATGCGGGATGGTTTTCAAATGTCGTTTTATAATCACAAGCCGCATTATATTATATTGTATTAACCATATATAATTCTGAAATCGAATAAAGAATATCGTTCAGAGAGAGAAGAGGTTAGAAAGAATTTTAAAAAGTTGAAGAAAAAATGTACTGATAAGTTATATTATGAGTAGTTATTAAAGAAATAAATATGTTTAAAGATAAGTATTATTATATATTGAATATTCCGTATTCTTCATAATAAATATATATCTTTATCATAATTTTCATTATTATATTTTCTTACGATAAAACCTAAGGAGAAACTGTAGCAAATAGATGTAATAAAATCATATCATACTATATGAAAAGCCTACTTCGACTTTGTCGACTTTATATTTTACATATACAACTTATGCAACTTTACCTTAGTTAGTATATTTACATATTTACATAAAGGACGCGCGCGTGTTGGTTATATAAATATATCACTAATATAAATTTCATAATCTTATTATAAAATCGATATCAATTTATTGATCCGAACGAGAAAATTGCTGTGATGTAAACCTCCATAAACTCCTCTATTGGGATTTATATAAGAGGGAGAAAAATTGTAGCAGGAATAAATGGAGCGTTGAGATAATCTGATTAGACAGTTTGGCCACTTAATACAGTTTTTTTGAAGTGGTAGAAATCTGGCAGTAGTTTCGGGAAGACATTTTTCCTAAAAAAATATTCCTATTTACTTTTAATAACCTAATGTGAATTTTTTAAAAGTAGTCAAATTTACTGATGTTATATATAGGAATGTAATAATTAATCATGTAGGTATATAAAATATATATATTTTTGCTTATCCCTAGTACACGTGGTACAGGCCATGATAATCATGGTGGGTAGTTAGCGACTGCTTTGTACTGTAAGCGCACCACATGTCTACACATGTGAAAGCAGTTCGACAAATGTGCCAGTCGTGCTTGGTCGTAGTGGTCGAAACCCAAACGGTTTAACCAGCCTTCCACCGACCCCCCCCCCCATATAAAATATTAAATAGTTTAACTTTATATTCATAAAGTCTTTGAGAGAGAAATCAGGAATATTATTTTTCTATCTTTTAAATTTTTCATATTTCAGAGCAATAGATATTGAAAAAATCATTTTTTTTTCAAATTTACTTAAAATATTCTTTTCTGTTTTACATCAGAAGAGGATTTTTTCGTCATTAATTTAGTTTTAAAAATCAAATATTTACTGCTAGATTCAGATAGTTTTGATTATTGTATTTAGTTTTGAAATTTACCATTATTTTAAACTTATATATTTTAGCGTTAAAATATAGGATAAAATTTGAATATGTTTTATTCTGTTAACGTTCATTAGAGAATATAGTAGAATGGAAAATGTTTTTCAACATGGAATATTTCTGTGTTTGTATTTTCTAATGGCTATGTTTAAATATTAGTTGGATGATTGAAAATTTATTGATGACCATTTTTGGAGTTGTTTACGGAATAGCAATGCAAGTTGTGCAAATTTAACATTTATACTGTCCCTCTAGCTTATGCCCAATGAAATCATCAAATACCATAGCTAAGAGAATTCCTTTCTAGTACCAGGTATAAAACCAGAATAGTTAAATATCATATTAGATACATTCATGTAATATCAAAGAACTTTGGTGGATTTAAATGCATAAATCGCTGTGAGGGTTCTCCACTGATGAGCCAACCCCTCTCTATATATATTTTACATCGCAGTAAAGACAGTAGGAAGATATTTTATATATAAAGGAAATAGGCAGCGCTGAAAAAAGGCATCTCTATAATTCCCCAATCATACATTTATGGACAAATCTTAAGAAACTGGAAAGTCTTTAATGTCGCCGGTTGTCTGTTTGTATGAAGGAGACAGAAGCAATTTTGTTCACACTTGGTTATATCATATGTCTTCAATAAAGGTTATTGTATATCAGATATCTTTGAGAGTTATGGTCTGAATCTCGATATACATGCTAAAAGGTACTACTTCCTTAAGTTTCGTTGATGAATGTACTTGGAGTAAAAACAACTATCAATAAAAAATATGATGATCATGGACAGTATTATATGTACTTGGAATAAGTAAATAGCCATCTACTTAGCTGTATAATAGTCTAACTAGTATGTTTAAAAAAAGAATAATAGGAAGTACGTTTTTCCCAGAGCTTTTAAATTAATCTTTCTTTTTTTTACCATAGCCTGGAAAACTTCAATTTTCTAAAAATTTCTAAAAAGCTCTCAATATTTTCAAATTTTAGGGACTTTCTACACAGAAATTTAAAAAAAAGGGAGTCTTACTAATTTGAATTTAATGTATATGCTTTTTAATTTGGTGGCAAAATACGACTTAGTTTTAGATCATTATACCCATAGCTTGATCTTATCCTTTATAGGAACGTTGAGTTGAATTTCTTTCCTTCCTACACATTCTAATTTTGAAGATGATTTGAAAAATAAGGTTTTATTATTATTTAATGTCTTTTTATATAGGTGAACACACAAAAAATGTCTCGAAGATATTTAATTCTCATATTCAGGAAAATAACTCAATAAATATTTTTAGGAAGGGAGATTTACGAGCAACTGTAAAAAAAGAAAGAGAAGTTAAAAGCGTTGAGAGAAATGTTAAGTACATCCTAAGAGCTTCAAGAGAAAATTTACAAGAAAAAAAAGCGAAAATTCTTGTAGAAAGGACAAGTACCCACCTTGAGGTCCATGGCTGCTCCAGATGGACTGGATGACTTCCTTCACACCTCGGGGTACTTATATTTACCGAGGTGGCCTGATGGGGGAGATACCATGGCCAACAGAGCGGGAAAGGCACGTTAACCACCGCTCAACCTCAATACCTGACTTATCCATCGCTAACTATAACTCTAGCTTGATCATATCTTCTCTTAGTACTTTGATTTTACTTATTTCCTTTCCTACACATTCTATATTTTCATTTTATATATATCCTTTCAATTTGGTTGCAGGAATTTCGGCTTAGTTTTAGCTAACTATATCCTCTAGCTTGTGGTCCTATCGTCGTCCTATTGTCTTTTTCCTTTCCTACACTTTCTAATTTTGATGATAAGTTAAAAATCAGGCTATATTTTTGCTTTTAAATTTGGTGGCATGATTTTCGGCTTAGGCTTCACTAACTATAAGCCTAGCTTGATCATATTCCTTAATTAGTTTTAACTAATTATAATCCTAGCTTGATCATATCTTTTCTAGGAACGTTGATTTGACTTTCTTCCTTTCCTACACATTCTAATTTTAAAGATGAGTTGAAATATCAGTTTATATTTATTCTTTTTAATTTGATAGCAGGAAAGCGACTTAGGTTTCACTAACAATAACCCTAGCATGATCATATTCTTTCTAGGAACGTTTATTTGACTTTTTCCTTTCCCAAATATAATAATTTTGAAAATAAAGTTGAAAATTCAGGTTATATTTTTGCTTTTTAATTTGGTGACACGAATTTCGGCTTAGTTTTAATTGCCTTTGACCCTAGCTTGATCATATCCTTTCTAGGAACGTTGAATTGACTTTTTTCCTTTCCTACACATTCTCATTTTGAAAATAAATTGAAAACCAGGTTATATTTATGCTTTTTAACTTGGAGGCAGGAAACCGATTTAGCTTTCGCTAATTATAACCCTAGCTTGATCATATCGTCTCTAACAACTCTGATTTGACTTTCTTCCTTCCTGCACATTCTCATTTTGAAGACGAGTTGAATAATCAGGCTATATTTTTGCTTTTTAATTTGTCGGCAGGAAAATAGCTTAGGTTTCACTGACTATAAACCTAGCTTGATCATATCGTCTCTTAGAACTTTGATTTGACTTTTACCTTTTCTACACATTTTCCTATTTTGATTATATGTTTATTATTTTTCAATTTAATAGCAGGAAGAAGACTTAGGTTCCGCTAACTATAACCCTAGCTTGATTAAATCGTCTATTAAAACTTTGATTTGACTTTCCTTTTTTTCTAGACATTCCAATTTTAAAGATAAGTTGAATATACCAGGTTATATATTCGCTTTTCAAGCTTAGTTTTCGCTACCTATGACTCTTCATTTCTTATAACTTTGATTCGACTCTCTCTCTTTCTTTTCTCTCCCTGCTACACCTGCAAATTTGAAGATAAGTTTAAAAATCAGGTTATATTTATGATTTTTTAATTTGGAGGAAAGAAAACGGCTTATAGTTCTCGCTAACCATAACCCTAGCTTGATTCGTTCGTCTATTAGAACTTAGATTTGACACTCTTACTTTCCTACACATTCTAATTTAGAAAGTTAAATCTTTTAACATGTATATCTGGATTCTGAAAGTTCATATTTTTAGTGTACCTACCGATAACACAGGTCTACAAAACTCAAAGTAGTTGTACCTTATAGCATATATATATCGGGATTCAGAAAAAAAACTCTGAGAGATATTTGATGCACAGTGATAAATATCCCTGTGCATCAAATATCTCTCAGAGTTTTTTTTCTGAATCCCGATATATATATGCTATAAGGTACAACTACTTTGAGTTTTGTAGACCTGTGTAATTTTACTGTTTTACTTCTAGAGATATATTCGAATACAGATTTTTAGTTTTGTTTGATCAACTATCAAACATAGGCTGTAAGAATATTCCAGGGTTAGAGTTATCTTACTTCTCAGATTAAAATACTCTGAAATGACGAAACATTTAAACATTCTTATATCTTATTGTAAATAAAGCAATCCACAATTTTGAATACATTAAATAGTAAAAAACTCATATTTGATCAGAATATTGTTTATTGTAAACTTTCAATATTTCGAAAAGAGACAGAACGTTGATCATCTGATATTTAATCTTTTCCAATATATTATCCATTTGATGTAAGAGTAGTTCTGACGTAGGTAATGTTAATAAGGTTTGAATACTAGAAGTAGATGTTCGAAATGCCTCTTTCGTCTAACTATTTATTGACCGTTTAGAATGAGCAAAATTATGATATCTGATAAGCCTTTTTTATGTAATGTCTTTATATATGTAAATACACACAAAATTCTTCAAATAAAAGACATTTCGGCCAGTTAAAAAGATTTACTGGCCGAAGTATCTTTACGATAAACAAAAAAATGACTCGAAAAAATCAAAACTCATATATTCAAGAAATTACTCAAATATTTTAAAAATATTTCACATGTAGATAGTTAAAGATTCAGCATATTGGAGATCAAAACCCATGTAATGCTTACGCGACCTAAATAAAAATAAAATTTGGTAAATTTTGGAAGCGAATAAGTAAATGATTAACATTATATTTTATTCAATATTAATTTTATTTATTATAAGGCAAAAACGCGCCATCTATATATAAGAATAATATATAAACGTTCTTCTCTGATTTATAATATTATAAAGTAAATAAAGCTTCCAGGGTTAAGTTTCTTGTTCAAATTTTATTATCTAGCTTTCAGACTTGTCAGTCCTTCAACAGGAGTATCACGATAATTCACATCACACGAAAGCTAGATAATAAAATTTGAACAAGAAACTTAACCCTGGAAGCTTTATTTACTTTATAATATAAGAATAATAATCACCATTTATTAAAGAACGAATAATTCTCTTACACATAAATAAATCTATTATACTTTCTGCGGTGAAAAAATATTCGGAGGGCTTGGCTTATCAGTAGTAAACCCTACCAGCGGTTTCATCAGTCTACAGTATTAGAGCTCTAAAAAGTGGTCTCTGATAGGTTAAATTGGCGAAACCGCCGGAAGGGTTCACTACTGATAAGCCAAGTCATCCCAATATTTTCATCCCATTTAGAACATTAGTTATGTAATTTTTGTATTAAAGACATTAGTGAGATAACATTCGAGCTTCAATGATTGTATCTCTTATATATAAAAGACGTCTTTTTGCCTTTAAAGTGAATTATGCCTAACTAGCATTGTACTTATTGTTAGAGGAAAAGCATTGCTCGATATTGTTGTTGTCGTGTCCAAAGAAGAGTCTCAGATGTCTCCATGCATCTCCATCACAGCAGCAGCAATATCCACTATCTTGGGTGTGTAACGCTGATGCTCTGGGTCTAAGTCAATTTTCTGCAAGGCTGCGGCCATTGCTGGGCATGAGAATATGTGGGTAGGTGTTAGTTCCACACCAGGACAGTTGTTGTATCTTTTATAGGTTCTTGTGCCATCTGGATGTATTGCCATTCCTTTATAGTGTTTTGTTCTAAGTCTTTTTATAGTTCTTGTCAGTTTTCTCTCAGAGTTTATTTCACATATTTGATCTTTTCTTATTTTTTGTTTGATTATTTTGTATTTTGCCAAAGCATCAGCGTCAAATACTGACATTTGTTCTTTTCTTTGGCTCAGTTTTCTGGCTTCCTTTGCCAATTCATCTGCCATTTCATTACCCTCGATCCCAACATGGGCAGGAATCCATTGTAGAATGCAGTTCTTCTCCAATGTTTCCAGTTGGGTAAGTAATGAGTGTAATCTTCATTGGAAAATGGGTGCCGTTGCCACGTTAGTCACCTTGGAAACGAACCAGAATTTGGTCAAATATTACAAGGGTCCAGGGGGGACCGCAGGGAGGTGTGGTCGGACTTCTCCCCCCCACATAGCATTGCTCAATGGAAATATTAAATGTAATTTTACCATCCTTAAATCGTATGTCTATAGTTTGCTTAAATACCATTTCTAAAATTCAACCCTTCAGTGTAGCATTTATAAGCAGAATGATCCAATACAGTTTTAGAGCTCTACGAAGCAGTTTGGTAGATTAAATTGGCGAAACCGCTGGGGTGATTCATCACTAATGAGCCAAGCCTTTCCCAATATATTTTTGTCATCGCAGTAAGGACAGTAGTAGTTTGTTTTATCTGTAAACGAAACATTCGTGTTTCAATGATCAGTTATACTGATAATCTTTGAAAAAATCTATGAGATGGAATAATTATTCATTGCTTTTTCAATTTAAAAATGTATTGTAATAGAAAATACCATATGGAATCTAAAGAAATTGGCAGTATATCGTGGACAAACACTGATGACCGACCTTTGAAATGAACATGATACTTGATGATGTTAAAATAAAAGCTAAGACAAATCCCAGAAAAATATCTTAAGAGCTAAATGTATACAATACGAAAGACATCTAATTATACTTATCAATTGAAAAAGCCCTGTACGATTTATAAGTAAATAAAACAAAATGTATATATTTGTTTTAATAAAGAAACGCAGCCCTTGATGCTTTGTTTTATTTACTTATAAATTATACTTATAGACAGAACTTGATTTTGATGTCGCTTGTTATCTGATTTTTTTTTTTTTTGAAGGAGACAGAGGCAATTTTGTTCGCACTTCTATCTCGTGTGACTTCAATAAAAGTCGCTGTGTATCAAATATCATTCAGAGTTATTGTCTGAATCCCGATATACATGCTAAAAGGTACAGCTTCCTTAGGTTTTGTTTATGAGTGTATATAGAATTTCCAATTCTGAAAATCGAAATACTATCTAATATTCATCTATCCCCCGATTTACATGGTACTTGTTTTACACGTTTTCGCTTTTATACGGTTTTCCAAATAAGTTTTTTTTAGTTTTTATCGCACTATACTGAATGCTACTGTGATTGAACACATGCGCTGTGTACACATCTCACGAGGAATCCCGAGCTTATGTGCTGACTTGCTGCACACGCACACTGTGTCTGTATTTCTAATTTTAAAAAATTTTTAATTTTCGATTTACACATTTTCTCAGGAACGTATCTACCGTGTAAATCGAGGGATAGGTGTATATGATAATTTAGAAAAATACTATCTGTAGGAATAGAAAATGTCTAGATTCAGAATGTATAACATGTAAAAATTGACAAAGAAATGGGTAGAACTAGTAGAATGGAGGTTTTAGAAGGAAGTAAAAAAAGCAGAAGTAGAGAAAGTTTGAAAGGAAAGGAAGAAATTTGTGCGGAATAAACACTAGGACTTCCCTATAGTTTTATAATTCACCTTATCGAACTTTGAATCTGGTTGGTTTGAAATATAATACATAATTGTGTGAAAGAACGACTGAATTCTAACCTAATACCGATATGATACAACGTTATGCATTGCCGTGTAATCTATGAACAAGTAATGAAGCTATTTTTACACAATTTATTTTATAAATAGATCAACTTCCTACTGTCCTTTCTGCGATGAAAAATATTGTAAGAGCCTGGCTCATCAGTGGTGAAACCTCCCAAGTGTTTAACCAGTTTAACTTAATCATACTAGAAAGAGGGAATCATATATCGCCGCAACTCTTTTTTATTAACGCGATTAAGGAAGCTTTCGGGCAAGCCCTTCTTCAGCTAACTATAGTGTACAAACAAGGAGAGATTATATATCGTTTTTAATATAAAATAAAAGAAAAGAAAATTAACACGTCCCTATCGCCCTCGTTTCAATAGCACCGCGTGGCCACGTCATGTCTGATCCTAACTTCGAAGATGGGCTTGCCCGAAAGCTTCCTTAATCGCGTTAATAAAAAGGAGTTGCGGCGATATATGATTCCCTCTTTCTAATTTGTCAAAATCCGCAAACCGTTTACCATGAATTAATCATACTACTTTACTATTTAAGATAAAGTAAACATCCAAGGATGAGATTTTTTTTTTTTAGATTCGTTTAATGTTGAGGAAACTTGAAGAATAATCATAGATTTCTTTTGATTAGATAATCCACCAATATAAGTCTCAACTCCAGCGATAATCTTCATATGATCTGTTTTTTTCCGGATGCCAGTATTTAAAAAAAATTTGGCTATACCTTAACTTTACTATTTTATTGAGAATTATTCTGTATATATTTCAAGAATCAAAAAGAAATCTTGGTTAAAGTTTGAGTCAAAAGGCGATCCATTAATTAAGATTAAATAAAAGGGCGTACCTGGATCTATAAAGAAAAAAAAAACAATTTTTTTTCTTAAAATATTTAAATTGATAAAGAAAGAGCAATCTTTCGAAATATTTTAAGAAAAAAATGTTTTTTTTTCTTTACAGATCCAGGTACGCCCTTTTATATAATCTTGGTTAAAGTATTTAGCAAATATATGGACAAAATCTTAAAGGGAGAAATATATATATAATAGAAAAAAAGACAATACATCTATATATTATACTGCTTTTTAATTCTTGTTTAGTAATAGAGATTTCATTACTGACATTATATATTTCAATATCAATTCATTATACCTTTTTAAATAAATATATATATTTTTTATATATATATAGTATATGTGAAAAAAATAATAATGAATAATAAAAAGGTCAGGTGTTGATATTAAAAATAAAGAAGGCACATCCTGACCAGGAGCACATGTGCTTTTTTTAGATGGCGGAGCGCCATCTAGTGGAACAGAAATAAAATAATCGTGAATGCCTTTTCTTGATTTATAAAGAAAATGGGTTGGCCAAATATCAAGGTAAAGGCTAAATCAACGCTTAGTTGATTTCTGTTCCACTAGATGGCGCTCTGCCATCTAAAAAGCACATGTGATCTTGGTCAGGATATGTCTTTTTTATTTTCAATATATATATTGATGTAAATAGAGAGGAATCTCTCCCTTTAATTATGTAACAGAACAATGTATTATGGTATCATTCTAGTAAAAAACCTTTGCTATTGATGATGAAGAATGAACCATAATTAAAGGGAACGGTGCCTCTCTAGATACATAAATATAATCCTCTCTCGAAACTTTATATTATATAATACTAGCGGACCCGCCCGGCTTCGCCCGGGTTTTACCCGAGTGAATGTTTGTCTAACGAACATTTGTTAAAACAATTCTCTTTAAACTTATAAAACGAACTCGGCTTCGCCCGGGGTTTTACCTGAGTAAAGGTTTGTCTAGCGAACATTTGTTGAAACAATTCTCTAAAAACTTATTAAAAAATAAAAAAGATATATTTTGATAATTTGAAACTCGTAAATTTGAATCTCTCGATAAAGTGAACATTTTTTCCCGGTCCCTGTGTGCCTTGTCATCCTGAACTTTGTCTTTCCTGATTTTCTACATTAGAAAATCATAGTTTTATCTAGTGAACATTTTTTCCCGGTCCCTTGAGAAATACTCGATAAGTTGAATAAAATCAATATCAATTGGTTCCCTCGGTAATTGGAAGTTAAAGGAATAGTATCTTCGCCTTGGAATTGTATCATTATTCTTGTCGCAAATAAATTGCCGTGTCATCCTGAGATAATCTTACTTTTGATAAATAATATTTAAGATAACAAACTTAGTGATAAGAAAACTTGTTATCATCGTCACAATGGGGGCGCTGCTTGCGAGTTAAATCTACAAATATGCAAATAACTCTAAGGATATTCAAGATATTCATGAAATTATTTTTCAAAAACCTTCCCGGTGATATACCTAATAATATCCCAAAATTTCACGGCGATTGGATGTATGGTTTTTGAATCTATAGAGTACAGACAGACAGACATTCAATTTTATATATATAAGATAATATAAAAGAGTTTTAAAAATTGTAAAAAAAAAAATACATCGGCCGGGAATCGAACCCGGGCCGCCCGCGTGGCAGGCGAGCATTCTACCACTGAACCACCGATGCTTAAAAAAATGGCCATATTTAGGTATTCATTCCATTCCGGATTAGTCCGCGTAAAAAAAAGTTCTTCAAATGAAAAAAAAAAAAGATATAGCCAAAAATACTAATCGAATGCAGCCGAAAATTTTCCTCAGGTTTATAAAAAGCGAAATGCAAAATATGGTACCAATTGGTTCAGTAGTTTTTGAGTTTATCGCGAAACAGACAGACAGACAGAAATTGACTTTTATATATATATATAGAGATTTACTCTCCATTGTTGGCTTTTTAACTTACATTCATTCTTCATTGTTGGCTTTTTATATTACATTCACTCTTCATTGTTGGCTTTTTATCTTACATTCACTCTGTTGGCTTTTTATATTACATTTACTCTTCATTGTTGGCTTTTTATCTTACATTCACTCTTCATTGTTGGCTTTTTATATTATATTTACTCTTCATTGTTGGTTTTTTTATCTTACATTCATTCTTCATTGTTGGCTTTTTATATTACATTTACTCTTCATTGTTGGCTTTTTATCTTACATTCACTCTTCATTGTTGGCATTTTATATTATATTTACTCTTCATTGTTGGTTTTTTATCTTACATTCATTCTTCATTGTTGGCTTTTTATATTATATTTACTCTTCATTGTTGGCTTTTTATCTTACATTCATTCTTCATTGTTGGCTTTTTATATTACATTTTCTATTCATTGTTGGCTTTTTATCTTACATTCACTCTTCATTGTTGGCTTTTTATCTTACATTCATTCTTCATTGTTGGCTTTTTATATTACATTCACTCTTCATTGTTGGCTTTTTATCTTACATTCATTCTTCATTGTTGGCTTTTTATATTGCATTCACTCTTCATTGTTGGCTTTTTATATCATATAGAAAATCATAGTTTTATCTAGTGAACATTTTTTACCGTGTCACATTGCCGTGTCATCCTGAGATAATCTTACTTTTGATAAATAATATTTAAGATAACAAACTTAGTGATAAGAAAACTTGTTATCATCGTCACAATGGGGGTGCTGCTTGCGAGTTAAATCTACAAATCTGGAAGTAACTCTAAGGTTATTCAAGATATTCATGAAATTATTTTTCAAAAACCTTCCCGGTGATATACCTAATAATATCCAAAAATTCCACGGCGATTGGATGTATGGTTTTTGAATCCATAGAGTACAAACAAACAGACAGACAAACAGACAGACAGACATTCAATTTTATATATATAGACTAGACGGGTGGCTTCGCCCCGGGATTGACCCGTATGCATATCTACCCGAGTGATATATATTTAGATAAGATTTTTTAAATAATTGTTTGTTATTAGCATTATCTATTCGTTTGCATCAGCATAATTTAATCTAATCTTTGATAGAGAGCGCTGTTCGTGAGCTAAGTAGAATAATTTGAATATATAGTTTTAATAATTGATTTATATATATTTTAAAATAGCCTATCTTCTTCCCCGTATTTTTTTACCTATGTATGGAAATTTTGGTTTGAATTAGTGAACTACTGCGAATTTGTATACCGGACATACAAACAAACAAACATACAAACATTGATTTATATATATATATAGAAGATATTGTTTGCGGAGAAGCAATGCTCAATGCAAATATTTATTCATGTATTTCTACCATCCCCTCTAAGTTTTACATATATGTTTGTTAAATATTTTATCCAATAAATCCTCTCTAGTACCAAATATTTAAGCAATAGGCGCGAGTTAGTAGAGTAACTAGTACTCTGGTTAGTAGAGTAACTAGTTTACAAATTGTGATAGTTTTGTTCTTTTATATTATTGCATTATAGTAATGGTAATCAAAATGTTGGTCTCTACATCCTAATTAGTTTACAGCTTACACATTTTTTACCATTAAAATCTAATGACTGGAAGCAACGATAATTATGTTAACACCACATCATTCAATATTAAGTTGAAAATATCATTCCGCTTTTATTTTTCTTTATGTTTCCTACTTTTTGTTTTGTATATTCACTCATGGACAAAACTGGAAGTTGATAGTCTTTGATGTCGATAGTGACCTGTTGTTTTTTTTTTTTATGGAGACAGTGGTAATTTTGTTCACACTTAGTTTTCTCGTGTATCTTCAATAAAGATTATTGTAATATCTTTCAGAGTTATTGTCTGAATCCCGATATACATGCTAAAAGGCACAAAAAGGATTATTATAAAATAAATAAAGCTTCATAAAGAGTTGCACAAGAAACTTATTCTTGGTAAACTTTTTAATTTTCAAGCTTTTAGACTTGTCAGTTCTTCAAAAGGAGTATCGCGTTAATAAATTACTGATAAATACTATTTTTGTATATATACAAGAGAGTTATTATTTAAAATACTTATGATATGGAGAGAGAGAGAAAATATATTACATTCTTTGTGTGTATAAAACAATACTTAAAGTTTCACCGCATAAGTTTCTTTTCTGTTATGCGGTGAAACTTTAAGTATTGTTTTATAATCACACGCCGCAGTCCTTTATAATGTATTCTTTGTGTGTGAAAAAAATACCTTTTGAAAATATACGTGCTTGATGGATGATTCATGCTGGTTGAATGTTATCTCGAGACTTCAAATTATTTTTAATAAATTTGTGAACTATTGTGGTATATATAAAAGAGTGCCTACATCTATGGGATAGTATTTGTCCATATTGTTTCGTTTTTTTTTATAATCTACAGATGATGTAACTTTATCTCTTTTTAAACAAACTGACAAACAGAAATTTATTTTACAAGTTGCTTGGAACGAATAAGGATGTTTTAGAGCTGTTGGGCCTAGATAGCTTGGTGCACACTGTATTCTAAAACCAAGGAATATAGTCAACGAATATATTTCCTCATTATACCGGTATTTATTTAAGGTTAAATATGCTTGTATGAATTTAATTATATTTTTAAAAAAGGTTAAAGAGAGAGAATAAAGTTAGGAGACTCTTAATTTGTAAAATAATAGTGAAAAAAATCGATTTTTTTTTTTCAGTTTATATTTTTCACGATAGATGGCGTCCTGGTATCAGAAACATCTTGCAGACGCTCAAAGCTACGTTTTATTTATGAATAATTTTGTGTGTTTGTTTATTTGTTTAAAATATTAATAAAGTAAAATTTTGCAATTTTCGTTTATTCCTATAATTAAATTATACTAAGAAAATATGCAAATTTATTATCATTATCCAGACAAATTGATTTATTCTCTATTTTTTAAAGTCCAAAATCATGCAACTACTAAATAGAAGATTAAAACATATCAGGATACTTTAACTAACGAGTGATAAACCTAAAATTCCTTTAACTCTTTAGTGATTATAGAAATTTGCATATTAAAATATAGGAAAAAATCAGCGCTGATAATGGCTATGGTTTTATATTTTTACCGATAGATGACGTTATGTTTTGTGTTCCAATAAACCACACTAACCTGTATAACGTACGTTCGATCCAGTTATTAACCAGATTTTAAACGGCCCTCTTTCATAATTTTATGATATTTTTGAAATAGATACTTATTCTGAAAGCTTCCGATACTATTTTAAAGATGCAAATTATTTTTATTACCATCTTATTGTATACTTAAACAAGGTTACACACGTAGACTGAATTTGGTACATAAGTCATTTAGAATTCATATTACAAATCATGTTAGATTCTCTAGGGTTTTGAAATATTTCTTCTAAAATTCTATTCACGGCCTATATTATTGTATATATATGTATAGACAAATGTAAAGACATACATGTATGACAGCGCAAGTGTCCCTAGGTGAACATAGCGCTTTAAAATGAAATGAAATAATGGGAAATATTTGTATTGTATTTTTTAAATTTGGAAAGGAAGCACTGTCTGTTATATATTTTTGACTTATAAATCCAGCACGCTATTTGATGAAGTATTTTTCATCATTTTCTTATTCACCTTCCTTATTTGTTTGTAGAGGTATTAGTCTGTCAGGATTTCGACCCTGTGGAGATTATGGGTTGTCGATATTTTGTGACCTGGGCCTACTTAGCACATATTAACAATTAACATAATTGTATTGACATCTTGTACATGCAAAGGTTCAAAGTCTAAAATATATCATATATAATGAATATGTTCATGGCACCTCTGCCATATATGTTGTTGTTGTTGTCGTGTCCAATGAAGAGCCTTAGATGTACCTATGCATCTCTATCACAGCAGTTGCAATATCCACTATCTTGTAGCAAAATTAATTGGAGTATTTAGATGCGTCTCCTGTTGATGGGACATCTGATGTAGGTAGGAATACGACTGTTAACATTTAGATGGACATAGTGGGACAGCCTTCATGCCTTGGGTACCAGGAGTTCAGAACTCCAGACATACTTCGCCTGTCCCGTCCAGGATCATCCGTCCCCCGCTACTTTGAGGCAGTTAACAGTTCTTTGGGGGGGGAGGCGTCCACTATCTTTGTCTGCCATATATGAATGATCATAAATAGATATCATATATAGAATATCTATAGCTTAGCATATATAGATGAGCTATTATGATTCTCAAGGTGGAGGAGCTTTTCTCCCTGAGAATAATTGTATATATTTTTATAACCAATTTGTAAAAAATATTATTCATCTTTGTTTAATTTCTCATTAAATTTTGTAGAAATTAACTAAGTGTCAATACAGTAGTTTAAATTGTCAATTGTATAGCGTAGTAAATATACTCAGTTTAACTAGGTTAGAATCTAAACCAAGTTAGGGATAATAATAATGATGAGATATGCTATTGACACTAAATTATTATCAAGGTACAACTTCAATAAGACTCAGAACTAGACCTGGTTATAGATACGTTCGTAGAAAGAGCTATCGGCTGATCTATAGATGATTTATATATAAGATGAGTCAGAAAAATTAGACACATTTAAATACAATATAATTCCCATCCCTGGACACTTTCATTTTTCCGTTTATCATTATTCTTCACAATTCATCCTTTCATCATACTTCATCTTTAAGGTTAGAAATAATCGTTATTTCTCCTTTAAATAAATTTTGTTTATTCATTGAAAAAAAGCTAATAGTGGATAATTTTTAAATGTCGTTTTACACATTTAAATACCCAATTATTTATTTATCAAGAAGCCTCTCTGGGACCAAAATGTTTGATCGTAGAGGTACAGCCTGCCCCACGCTAAGGAAGGCCAACACACCGAAAATCGTTCGCGGATGACTTTTCTTGATTTACCAATAAAATAGGTTGGCTCAATATCAGGAAACAGGCTGAATCAACGTTTAGTTGACTTTTGTTTCGCTAGATCAGTTCAAATACATGTTTGCCTCTTCAAGCAAATTTCTCAAAGACTGTTAGAATTGATATTCTTTTGTAGAGTGTGTTCATTGTTGATTTGTTTTTGATAAATAAAACGACGGTTATCCTTGCCTTACACCTTCAAATGTCGTATAGCAAATAATTGGTCACGCGATTTTAGAACCTGTTTCCAAATTACGGGGGATGTTAATTTTAAGGCACTAAAGCGGAATATATACAGTAGAAATACATAATTATGTCCGATTGTTTCTGTTACAAATTAAACAAGCATTCTACTGTCATTACTGCGATTAAATATAAAACAATAAGCATTTTATTGAGAAACTATGCCCTAAACAGGATTGTCTCAGGTGCATAATTCCTTTAGTTACACTAGAGCGTTGTCAGTGCTCAATGTGTGAAATAAAATACCTGTAAATTATCTATACAATTTCTCATAAAATAGAGGGACAATGGCTATTTGTGTTGAATGTGTTTATTTGAAAGAAATAAATATAATTCTAGTGAAGTAAATACGTCCAACATATTTATTGAATATACAGTAGGGTCAGTGGGGGAAGTCTCATTAATGGTGTCCACCGCCTCCATAACCTCCATGTCCACCTCCATAACCTCCACCACCACCACCTCCAGAATGGCTGTGGGAATGTCCATGTTCATGACCATGTTTGTGTCCGTGGTCATGTCCATGTTTGTGACCATGTTTATGGTCGTGCTTATGATTCTCTTTGTGATCATGTCCGTGTTTGTGATTCTCTTTGTGATCGTGGCCGTGATGATGTTTGTGGTGATGGTGGTGAGTGTGATGATGCTCGTGATGATGAACATGCTTGTTATCGTGCTTATGGTCATGCCCATGTTTGTGGCCGTGGCTATGTCCATGATTGTGGTTCTCGCTGTGACTGTGTCCATGACCATGGTTATGGCCGTGGTTGTGTCCGTGTTTGTGGTCGTGGCCATGTTTGTGGCCATGCTTATGGTCATGCTTATGGTCTTCTTTGTGGGAATGGTCGTTCATGCCGTAGCCTCCACCACCATAGCCTCCGACCTCATGGCCCCCATCGCCTCCATGTCCACCTCCATAGCCACCATCATGGCCACCTCCATAGCCACCTCCATGGCCGCCATAGTCTCCACCTCCGTGCTTGGAGTCATAGTGGTGAGAAGCCTCAGCCTTCAAGTCCTTCTTGTCTGCGACCAGTTTCGTCGGTTTCTTGATCAGATCAACAGCCTTTGCTTCCAGTCCTGAGATCGCGAAAGCCACGAGGACAAGTCCACAAGCCAAGGCCACCTGAAAAGAAACAATCCAATTTAATATCATATTATCGAATGAGTTATAAGGTAATGAATCAATAAAAATTAATCAATAATATTAATTAAGTATTTTTCATTGTGCACCTATATACTTTTTTATTCGGTGTGTGTGCACTATAAAAGAAAGATAAATTATAGGAAATAATATCTCTCAATATGACCTTGTGGAAGCCGAGAGACTTCCTTCCAGCCCACTGGGATATCAGACCATGACGTCGGCTAAAACGCAAGCGTGGCCAGAAAAGATTACGGCTGGTCACCGCTGTGTGGCGCGGCATACCAGAGGCAACCAATTAGAGCTTTTCGAAAATTCTAGGGTTTTGTCGTTTGACTTCCATTATTGACTTTCTATATAAATGTATCTAATAATGCATGATAACTATAAAGAAAAGCTTTGAAATACTTTTAAGGCCCTCGCTGTACTTAATTAATCGACACACTACAACCTTTTTAAATGAAGGAAGCAAGGTGTGTGAATAAAAATATAAAAATGAATTTAAAAAAATTGTTTTTTTTCCAGATTTATTTATTTTCTAAAATATTTGATATTGAGTAATATACGATAGAAAAACTCACAAATGTGATAAATTATTAAAATATAAACAATCTCGCACAGAAAATAGGGTTTTGGCTCCTATAATATATTTTCATTTTAAGGTGACTAATAGAAAAATAAACATTTTTCCCAAGAACCAATTATTATTTTTTTAGATTATTGGGTATAAAGACATTCCTTGCCTATGGTAAATTAAACGGATTCACTATTAAAAATTGATTTAGATTTTTATTTTTCAATGAGAGTCATAATGGATCACCATAATAAAATAATTCAAATTAAAAATAAAAATTGCATATCAGATAATGAAACAAGTTTCAACCAAGCCAAAGTTTATAATTTTTTACTAACATTTTTGACAGTGTAGACATTCTAAACCATACATTTTATCTATCTCTATCTTAAATAATTTATTTGGTAGAAGCTTGTCATTACCAATAAAAACTGCTATTGATGCTAAGTTCATAGTTTGATAAAACCCGATTTTATCTTCTTCTTTTTATTCTGATTCTAAACGATTATATTTTATTTGATCATGAGATGGAGAGAAAGAAGAGAGTTACAAAAAGTGAGATCTTCATGAAAAATTATGTTTCAAATACTTTTATATTAAAAAGGTAACCCAGACTTCAAAAGGGTATACATAGATCGCCAACTACCGGGTATTGGTATATCCAATTGCTTATAATATCATTAAAATTTTTCAAAACACTGAAAAAATGGTTAATACTTTTTAATCTTCTCTGCTTATATGAAAAATCGTTTGATTTTGAAACTCTGTTTATATTTCATTTTAATCACATTGATACATATGAGCCTCTTCCTTTGAAAAATATGCACTCACTTATATGACATCCATGGAGACCAGAGCTAATATAGATATCTCAAAATTAAGTAATTTTGAAATTTTATTGTTTGAAACAATCTTAAGAGCTTATCTAGAATATTTTATTGCTTAGAGATTTCAAGTAGTATAAATGATTTTTAGAACCTTATTTATACCGTCCTACAGTGCATATACACCTATAGAAGTACCCACCTGACATCCCATGATGTCCAGAAATCGAGTAACTCCCACAACTCCCCTACCCTCCTATATACCGACCCACAGAACCGATACACCCACAGAGGTACCCATCTGATAGCCCATGGTGCCCAGAGCTCGAGTGACTCCCACAAATCCCCTACCTTCCTATATACCGATCCACAGAACCGGTACACCCACAGAGGTACCCACCTGACATCCCATGGTGTCCAGAGCTCAAGTAACTCCCACAACTCCCCTACCCTCCTATATACCGACCCACAGAACCAATACACCCACAGAGGTACCCACCTGACATCCCATTGTGTCCAGAGCTCGAGTGACTCCCACAACTCTTCTACCCTCCTATATACCGGCCCAAAGCACCGCTACATCAGATAAAGCAGCCGCCGGAACGCGAATCGACCTACATTTCAGAACCAGACACAATCAACATTGAAGGTCCATTAAAACCTCATTTCCTTTCAATATTTTTATATATATGTCTGATAAGGAATATTAAATATTATCTCTCTCACACACAAAAAGGCACTTTACTTTTTGAAAAAAAGGTATTCAATTTTCTAATCTAATTCGTACATTATTAGAAACCATGGAATTATTGATATTAATTATAGAAATTATTGAATGAAGTTTCTTGAATTAAGATTATAGATCTATTTTCTCTAATTTATAAAGTCATAAAAGTACCATTATCATCCATAGATATTCCTAAACCCGAAGACTCATCCATAGAGCAATAAAAACTATAAATACTCCTGAAGTAATAAACAAAAGTACGCATCTATCACCAGAATACGTTTCACTCCCATATTAAAAATTTATATCTATATTTTATAACATAAGGTTGCGGAATGATAAAATCCATGTACCAAAGTGAACATATTATGGACGTAGATATTAACTTTCGTATTTTACTTTAGGATTCTTCGTGATTTTTATTGCTTCATGGATGAGTCTCTGGGTTTAGACATCTATAGGGAAGATTTTTTTGCTTATCCCTAGTACACGTGGTACAGGCCATGATAATCATGGTGGAGTTAGCGACTGCTTTTTACTGTAAGCGCACCACATGTCTACACATATGAAAGCAGTTCGACTTTTGCAGGGAAGATTATGTCACTTTTGAAGTTCAGGTGTATGGCCCGTTTATTGATATTGGTAAATATTAATTAGTTTTTTTTTTTTCATATAAATATTTCTTTGATGTTCTTCTTAAATTTTATAGCAGAGGTCTCTTGAGTTTTTGTGGATGTAGATACTATTGCAATTAAGGCTAGGAATTTGGTAAACTAAATATTTTTATTGTTTCTAATGTATCCTTATGTGATAGTATTTCTTAAAGGTGAAGCTATGGAAGGTGTGAAAATCTAAAGATGGGTTTACTGCCGAATATTTCAAGTTTTCTGGCTAGTGCAATTGTGAATATTAGTATATGGTTAGGGCCTCCAATCCCGGTACATATTTTCAATCCCGGGATTCGGGATTGCTTTTTTCTCAATCCCGGGATATCCCGGGATTGAAAAACATTTTCGTCTTTCTACGCCAAGAGGTATATCGTTTCGTTCATTATATTTTTAATTTTTTCTTTTATATAGTGCCAATGACGTGGCACTTACTTCGATGAAGACAACCTGAAAGCCATATATTTTGCGCCTGCTTATGAACTAAATGATTGCTTTTGGGTTACAGTTTGAAATTATCTGTCAATTACTGTACACACATCTGGAAAGAAATTACTGTTCTTGGAACTCTTAGACCACATCTCTTAATGCAGTGTTGGGCAGCAATCCATTCAAAGTAATACATTACCTTGTAATTGCGATTACTTTGCAATGCATTACTTTGCAAAAAAAAAATTACATTAGAATGTAAACATAATTACTCGTAATTCTATATATAATGATAGCAATTGTGATTAAAATATTTGTAATTGTAATTATAGCAAATGTAATCATGATTATTTGCAATTGTGATTATAGAAAATGTAATCATTATTGCATTTTGCCCAAATAAGTATTAATGTTTAGAAAGAAGACAGCACCGTTTTAAAAACCATGAATCACTTTATTTTAAGGATAAATATTCAATATCGAGAAAGATTTGAGCGTAGGAAAGATAATTTGTCAAGAGTGTCATCATGCAAACTAGAACGTATCTTATTGCATAGGTATCCAGAGGAGGAGAAGAGTCTTTCCGATTCCACAGACATTGGAGGAATTGTCAGCAAGTATTGATACACACTCTCCAAATGGAGTCCTCGTTTGCCTGACTGAGCAGCAATATTAAGTTCGTGGTTAATCATAGTTGAGTAGGATGCGCATTCTGGTGTAGGTATCGCAATTGAAGTTGAAGAGGCAGCCTCAATAGCTTCTTGCAATCGGCGCTCAATTGTAAGATCTTCATTCGATTGTGATGGCTCATGGCGTTCTTGTAAACTCTGAGGAAGTTGCGAATTATCAGCCTGAATTCTTACTTCGGCCATTTTCTGTAACGGTTTAAGACGCAAAAGCAATTTCACGCTAAAGTCTTTGACCATCTTATTTTTTTCTAACTGTTCTCGCGGATTGTGCAGATATTGGAGGACTAAAGATGTTTTATTGCATCGCTTTTCTAAAATTCTCATTTTATAAAAAAAATATATATATAAAACAATTTGTAGCCCAGATAAGAGATTAGTGGCGGGTCCATGTTACACGCAGGTCCGCCACAAAAATAAAAGGTTGCCGCTACTATCTAAGAAGCCACTTTTTGCATGTCAACAAAAACTGGGGCCCCCTCCATGTATACTGCTGCATACTCTCATTCTAGAGGCTGCCATTTTGGAAAGATCTTGCAGAATAACCCTTCGTTATTAGTGCATGAAAATAAATTCAAATCTCTCAGAAAAAAAAAGACCCGAAATGCAGCTGTATAAACAAAACGTCAAAAGTGTGCTATCTCATCATCTGTTTGATTACCAAAATGCTAGATGATAAAAATATAATTTTGCGCTGGTTTTCATGCACGAACCAGTAATCCCCGGATTTTTCGAGCAGAATCCCGGGATTTCGGGATCATTATATATAATATATTCTATATATAATTATTCAATCAAGTGAAGTATGTATCTCTCTCATATTGATTTTCGACTATATCATTTATTCATTATATTTTATAATTGATGAACAATGTGCTAAAACTCTTTTTGTGTCAAGGTGCAAACAACTGTTATTTTGTGGGAGAAGGAAGATTTGGAAAAATATTTTGGTACTATTTTGGAAAGGTAGGTTTAATATAACCCTTTGTTGTGAAACTAGTGCTATTTCTTGTGAATAGGATTTAAGGAGTATTAATCTTTGTTTTTTTTCTATTGTGAATTGATTAAGTTGGTAAAAGGTTATTAAAAATTTACACGACATAATTTACACCATTTCCTTTAATGATGCTAGAATATCATCTACATACCTTTACCAGAGTGATATTTGATTTTTTCATCAGATATTAATGAATCAAAATTAGATATACACCTTTTTCAGCTAAAGTTGAAAAAGGTAGATTTTCCATAGGAATATCTTTTTTTCTGATTGTAGTATTTACCTACGAATTGAAATGTTGTGTTTTAGAAGCAGATTTCGGTTAGTTTTAGGATTTATAGGTGGTCCGAATATGCTTCTTTCTTTTTATTGAAATGGTTTGTAGGGTTTCTATTTTTAGGTTATATGGTAGAGAGAGAGAGAGGGGGGGGGGGGGGGGGCTTTTATACAGGTTTATGACATTGTATGAAACAAATCGTTAATCATTTTCTAGTTTGATGTTCTTGATCATTTTATTAGGATTTGTTCGCACATCAAAATACACACAACACATGATTTTATAATTTAAGGTACCCTTTTAGCTACTACAGAGAGTCTATTTACTAGGTATTTGTAAAGAAAATATGCTGCTTTAGTATGGCTCTATTTGAGTACTGCAAAATATTTTAGGAATAAAACTAATACTATCTTAAATGATAGTATTCTAAGAAAGAGGTAGAGATAGTATGACTTTATAATATTCGAATTGTTGAGTGATATTATATTAAAACCTTCAACTCTCTTCACACGTGTATAATAGAACTATATGATCAAAATTATTCTTCTTCTGTTATGTTTCTGTCAATCTTGTTTGTGTCCAATCATTTCGGCCGAGCCAGTATATGTGTGTACATTATGTGCTAGAATACTCATTAGATATAGCACCAATAATCTTATGGCTTCCGGAAAAATATATTTACAAATTACTTACAATATTGTTGAGGTTTACTGCATGAAAAGTTCGAAAAAGCCTGTTGAGTGGTATTCTTTTAAAATGAAAATATATAAAATAGAGAGTATTTATTCTTCATCAAGAAATCAATGCATCACCAGACCACGTCAAGAAAATTTCGGCAAAAAAGTTTTCACGCCACCCAGGAGGTACGAACACCATGCGTTAGCCTTTGTTTACTGTAAGGGTTCTCCTGCCTGAAGGAGCTCTATTCCACTTTTAAGGTAGAATCAGATCACCGAATTCGCTTGATTATATCCAAACAACATATTTGGAAGAACTCGATCGAGCTAGATTTTCTAACCCGTACAGGAACATGGGTACTGATGCGATGGATTTGTTCTCAAAGAGTCAGAAGAAGAACAGGTATCGCCTCAATATGTGAAGCAGAAAATATATCTAGACAAAGTCCATAGAAGACCTGCCTACTCCCTCAGTTCTCAACTAACTGAGTTTTCAATTGTAAAAATATATATGTAGCTATTTATATTAACTACTTCTTTATTTCCTTTCATTCCGATGCAACTACCAATTAATATGATGGAAAGTTATAACTTATGAATTATTCAGTCTAAAAAGATGTCTATTTGTCTTCATTGTAAGGAATATTTAGATAGAAAATTGAACTCTTTTAGAATCTAAATATACAAGATAGGGACAATAACAATGATAATGATTATTCTATATTGATATATAAAATTATCATTATTATATTAAGATTCAATACTATTTCAGATCATAGAACAGGCTTACGGCTAATAATCAATAATATGATATATTTCGAATTTTATTGATTGGTTTATTTGGAGTAAAAAAACATGATAGTTGAAAAGACAGGTCGCGTCTCTTTCTCAAACAAATTACGGGTCGTGTACGCACTTACAATACAACAATGAGCCATCTATGCTCATGGACAGAACTTAAGGAATTTGTACCTTTTAGCATGAATATCGAGATTCACACAATAACCATGAAAGATATTTTATGCATGGTGACTTTTAGTAGACACACGAGATAACCAAGTGTGAAATATATTGCTCTGTCTCCTTCAAAAAACAGACAAAGGGCAACATCAAAGACTTTACACTTCCTTACATTTTTGTATGTGAATCCACAAAAGTCTATATATATTTAAAACAGAACTACATAACCAAATGTTTATTTTACAAATGATACAATCAGTATACTGTATTTAATGCGATGAAATAGAGTGAAAGAACTTATTTCATTAGAACTGAAGAAAGTCCACAAGTAGGAGCGAGATAGAATCTTTGTTTTTTTTTTTAAATAAGCAATTGTGATCATTTTTATAATATTTCTTTCTCTAGAGCATATAATTACTCCTTTCAATATAAGGATGGAGTGGAAAACTTTTCTTTGTCTCTGTTCAGTTCTTACTGCCTTTGCGACTCTGTAACGTTGGTAGTCCTCCGCCATGTTGAGATTTTTCCGATTATAAGATAAATATATTTCTAAATAAGATATTTCACACACACTACACTCTAATACCTTTATACAAGCCTTTAAAAACAAATATATTAAAAACAACGACCATGAACCAACAACGAAATTGTTTTTTCTCTTGTGCAATATATTTTACAGAAATTATCGAAAGCGTTGACTCGAATGTGTATTGATCTATCGAAATTGCACTTGTTGCTATAGCGTGGAGCTATTTTTCCTGCATAAATGAACAATAATCATTCTTTTTGTTTCTCCTATTTATTATTAATCCAAAATATATATATAAAATATAGCTAAAAGAACTATTTTATTCATAAACACTATTTATGCAAATGTAGGTTATAGATCTACTTATATATTTGCCTTATTCTGTCTGTTTGTCTGTCTGAAGCTCACGGATGGGATTTTTCATAACCATCGGTGGTTCAGTGGTAGAATGCTCGCCTGCAACGCGGGCGGCCCGGGTTCGATTCCCGGCCGATGCATTTTTTTTTTTTTACAATTTTTAAAACTCATTTATATATTATACAAGAATGACATCCACGGCGCCAATTTATAATTGTAACGAATAGTATTTGAATAAAAGCATTTAATCGGGTAAAACCCGGGCGTTGCCCGGGTCATTCGTATATAATAATTGTATAAACGAATGCAAGACAAAATCACCGCGAATGTTTCTTTTTTTTTTAAGGCAATTATCGTTATTTATCGTTAATTTTTGTTTCGATTTTATTGAAAAAAAAAAAACGATATGGTGCCTTTAATAAATGATATTTATTACTATGCAGTTTTCTATTTAGTCAATATACCTAAGTTCATGTTGCAAATGTAATTATCTCTATCGATTTAGTAGGTGAAATGCAAAAAAAAAAAAAAAAATCGACATGATGAAATCTTTATGAAAATTCACATTTTTATTTTTATATTTTCAAGACACACACAGTTTGGGGCGGGACGTTTCACAAGAGAGACATCCACGGCGCCAATTTATAATTGTAACGAATAGTATTTTAATTAAAACATTTTAAAAACACACAGTTTGGAACGGGACGTTTCACAAGAGTGACCATCATGGCGCCAATTTATAATTGTAACGAATAGTATTTGAATTAAAACGTTTTTAAAATATATACGCACTCGGGTAAAACCCGGGCGTTGCCCGGGCCATTCGTCTAGTAGGTTATAAAGGTTATACATAGATTGTAAAAGTACTAATTGATGATTACTGAATTACTGCAGAATTACTGAATAGAAATATCATCAATTTTGACATAATTATATGTTAATAACATATTAATATTTTTATGATACATATAAAATATTTAATAAATATGCTGATATATTATGTAAAATGATAATCATAAAATTCTTTATGAATATTTTATGATAGTTTCACTAGAACATTTATTAATAGAGTAGAAATGAACTAAGACCTAACCTCTCCCATGTATATCTACATACATACAGCTTCATTTAGACCATCGGTATTATACAGATTCACCACAGGAAGGTAGCATAGATGAATAGATTTTCTAAAATAGAGGTAGAGTGTTCATTATATGTTGAATGTGTGATTTGAAATAAATAAATAGAATTCTGAAACGCGAATATGTTCATCATATTTATTAAATATACAGTAGGGTCAGTGATAGAAGTCTTAGTAATGGTGGCCACCTCCACCATAACCTCCATGTCCACCACCTCCGTAGCCTCCATGACCACCTCCATAACCTCCACCACCACCTCCACCTCCAGAATGGCTGTGGGAATGTCCATGTTCGTGACCATGTTTGTGTCCGTGGTCATGTCCGTGTTTGTGACCATGTTTGTGGTCGTGCTTGTGATTCTCTTTGTGATCATGTCCGTGTTTGTGATTCTCTTTGTGATCGTGACCATGATGATGTTTGTGGTGATGGTGGTGAGTGTGATGATGCTCGTGATGATGAACATGCTTGTTATCGTGCTTATGGTCATGTCCATGCTTGTGGCCGTGACTATGTCCATGATTGTGGTTCTCGCTGTGACCGTGATTATGACCATGATTATGGCCGTGGTTGTGTCCGTGTTTGTGGTCGTGGCCATGTTTGTGGCCATGCTTATGGTCGTGTTTGTGGTCTTCTTTGTGGGAATGGTCGTTCATGCCGTAGCCTCCTCCTCCGTAGCCTCCGATCCCATGGCCTCCATCGCCTCCATGTCCGCCTCCATAGCCACCTCCTTTTCCGCCTCCATAGCCACCATCATGGCCACCTCCATAGCCACCTCCATGGCCGCCATAGTCGCCACCTCCATGCTTGGAGTCATAGTGATGAGAAGCCTCAGCCTTCAAGTCTTTCTTGTCATCTATCGTTTCCGTCAGCTTCTTTTTCAGCTCAACAGCCTTTGCTTCCAGTCCTGTGATGGCAAAAGCCACAAGGACAAGTCCACAAGCCAAGCCCACCTGGAAATAAGCAAACAATTTCAATATTATATTTTAGATGGATCATAAGGTTATATGAACCAGAAAATATTTTGTATTTATTGAAAATATTATATATATATGTTAGAATATACTTATATATATATATATATATATTATATAATTTAAAATGCAAATATTTTATTTTTTTTAAACATATATTTTATTTTCATTCATTGACTATTCTACATTCTTTGACCATAGATTTAGAACATACCACTTTAATTATTGTTGTAAATATGTATAGTTAACCCTACCTATTTTTTAAAATCACGATTATAGAAATAATTCTATAAATTCTATATTGCTGTGATAAATAATTTTATGTGTAATTTACTTCAAGTAATTCAAAATAAAAAAACTACTTGAAAGGTAAATAACTATCTTTACTTGTTCACCACTGCAGCTTCAATTCTCTATCTCTCTCTCTCTTTTTCAACAACAAAACAAAAAATAATCACAACATATATATACTGTATTACCGTTGAGAAAATGAATTTTATTATTGAACACATATCGGTTTGCATAAAATAAATGTATAATGTTTTAAGTAAGCACCTTTTTATTACAACTATGTATTTATTTTCTAGTTTTTCTCTTTCAAATTAGAGAAAAAATACATTATAGGAAAATACTCGTATATGACCTATTTTTAAAATAAAGAAACTAGTCAAATAATATTGCGAAATAAATCAAGTATTTTATGCACTTGTTTATATATATCTCGAAAAATATATTTCTTGAAAATAAAGATACTTCGGCAAGTAAATCTTTTTATTACTTTGACGTTTCGACAAATGTCTTTTGTCCTCGTCAGGAGCAAACAAAAATTAAACATTTAGCAAGGCGTCAAAAAGGTTTTTGCCGGCCAGGCAGCTTCTATCTTCACGTATAATATAATATATAACAAATAAAAATAATAAAATAAGAAAATTCAATTGTTGGTTAAAATAAAAGTATATTTTTATTTTAAGATAATCGAAAAAAAAGATACACTTTTCTAAACAACCAATTGTTTTTAATAAAATAATTTTCAGGTAACTCTATATTTCTTGCATAGTAAATTCGATTTGAGACAAGATGCATCATGAAAAACTTAATCTATATTGAATTCGTCAAATGAGAAATCTATATAAAGGTTCTCTTTTACCATAAAACCATAATTAAAGAAAGCTAAAATTGAATTGTTAGATAATGAACCAAGTTTTGTCCTCATATATGTGATTGATTCTTCATCCACCTTTTTAACAGTGTAGAAATTTCAAATCATAAATTGTACCGCTCACTATCTCAAATATCTTTAATATAAAGTTTTAAAAGCTATAATAAAGGATAAAAGTGATATTCTTGATAAGGTAGAAAATCACAGAAGACCCGATTTTCTCTCTCATTCTTTTATTATGATTCAGAACCATTTTGCCTTTCATCTATATTAATAAAATGGAAATTTCATAAGTGGACATCACTAAAAACTTTCGTTACAATGCATCAATTTCAACCAAATTTTCAACATTTATGTAAAACGAGATGGAGCAGGTTTTGCTTAATTAAAGATAAAATAGAAAACAGATAGTTGAAAGAGGGTTTTTATAATTTAAATAATAATTATATTTTCAATTTTTTTACATATAAAAATTATTTAAAAAATATTTATTATATAATTTTATCTCTATTTATATAAAACTGTCATTGTTTGTTTTTAAGCCTTATTTTATTCCTTGTAAATGACGCATACACATGAGCATATAGTTTTGAAATAAGAAAACGTTAATGACACACATGGATACCAGAGTTGGGATAGATTTATACAATTTGTCGAATTATATTTAAAGTTTCTTATGCCTAAAACGACTTCATAACTGGAGTTCCATATTTTAGAGATAAAAAGACATTAATAATTTTTCTAGCTTTATATATAATGGCCTACAGAACCGATACACCCACAGAGATATGAAAATGAAATCCCATGAACTCGACATCAGAGATACTCACCTGACATTCCATGGTGTCCAATGCCTGAGTGACTCCCAAAACTCCCCTACCCTCCTATATACCGAACCATAGAATCGATACACCCACAGAGGTACCCACCTGACATCCAATGGTTTCCAGAGCTCGAGTGACTCCCACAACTCTCCCACCCTCTTATATACCAAACCACAGAATCGATACACCCACAGAGGTACCCACCTGACAAAATGGTTTCCAGAGCTCGAGTGACTCCCACAACTCTCCCACCCTCTTATATACCAACCCACAGAACCGATACACCCACAGAAGTACTCCCCTGACATTCCATGTTTTCCAGAGCACGAGTGACTCCCACAAAACTACTACTCTCCTATATACCGACCCACAGAGATACCCACCTGACATCCCATGGTGGCCAGAGCTCGAGTGACTCCCACAACTCCCCCACCCTGCTATATACCGGCCCAAAGCACCGCTACATCAGATAAGGCAGCCGCCGGAACGCGAACCGACCTACATTTCATAACGAGACACAATCAACATTGAAGGTTCATAAAAACCTCATTTCCTTCCAATTATGTCATATATGTGTGATAAAGAATATTCAATATTCTCTCTTTCTCACTCACACACAGATCAGCACTTCTACCTTGAAAAAAAAAGGATATTTAATTTTCCAATAAAATCAATACATTCTTAGAAACCATTGAATCATTAATAACAATTACAGAATTTATTTAATAAATTTGATTGAATTAATATTATAGATATAATTTATTGCATCATAAAGTCATAATATACCTTAATCCTCCATAGATATTCCAAATCCCAAAAACTCATTTATTAAGCAATAAAAACTAGAAATAATTCTAAAGTATTAAACAAAGGTACGCATCTATCACCAGAATACGTTACCATCATATATTAAAAACTTATATTATATATATTAGAAACTGAAATTGCGTGAGGATTCTATTCATTTACCAAAGGATTCACCTCTCTCTTCAATTTTGCATCAAAACGATGGCAATATGCATCACTTCAGTAAAAACCTTTACTAGTGATGTTAAAGAAAAAGCCACAACACCAGTTTAGGCAATATCATACAAAAATCCAAACTTTATGCTATGGTGATGCAAAGAGCCATCGTTCTGATGCTCAATTGAGAGAGAGAAGTGCTTATTTTGGTACATGCATATCTTTTTCCAGCAACTTCATGTGAGATTATATAATTGTTATATTAAAATATTATATATTTTTAAAATTATATATCATAGATTCAAATATTCTGTTAAATCGCCCTCCAGAGGTCACGCTTTGCATATAAAAACTCGTTGTTGTCCTTTCCCGATGGCCGGCTCAAAATCTTTGTACATTATGTAAATAACTAGTTTATTTCTTTTATTCTTACGCCTTAAGCCAGGCAGTATTTTATCAAATTATGTTCTTTTATATATTCATTTAGTTCAATTAAATTACTGATC
>CP092877.1:76426908-76440062 GCA_030710605.1 Cordylochernes scorpioides | reverse complement strand
ATGACAACAACAACATATATGGCAGTGGCGCCATCAATATATTCATTACATATGATATAGTTTAATCTTTGAACCTTTACATGTACAAGATGTCAATATAATTATGTTAATTGTCAATATGTGAAGAGTAGATCTGGGTCACAAATTCTCGACAACCTATAATCTCTACAGGGACGAAATCCCAAAAAACCACAAAATCCATAAACAAAATAGGAAGATGAATAAGAAAATGATGAAAAAATACCCCATCAAATAGCGTGCTGGATTTATAAGTCAAATATATAAGAAACAGTGCTTCCTTTCCAAATTTAAAAAATACAATACAATTATTCCCTATTATTTTATTTGAATTTAAAGCGCTATTTCCCCCTAGGGACACTTGCGCTGTCATACAGGTATGCCTTTACATTTGTCTATACATATATATAGCGCCCCCTCTAAATGGCGCCTCCCTCTCTATAGCGCCCGATTTTAAATACGTAGTACAATGCGATTTATATTAAAAGTGACCTGTCTATAGCACCCCCTCTCTATAGCACCCTATTTTGGTGAGTCCCAAGAAGGGGGTGCTATAGACAGGTTTGACTGTACAATAAAACAGGCCGTGAATATAATAATCATATGATATTAACAATAAGAAAGAGAGAAAAAAGAACTGTGTACAAAATAAATTATTCCCCATGCGAAACTAATATATTTTTTATTATTTTATAGATTTGGTTATGGGGTTTATATTCGGAATCAAACCTAAGTCAATCTTTAGTTATAACTTATCAGTATATCCATTATTATCCGCGTGTTATATTGACATAAAAATAAGAAAAAATTGTTATAATATATCATTATGTTTTATGAAAATTCGATATTATTATAGACGAGTATGATTCTTTTAAAAATAAAACAATTTATACTGACCTTACTGCAATGGAAAAATGTATGAGATTATTTGTCTGTAGAATTTAGAAATTAGAGAATTAGTTGAAATTTTTACAATTTAAAAATTTATTTTGGTGTAGTATATTGTAACGGAGAAAATTAGGAAAGACAAACTTCAGAATAACACAACAATTTTTTTGAGGGAAAAACAAAATCAACATATTTATAAGATATAAGATAAGCAATGAGGAAAGTTTTCAGAGAATAGCAAAATATAAATAATATAAATATAAAAAAAATTGATAAACTATACATAAAATATTATAAATAAATTGCTACCATATGCAAAAGGAATATTATATGTATATAGATAGTATACCTTTTGGAGACTTAGCAACCCACTGAAGACGCTGAGAACTATTTCAGAAAAGAAAATTATAGCAATAGAACTCTATAATTTCTACAGATCAATTGTAAATATATTCATACACAAAAGAGGTAGTGAGGAAAGTTTTAGAACAGATGTGTAAATAAATCCCTTTCAAACAAAGACTCACGTGCACAAGGGGAAAGGGAGAAGAATTGCTGTATTGTTTTGTTGTTGTGTGACGAAGTTCTCCATATGCCTGGTGTAGGCTAAATAATACATAAATAAATTAATATTATTTGTAAAATGTGGAATTATATATCCATATTGATATATATTATTTTGAAATAGAGCAATCCATAAATAAACCTTTAATTAAAAAGGCATATACTGGATCAAAATATCATTTATTTTACCAATATTTCAGTTGGCAAAACGCCAACCTTTATCAAGGTATTATAACATTTTAAAGTGTTTCAACAACAAACTTAGCGTCACATACCGTCAATGGGCCGTAATAAAAGCCTTGTTGTTATTGTTGTATATAGAAAGTATAATATTAGAAAAATATTGATAAATAATTATAATTAGCAAATGAATATTAGAAAAAATCGATCAAAACACTGGCGAATCTAACATGATTTGTAATATGTATTCTGAATGATTTATGGACTAAATTCAGTCTATGTGTGTAACCTTGTATACTTATACAATGAGATAGTAATAAAAAATAATTAACATCTTTAAAATAATATACAAGCTTTCAGAATAAGTTTCTATTTCAAAAATATTATAGCGAAGTATTTTTTTATTTTAATAACAGAAGATCAATTTCGATATTTACTCTGTAAACTTCCCTCATTCCTTTTGTTTATCATATATAGTTTGTTCTTGCTCCAAATAAATGAAGTTTGTCTTCCCTAATTTTCCGGGTGGCAATATTATAAAATTAAGAGGTGGACCGTTTAAAATCTGGTTAATGACTGAACCGAACGTACGTTGTACAGGTCTGTGTTATAGTGTGGTTTATTAGAACACAAAACAAAACGCCAATGACAAAAGTTACTTAGTACGGGTTAACAAAAAATGCAATAAACTAGGGCCTACAGTAAGAGTAACTTTAACACAGAAAAAAACATAGACTCAAGAGTACAACACAAAAAAAAGTAAATAATAACTCACGATTTGTTAAATAAAATTAAAAAAAAAAACACACACACAGTACTTATCTTTATTGTTGCGTTGGTAGGGATCGGACCGGGGTCATACAGGTATGCGAGGAGATCACCAGACAGGGATATAGCACGCAGAGAACACTAAGCGTCTACACACGATAATCCACCACACTCCTCCTCGACCATCTTTAAAAATTAAAACCATAGCCATTATCAGCGCAAATTTATTCTCTATATTTTAATATGCAAATATCTATAATCACTGAAGAGTTAAATGAATTTTAGGTTTATCACTTATTAGTCAAAGTATCCTGATATGTTTTAATCTTCTATTTAGTAGTTGCATGATTTTGGACTTTAAAAAATATAAAATAAATCAATTTGTCTGGATAATGATAATAAATTTGCATATTTTCTTAGTATAATTTAATTATAGGAATAAACGAAAATTGCAAAATTTTACTTTATTAATATTTTAAACAAATAAACAAACACACAAAATTATTCATAAATAAAACGTAGCTTTGGGCGTCTGCAAGATGTTTCTGATACCAGGACGCCATCTATCGTGAAAAATATAAACTGAAAAAAAAAAAATCGATTTTTTTTTCACTATTATTTTACAAATTAAGAGTCTCCTAACTTTATTCTCTCTCTTTAACCTTTTTTAAAAATATAATTAAATTCATACAAGCACATTTGACCTTAAATAAATACCTGTATAATGAAGAAATATATTCGTTGACTATATTCCTTGGTTTTAGAATACAGTGTGCACCAAGCTATCTAGGCCTAACAGCTCTAAAACATCCTTATTCATTCCAAGAAACTTGTAAAATAAATTTCTTTTTGTCAGTTTGTTTAAAAAAAGATAAAGCTTCATCATCTGTAAATTATAAAAAATGAAACAATATGGACAAATACTATCCCATAGATGTAGGCACTCTTATATATATACCACAATAGTTCACGAATTTATTAAATTTAATTTGAAGTCTCGAGATATCATTTAACCAGCATGCATTATCCATCAAGCACGTATATTTTCAAAAGGTATTTTTTTCACACACAAAGAATACATTATAAAGGACTGCGGCGTGTGATTATAAAACAATACTTAAAGTTTCACCGCATAACAGAAAAGAAACTTATGCGGTGAAACTTTAAGTATTGTTTTATACACACAAAGAATGTAATATATTTTCTCTCTCTCTCCATATCATAAGTATTTTAAATAATAACTCTCTTGTATATATACAAAAATAGTATTTATCAGTAATTTATTAACGCGATACTCCTTTTGAAGAACTGACAAGTCTAAAAGCTTGAAAATTAAAAAGTTTACCAAGAATAAGTTTCTTGTGCAACTCTTTATGAAGCTTTATTTATTTTATAATAATCCTTTTTGTGCCTTTTAGCATGTATATCGGGATTCAGACAATAACTCTGAAAGATATTACAATAATCTTTATTGAAGATACACGAGAAAACTAAGTGTGAACAAAATTACCACTGTCTCCATAAAAAAAAAAAAAAAACAACAGATCACTATCGACATCAAAGACTATCAACTTCCAGTTTTGTCCATGAGTGAATATACAAAACAAAAAGAAGGATACATAAAGAAAAATAAAAGCGGAATGATATTTTCAACTTAATATTGAATGATATGGTGTTAACATAATTATCGTTGCTTCCAGTCATTAGATTTTAATGGTAAAAAATGTGTAAGCTGTAAACTAATTAGGATGTAGAGACCAACATTTTGATTACCATTACTATAATGCAATAATATAAAAGAACAAAACTATCACAATTTGTAAACTACGAGGGGCATCCAATAAATAAGTTTCCCTATTTTTTTTTCGGCGAACGAAACGTTGTAAAAATTAGTTAGTAGGTAAGAAATGGTCACTAGGATGCGTTGGAAGCTGGTGACCTTTCAAAATCACTCTACTCGTACGCGCAAGTTCGTAGCGCTTCAGTTTCCATGGAGCTACCACTGGTGAACGTGTCCACTTGCGAACTCCGTTCTGTAATTCGTTTTTTCACAGCGAAAAATGAAACTGCGGTCAATATTCATCGCAATTTAGTGTCAGTGTATGGTGAAGGATGTATGAGCGTCCAAATGGTTCGCCGATGGCGTTCATGGTTCTTGGAAGGACAGCAAAACGTGCATGATGACGAGCGAAGCGACAGGCCCGTTACTGCTACGGACAATGCAGCCGTGGCTGCTGTTCGGAATGTGGTGGAAGCAAATCGCCGCGTCACCATTGACGAAATAATGATTCGACTGCCTCCTGGAATCGAAATTGGATGCTCTTCGATTGGAACAATCATGTCAGATGTTTTGAATTTGAATTGAAAACAGGCGGAGGCGAACCACTGGCTACGAAGACAGGACACGGCTTGGTACAACAGTGGTATCAAAAAATCGCTACAACGGTACCAAAAATGTTTGGACAGAAATGGTGATTATGTAAAGAAGTAGTCTATGAGTTGTATAATGAAAATAAAATAACTGCATAATTGTAAATAAAGTTGTTTATTTGTTACAAAATAGGGAAACTTATTTATTGGATGCCCCTCGTAGTTACTCTACTAACCAGAGTACTAGTTACTCTACTAACTCGCGCCTATTGCTTAAATATTTGGTACTAGAGAGGATTTATTGGATAAAATATTTAACAAACATATATGTAAAACTTAGAGGGGATGGTAGAAATACATGAATAAATATTTGCATTGAGCATTGCTTCTCCGCAAACAATATCTTCTATATATATATATAAATCAATGTTTGTATGTTTGTTTGTTTGTATGTCCGGTATACAAATTCGCAGTAGTTCACTAATTCAAACCAAAATTTCCATACATAGGTAAAAAAATACGGGAAAGACGATAGGCTATTTTAAAAAATATATAAATCAATTATTAAAACTATATATTCAAATTATTCTACTTAGCTCACGAACAGCGCTCTCTATCAAAGATTAGATTAAATTATGCTGATGCAAACAAATAGATAATGCTAATAACAAACAATTATTTAAAAAATATTATCCAAATATATATCACTCGGGTAGATATGCACACGGGTCAATCCCGGGGCGAAGCCCGGGTCACCCGTCTAGTATTATATAATATAAAGTTTCGAGAGGATTATATTTATGTATCTAGAGAGGCACCGCTCCCTTTAATTATGGTTCATTCTTCATCATCAATAGTATTTTTTTTTCACTAGAATGATACCATAATACATTGTTCTGTTACATAATTAAAGGGAGAGATTCCTCTCTATTTACATCAGTATATATATATTGAAAATAAAAAAGGCATATCCTGACCAAGAGCACATGTGCTTTTTAGATGGCAGAGCGCCATCTAGTGGAACAGAAATTAACTAAACGTTGATTTAGTCTTTACCTTGATATTTGGCCAACCCATTTTATTTATAAATCAAGAAAAGGCATTCACGATTATTTTATTTCTGTTCCACTAGATGGCGCTCCGCCATCTAAAAAAAGCACATGTGCTCCTGGTTAGGATATGCCTTCTTTATTTTTAATATCAACACCTGACCTTTTTATTATTCATTATTATTTTTTTCACATACTATATATAAAAAATATATATTTATTTAAAAAGGTATAATGATTTGATATTGAAATATATAATGTCAGTAATGAAATCTCTTTTTCTAAACAACAATTAAAAAGCAGTATAATATATAGATGTATGTCTTTTTTCTATTATATATATATTTCTCCCTTTAAGATTTTGTCCATATATTTGCTAAATACTTTAACCAAGATTATATAAAAGGGCGTACCTGGATCTGTAAAGAAAAAAAAAAACATTTTTTTTCTTAAAATATTTCGAAAGATTGCTCTTTCTTTATCAATTTAAATATTTTAAGAAAAAAAATTGTTTTTTTTTTCTTTATAGATCCAGGTACGCCCTTTTATATAATCTTAATTAATGGATCGCCTTTTGACTAAAAACTTTAACCAAGATTTCTTTTTGATTCTTGAAATATATACAGAATAATTCCAAATAAAATAGTAAAGTTAAAATATAGCCAAATGTTTAAAATACTGACATCCAGGAAAAGCAGATCATATGAAGATTATCGCTGGAGTTGAGACTTATATTGGTGGATTATCTAATCAAAAGAAATCTATGATTATTCTTCACGTTTCCTCAACATTAAACGAATCTAAAAAAAAAAAAACTCATCATTGGATGTTTACTTTATCTTAAATAGTAAAGTAGTATGGTTGATTAAACTTGTTAAACACTTGGGAGGTTTCACCACTGATGAGCCAGGCTCTTACAATATTTTTCATCGCAGAAAGGACAGTAGGAAGTTGATTTATTTATAAAATAAATTGTGTAAAAATAGCTTCATTACTTGTTCATAGATTACACGGCAATGCATAACGTTGTAGCATATCGGTATTAGTTTAAATTCAGTCGTTCTTTCACACAATTACGGATTTTATTTCAAACCAACAAGATTCAAAGTTCGATAGGGTAAAGCAGAAAACTATAGGGAAGTCCTAGTGTTTATTCCGCACAAATTTCTTCCTTTCCCCTCAAACTTTCTCTACTTCTGCTTTTTTACTTCCTTCTATAACCTCCATCCTACTAGTTCTACCCATTTCTTTGTCAAGTTGTACATATTATAACTTCATAATCTAGACATTTTCTATTTCTATAGATAGTATTTTTCTAAATTATCATATACACCTATCCCTCGATTTACACGGTAGATACGTTCCTGAGAAAAACGTGTAAATCGACAATTGAACATTTTTAAAAATTAGAAATACAGACACAGAGTGCGTGTGCAGCAAGTCAGCACATAAGCTCGGGATTCCTCGTGAGATGTGTACACAGCGCATGTGTTCAATCACAGTAGCATTTAGTATAGTGCGATAAAAACAAAAAAAAACTTATTTGGGAAACCGTATAAAAGCGAAAACGTGTAAAACAAGTACCGTGTAAATCGGGGGATAGATGAATATTAGATAGTATTTCGATTTTCAGAATTGGAAATTCTATATACACTCATAAACAAAACTTAAGGAAGCTGTACCTTTTAGCATGTATATCGGGATTTAGACAATAACTCTGAATGATATTTGATACACAGCGACCTTTATTGAAGTAACACAATTGCGAACAAAATTGCCTCTGTCTCCTTCAAAAAAAAAAAAAAACAGATAACAAGCGACATCAAAATCAAGTTCTGTCTATAAGTATAATTAGATGTCTTTCGTATTGTATACATTTAGCTCTTAAGATATTTTTCTGGGATTTGTCTTAGGTTTTATTTTAACATCATCAAGTATCATGTTCATTTCAAAGGTCGGTCATCAGTGTTTGTCCACGATATACTGCCAATTTCTTGAGATTTCATATAGTATTTTTTATTACAACACATTTTTAAATTGAAAAAGCAATGAATAATTTTTCCCTCTGATAGATTTTTCTAAAGATTGTCAGTATAACTGATCATTAAAACACGAATGTTTCGTTTACAAATAAAACAAACTTCTACTGTCCTTACTGCGATGACAAAAATATATTGGGAAAGGCTGGGCTCATTAGTGATGAATCACCCCAGCGTTTTCGCCAATTTAATCTACCAAACTGCTTCGTAGAGCTCTAAAATGTATTGGATAATTCTGCTTATAAATGCTACACTGAAGGGTTGAATCTTAGAAATTGTATTTAAGCAAACTATAGACATACGATTTAAGGATGGTAGAATTACATTTAATATTTCCATTGAGCAATGCTATGTGGGGGGGAGAAGTCCGACCACACCTCCCTGCGGTCCCCCCTGGACCCTTGTAATATTTGACCAAATTCTGGTTCGTTTCCAAGGTGACGGCAACGGCACCCATTTTCCAATAAAGATTACACTCATTACTTACCCAACTAGAAACATTGGAGAAGAACTGCATTCTACAATGGATTCCTGCTCATGTTGGGATCGAGGGTAATGAAATGGCAGATGAATTGGCAAAGGAAGCCAGAAAGCTGACCCAAAGGAAAGAACAAATGTCAGTATTTGACGCTGATGCTTTGGCAAAATACAAAATAATCAAACAAAAAATAAGAAAAGATCAAATATGTGAAATAAACTCTGAGAGAAAACTGACAAGAACTATAAAAAGACTTAGAACAAAACACTATAAAGGAATGGCAATACATCCAGATGGCACAAGAACCTATAAAAGATACAACAACTGTCCTGGTGTGGAACTAACACCTACTCACATATTCTCTTGCCCAGCAATGGCCGCAGCCTTGCAGAAAATTGACTTAAACCCAGAGCATCAGCTTTACACACCCAAGATAGTGGATATTGCTGCTGCTGTGATGGAGATGCATGGAGACATCTGAGACTCTTCTTTGGACACGACAACAACAATATCGAGCAATGCTTTTCCTCTTACAATAAGTACAATGCTAGTTAGGCATAATTCACTTTAAAGGCAAAAAGACGTCTTTTATATATAAGATATGAAATCATTAAATCACGAATGTTATCTCACTAATGTCATTAATACAAAAAATACATAACTAATATCCTTACTGGGATGAAAAATATTGGAATGACTTGGCTCATCAGTGGTGAACCCTTCCGGCGGTTTCGCCAATTTAACCTATCAGAGACCACTTTTTAGAGCTCTAATACTGTAGACTGATGAAACCGCTAGTAGGGTTTACCACTGATAAGCCAAGCCCTCCGAATATTTTTTGATAGCAGCAAGTATAATAGATTTATTTATGTGTAAGAGAATTATTCGTTCTTTAATAAATGGTGATTATTATTCTTATATTATAAAGTAAATACAGCTTCCAGGGCTAAGTTTCTTGTTCTAATTTTATTATCTAGCTTTCGTGTGATGTGAATTATCGTGATACTCCTGTTGAAGGACTGACAAGTCTGAAAGCTAGATAATAAAATTTGAACAAGAAACTTAACCCTGGAAGCTTTATTTACTTTATAATATTATAAATCAGAGAAGAACGTTTATATATTATTCTTATATATAGATGGCGCGTTTTTGCCTTATAATAAATAAAATTAATATTGAATAAAATATAATGTTAATCATTTACTTATTCGCTTCCAAAATTTACCAAATTTTATTTTTATTTAGGTCGCGTAAGCATTACATGGGTTTTGATCTCCAATATGCTGAATCTTTAACTATCTACATGTGAAATATTTTTAAAATATTTGAGTAATTTCTTGAATATATGAGTATTGATTTTTTCGAGTCATTTTTTGTTTATCGTAAAGATACACTGGCTTCATAGTTCTTAAAATTAAAGGTACTTCGGTCAGTAAATCTTTTTTTACTGGCCGAAATGTCTTTTATTTGAAGAAATTTGTGTGTATTTACATATATAAAGACATTACATAATAACAAGCTTATCAGATATCATAATTTTGCTCATTCTAAACGGTCAATAAATAGTTAGACGAAAGAGGCATTTCGAACATCTACTTCTAGTATTCAAACATTATTAACATTACCTACGTCAGAACTACTCTTACATCAAATGGATAATATATTGGAAAAGATTAAATATCAGATGATCAACGTTCTGTCTCTTTTCGAAATATTGAAAGTTTACAATAAACAATATTCTGATCAAATATAAGTTTTTTACTATTTAATGTATTCAAAATTGTGGATTGCTTTATTTTCAATAAGATATAAGAATGTTTTAATGTTTCGTCATTTCAGAGTCTTTTAATCTGAGAAGTGAGATAACTCTAACCTTGGAATATTCTCACAATCTATGTTTGATAGGTTATCAAACAAAATAGGTATATATCTTCAAATATATCTCCAGAAGTGAAACAGTAAAATTTTCGGTAGATACACTAAAGAACTTTCTGAATCCCGATATATATGCTAAAATAATCAACTTTCTAAATTTGGATATGTAGAGAAGGAAAAAATCAAATTCAAGTTTTAATAATCGATATAATCGAATAGGGTTATAGTTAACGTAAACTATAGGTCGTTTTCTTTCCTCCAAATTAGAAATTATTAATATAACCTGATTTTTAAAAGTATCTTCAAAATTGGGAGGTGTAGAAGGATTAATGAGTCATAAATAGTGAAGACTAAGCTGTTTTACTGCCATCAAATTAAAAAACAAAAATATAACCTGAATTTTCAACTTATCTTCAAAATTGGAATGTGCAGGAAAGGAAAAAAGTCAAATCAACGTTCCTAGAAATGATATGATCAAGTTAGGGTTATAGTTAGCGAAAACTATAAGCTGTTTTATTTTTTTCCAAATTAAAAAGCAAAAATATAACCTGATTTTCCAACATATCTTCAAAATTGGAAGGTGTAGCAGGGAAGAAAAAGACAGAATTGAATCAAAGTTATTAGAGGGATGAAGGGTCATAGTTAGTGAGAACTAAGCTGTATTCCTGCCACCAAATTGAAAGGCAAAAGTAATAACCTGAATTTTCAACTTAACTTCAAATTTTGAAGTGTAGCAGGGAGAGAAAAGAATAAGAGGGAGTCTAATCAAAGTTAAAAGAAATGAAGGGTCATAAGTAGCAAAAACTGAGTTTGAAAAGCGAAAAAAAAAAACCTGATTTTTCAACTCATATTCAAAATTGAAAAAAAAATGTTTAGGAAAGGAAAAAGTCAAATCTAAGTTCTAATAGACGATTGATTCAAACTAGGGTAATAGTTAGCGAAACCCAAGTCGTTTTCCAGCTATCAAATTAAAAAAAAAGAATAAATGTGAAATAAAAATTGGAATGTGTAGGAAAGAAAAAGGTAAAATCCAATTTCTAAAAGACGATATGATCAAGCTAGAGTTATAGTAAGTGCAACCTAACTGTATTCCTGCTATAAATTTAAAAAGCATGAATATAACCTGATTTTTCAATTTATTTTCAAAATGGGAATGTGTAGAAAGGGAAGAAAGTCAAATCAGAGTTGTTATAGACGATATGATCAAGCTAGTGTTAAAGGGTTGAAGGGTTGAATCTTAGAAATGGTATTTAAGCAAACTATGGACATACGATTTAAGGACGGTAGAATTACATTTAATATTTGCATCGAGCAATGATTTTCCTCTAACAATAAGTACAATGCTAGTTAGGCATAATTCAATTTTAAGACAATATGACGTCATTTATATATAAGATATGAAATCATTAAATCACGAATGTTATCTCACTAATGTCATTAATACAAAAAATACATAACTAATATCCTTACTGGGATGAAAAATATTGGGATGACTTGGCTCATCAGTGGTGAACCCTTCCGGCGGTTTCGCCAATTTAACCTATCAGAGACCACTTTTTAGAGCTCTAATACTGTAGACCAGTGATTCTCAACCAATGTGCCGCGGTGATTTTGTGTGCCGCGAAATTCTAAAAATGTGCCGCCGAATTTTAGTCATATGATTATGTTCACGTTTGTATTGGTTTTTCTTTTTTTCTTTTTCATTTTTTTACTTTTTAAAATAAAGAAATTAGCAAATTGAATGTTAGAGATGTATATTACTTATATTTTGCATAGAAATATTGATACATAATTTGAATTTTCTTGCATTCAAGTTAGCAAAAGTGTGCCGCGAAATTCTAAAATTGTGCCGCCAAATTTTCAAATCTTTAAAATAATGCCGCAACAAAAAAAAGGTTGAGAATCACTGCTGTAGACTGATGAAACCGCTAGTAGGGTTTACCACTGATAAGCCAAGCCCTCCGAATATTTTTTCATCGCAGCAAGTATAATAGATTTATTTATGTGTAAGAGAATTATTCGTTCTTTAATAAATGGTGATTATTATTCTTATATTATAAAGTAAATACAGCTTCCAGGGCTAAGTTTCTTGTTCAAATTTTATTATCTAGCTTTCGTGCGATGTGAATTATCGTGATACTCCTGTTGGAAGACTGACAAGACCGAAAGCTAGATAATAAAATTTGAACAAGAAACTTAACCCTGGAAGCTTTATTTACTTTATAATATTATAAATCAGAGAAGAACGTTTATATATTATTCTTATATATAGATGGCGCGTTTTTGCCTTATAATAAATAAAATTAATATTGAATAAAATATAATGTTAATCATTTACTTATTCGCTTCCAAAATTTACCAAATTTTATTTTTATTTAGGTCGCGTAAGCATTACATGGGTTTTGATCTCCAATATGCTGAATCTTTAACTATCTACATGTGAAATATCTTAAAAATATTTGAGTAATATCTTGATTAGGAATATTGACTTTTTTTTTTCGAGTCATTTTTTGTTTATCGTAAAGATACACTGGCTTCATAGTTCTTAAAATTAAAGGTACTTCGGTCAGTAAATCTTTTTTTACTGGCCGAAATGTCTTTTATTTGAAGAAATTTGTGTGTATTTACATATATAAAGACATTACATAATAACAAGCTTATCAGATATCATAATTTTGCTCATTCTAAACGGTCAATAAATAGACGAAAGAGGCATTTCGAACATCTACTTCTAGTATTCAAACCTTATTAACATTACCTACGTCAGAACTACTCTTACATCAAATGGATAATATATATTGGAAAAGATTAAATATCAGATGATCAACGTTCTGTCTCTTTTCGAAATATTGAAAGTTTACAATAAACAATATTCTGATCAAATATAAGTTTTTTACTATTTAATGTATTCAAAATTGTGGATTG
>CP092877.1:76404122-76421147 GCA_030710605.1 Cordylochernes scorpioides | reverse complement strand
TGAGGATTACGGCATGAAAAGTTCGAAAAAGTCTGTTGAGTGGTATTCTTTTAAAATGAAAATATATAAAATAGAGAGTATTTATTCTTCATCAAGAAATCAATGCATCATCAGACCACGTCAAGAAAAATTCGTCAAAAAAGTTTTTTATGCCACCCAGGAGGTATGAACACCATGTGTTAGCCTTTATTTACTGTATTGCTTCACCTGTCTGAAGTAGCTCTATTCCACTCTTAAGGTAGAATCAGATCATCGAAAGCGCTTGAGTATATCCAAACAACATATTTGGAAGAACTCGATCGAGCTAGATTTTCTAACCCATACAGGAACATGGGTACTGATGCGATGGATTTGTTCTCAAAGAGTCAGAAGAAGAACAGGTATCGCCTCAATATGTGAAGCAGCAAATATATCTAGACAAAGTCCATAGAAGACCTGCCTACTACCTCAGTTCTCAACTAACTGAGTTTTCAATTGTAAAAAAAATATCTATATGTAGCTGTTGAGAGGGTTCAGGCGAGAATCCTCACGCCACTTCGCGCCTGGCGGCGGGAACCGGCCGAGACTGGAACCCGGCGTTTGGTTTCGGTTTTGGCTGCGAGCGGGAGTATCTCCGCGACTGGCTGTGTGTAGTGTTCTCCTTATGTTCCGGCACTGGTTATAAATAAAACCGGTACCAAGGGAGCTCCGACGACTCAGAGTGGATTATTGACAAAACAACGGACACAACACAACAGTAGCTATATATATATTATTTATTTCTTTATTTCCTTTTCATTCCTATGCAAATACCAATGAAAATGATGGAAAGTTATAACCTATGAATTACTCAGTCTAAAATGATGACTATTTATCTCCAGTGTAGCGAATATTTAGATAAAAAATGGAACACTTTTAGAATATAAATATACAAGATAGGGACAATAATAATGATAATGATTATTCTATATTGATATATAAAATTATCATTATTATAGTAAGATTCAATACTATTTCAGATCATAGAACAGGCTATCGGATAATAACCAATAATATGATATATTTCGAATTTTATTGATTGGTTTATTTGGAGTAAAAAAAAACATGATAGTTGAAAAGACAGGTCGCATCTCTTTCTCAAACAAATTACGAGTCTTGTACGCACTTATAATACAACAATGAGCCATCTATGCTCATGGACAGATCTTAATGAAGTTGTACCTTTTAGCATGTATATCGAGATGGAAGATATTTTATGCATGGTGACTTTTAGTGAACACACGAGATAACCAAGTGTGAACAATATTGCCTCTGTCCCCTTCAAAAAACAAAGGGAAACATCGAAGACTTTCCACATCCTTACATTTTAAATGTGTATCCACTATATATATTTAAAACAGTACTACATAACATGAATGTTCATTTTACAAATGAAACAAACATTATACTGTATTTAATGCGATGAAATAGAGTGAAATAACTTGTCTCATTAGAACTTAAGAAAGTCTACAAGTAGGGACGAGGTAGAAACTTTGTTTTATTTGTAAAATAAGCAATTGTGATCAATAGATCATATTTCTCACTCAAGAGCATATAATTACTCTTTTCAATATAAGGATGGAGTGGAAGACATCTTTGTCTCTGTTCAGTCCTTACTGCCTTTGCCACTCTATAACGTTGGTAGTCCTCCTCCATGTTGAGATTTTTCCGATTATAAGATAAATATATTTCTAAATAAGATATTTCACACAATAATCTCCAAAACCTTTATACAAGCCTTCAAAAACATATATATTAAAAACAACGACCATAAACCTACCGACAAACGAAACTGTTTTTTTTCTCTTGTGCAATATATTTTACAGATATTATCGAAAGCGTTGACTCGAATGTGTAATGATCTATCCAAATTGCGCTTGTTGCTATAAGGTGGAGCTATTTTCCCTGTATAAATGAACAATGATGATTTTTTTTATGTTTTTCTTACTTTTTATAAATCCAAAATATCTATATAAAATAGATAAAAGAACTATTTTATTCATAAACACTCTTTATACAAATGTAGTTTGTACATAGGTTATAAAGGTTATACATAGATATTAAAAGTACTAATTGAAAGGGCTTCCATTTTGTTGAAGATTCAGCAAGATTTCGAGATTTAGCACTACAGCAGAATTACTGAATAGAAATATCATTAATTTTAACATATTTATATGTTAATAACATATTGAAATTTTTATAATACATATAAAATATTCAATATATATTGTATGTTTATATATTATGTAAAATGATAATTATAATATTCTTTATGAATATTTTATGATAGTTTCACTAGAACATTTATTATTAGAGTAGAAATGAACTAAGACTTAACCCCCTCTCATGTATATTTACATACATACTGCTTTATTAAGACCACCGGTCTTATACAGATTCACCACAGGAAGGTAGCATAGATGAATAGATTTTCTAAACTAGAGGTAGAGTATTTATATGTTGAATGTGTGATTTGAAATAAATAAATAGAAATCTGAAACGTGAATATGTTCATCATATTTATTAAATATACAGTAGGGTTAGTGATAGAAGTCTTAGTAATGGTGGCCACCTCCATGTCCACCACCTCCGTAGCCTCCATGACCACCTCCATAACCTCCACCACCTCCACCTCCAGAATGGCTGTGGGAATGTCCATGTTCGTGACCATGTTTGTGTCCGTGGTCATGTCCGTGTTTGTGACCATGCTTGTGGTCGTGCTTGTGATTCTCTTTGTGATCATGTCCGTGTTTGTGATTCTCTTTGTGATCGTGGCCGTGATGATGTTTGTGGTGATGGTGGTGAGTGTGATGATGCTCGTGATGATGAACATGCTTGTTATCGTGCTTATGATCATGTCCATGTTTGTGACCGTGATTATGTCCATGATTGTGGTTCTCGCTGTGACCGTGACTATGACCATGGTTATGGCCATGGTTGTGTCCGTGTTTGTGGTCGTGGCCATGTTTGTGGCCGTGCTTATGGTCATGTTTGTGGTCTTCTTTGTGGGAATGGTCGTTCATGCCGTAGCCTCCTCCTCCATAGCCTCCGTGTCCACCGCCGTAGCCTCCGATCCCATGGCCTCCATCGCCTCCATGTCCGCCTCCATAGCCACCTCCTTTTCCGCCTCCATAGCCACCATCATGGCCACCTCCATAGCCACCTCCATGGCCGCCATAGTCGCCACCTCCATGCTTGGAGTCATAGTGGTGAGAAGCCTCAGCCTTCAAGTCTTTCTTGTCATCTATCGTTTCCGTCGGCTTCTTGTTCAGCTCAACAGCCTTTGCTTCCAGTCCTGTGATGGCAAAAGCCACAAGGACAAGTCCACAAGCCAAGCCCACCTGGAAATAAGCAAACAATTTCAATATTATATTTTAGATGGATCATTAAAATAAACAAGTATCAGAGTCATCAATTCTGTCATCGTTTGCTTTTGTGAATGTATGTAAATAATGGATTTCATATTTTTTATTAATTTCTGTTCTGGCCTTTATTTGTTTAAATCTCTTTTTAAAAATCGTTTAAAATGCAGTCGCAATCATTAGCGAACACATATGTTTGCCTAATATTTCCATGTGCTCTTTTATTTTTTTACAGAAAAATATTTACATGCCAGTTTTTTGGATTATTTTTTTTATAAACCTTTTTTTTTTATTCTTACTGAGAAGATGGGCATCGCAGTCAGGATTCTTTACAGTCAGTCACTCAACTCAGGCAATTTCAAAGGTTAATGGGGGTTTGGTGGAAAAGCTGCCGTCTATTAAAACTATATTAATTTTTAAACAACTAAATGGATTGCAAAATATAATTAAATCAAATACCTAAACACTAATATAAAACAATTTTTTTGCCATTACACACTTTTTTTCCTGTAGTTTATGTGTTTCTTCTGTATTGCTATTCTATGGCATTTCTACTATTTATTATTGATGTACTTTCAGTATAAGGAATACTTCCCTCGGGGGATTTCTCGGGCGAAGCCGGGTCATTCTTCTATAAGGTTATATGAACCAGAAAATATCTTGTATTTATTGAAAATATTTTATATATATGTTTGAATATACCTATATATATATATATATATATATATACTGTATTACCGTAGAGAAAATGAATTTTATGATTAAACACATATCGGTTTGCATGAAAAATATATATATATTGTTTTAAGCAAGCACCTTTTTACTACAACTAGGCATTTATATTCTAGTTTTTCTCTTACAAATTAGAGAAAAATACATTATAGGAAAATACTCGTATATTTCCTATTTTTAAAATAAAAAACTCGTCAAATAATATTGCGAAATAAATCAAGTATTTTATGCACCTATTTATATATATATATATCAGATAATATAATATATAACAATTAAAAATAGTGAAAAAAAGAAAATTTAATAGTTGGTTAAAATAAAAGTATATTTTTATTTTAAGATATTCGAAAAAAAAGGTATACACTTTTCTAAACAACCAATTGTTTTTATTATAATAATTCTCAGGTAACTCTACATTTATTGGATAGTAAATTCGATTTGAGACAAGATGCATCATGAAACACCTAATTTATATTGAATTCATCAAATGGGATCAATATAATGGCTTTCTTTTACCAGAAAACCATAATTAAAGAAAGCTAAAATTGAATTGTTAGATAATGAATCAAATTTCGCCTATATATATGTAATTGATTCTTTAAACACCTTTTTACCAGTGAAGAAATTTCAAACCATAAATTGTAGCTCTTACTATCTCGAAAATCTTCAATATAACGTTTTGAAAGCTATCATAAAATATGAAAGTGAAATTCTTGATAAGGTAGTAAATCAGAAAAGGCCCGATTTTCTCTCTCATTCTTTTATTATGATTCAGAACCATTTTGCCTTTCATTAAAGATAAAATAGAAAACTGATAGTTGAAAAGAGGGTTTTTATAATTTAAATAATAATTATATTATCAATTTTTACATATAAAAACAATTTTAAAATTTTTATGAAATAATTTTATCTCTATTTATATAAAACTATCATTGTTTGGTTTTTGAAGCCTTATTTTATTCCTTGTAAATGACGCATACACATGAGCATATGCTTCGAACTAAAAACACCTTTGTAACACACATGGATACCAGAATTGGAATAGATTTATACAATTTGTCGAATTATATTTAAAATTTCCTATGCCTAAAACGACTTCATAACTGGAATTCCATATTGTTTAGAGGTAAAAAGACATTAATAAATTTTCTAGCTTTATGTACAATGGCCTACAGAACCGATGCACCCACAGAGTTACCAGAATGACATCCCATGAACTCGACAACAGAAGTACCCACCTGACATTCCATGGTGTCCAATGCCTGAGTGACTCCCAAAACACCCCTACTCTCCTATATACCGATCCTCAGAACCAATACACCCAAAGAGGTACCCACCTGACATCCCATGGTTGTCAGAGCTCGAGTGACTCCCACAACTCTCCCACCCTCTTATATACCAATCCACAGAACCGATACACCCACAGAGGTACTCACCTGACATCCCATGTTGTCTAGAGCACGAGTGACTCCCACAAAACTTCTACCCTCCTATATACCGACCCACAGAGATACCCACCTGACATCCCATGGTGTCCAGAGCTCGAGTGGCTTCCACAATTCCCCCACCCTCCTATATACCGGCCCAAAGCACCGCTACATCAGATAAGGCAGCCGCCGGAACGCGAACCGACCTACATTTCATAACGAGACACAATCAACATTGAAGGTTCATATAAAACCTAATTTCCTTCCAATATTGTCATATATGTCTTATATAAAATATTCAATATTCTCTCTTTCTCACTCACACACAAATCATCATTTCTACCTTGAGAAAAAAAAGGATATTTAATTTCCCAATAAAATCATTACATTCTTAGAAACCAACGAATCATTAATATCAACAACAGAAATTATTCAATAAAGTTGATTGAATTAATAGTATAGATATAATTTATTGATTTATAAAGTCAATAAAGTACCATAACCCTCCATAGATAATGCAAAATTCAAAGATTCATTCATTAAGCAATAAAAACTAGAAATATTCCTAAAGTATTAAACAAAATACGTATCTATCACCAGAATACGTTACCATCCTATTTTAAAAACTTATATTCTATATATTATAAAATAAAGATGCGTAAGGATTCTTATAATGTACCAAAGGAGTCACCTCTCTTTTAAATTGTGCATCTGAACGATTTCAATATGCATTACTCTAGTAAAAACCTTTACTAGTGATGTTAAAGGAAAATACACAACACCAGTTTAGGCAATTTCAGACAAAACTCCAACCTTTATGCTAGAGTGATGCAGAGAGCCATCGTTCTGATGTTCATTTAAAGAGAGAGGTGCCTATTCTGGTACATGTTTATCTTCTTCTATTACTTCATATTATATTATATAAATATATGATATGTTTTTATATAGGAGGGAAATTTATTATGGTTGAATTATGTTAGGTTGTATTAGATATGTACTTTTATTGATCACATCAGGATTCTTTCATTGCTTCATGGATGAGTCTTTAGGGTTCGGCGTTTCTATGGAGGATTATGGTGTTTTAAAGTCTAGAGTGTATGGAACGTTATTGATGTAGATAACTATTGTGTAGTTTGGATTCTGTTTGGAAATATTTATCTGAGATTTCTTAATTTTATCAAAGGGGTCGCTTTAGGTTTAATTGATGTAGACACTATATTTTTCAGTTAAGACAGGGAATTTGGTAAAAAATCTTTTCTTGTTTCTGGTGGATGCTTTGGGTGATTAGGTTTCTCAAAAGTGAGACTATGGAGGGTATGAACTTCTAAAGATGGTTATAATGCCGAATTATTTAAGTTTTCGGGCTATATTGCAATTGTGGATATTTGTATATAGTAATTAGTAGGTGGAGATGTAAACACTGGAGTTATTTAAGGGGTTCCTGTTCTAAATATCTTTATTTTAATAAAGGGAAGTTGGTATCCCCCTCTTATTGAAGAAGCAGGTTTTCCGTTTAATCAATTTCTCCATTGTATTCTATATTTGATGAACAATTAGCAAAGGCTCTAATCATGTCAAGGTACAAACGACTGTTTTTTTTTGTGGGAGGTGGAAGATTCGGAAGGAAAATTTAGGTACTATTTTAAATAGGTAGGCTTTTATTAAACCTTTGTTGTAAAACTAGTGCTATTTATTGTGAATAGGATTTCAAGGAATGATGATCTTTAATTAGATTTTTATTGTGGATTTATTATAGGGTAAAAGCTATATTAAGGGTTTATATGGTGCAATTTCACTATTTATTTAAAGGAAATTCAACTATGTACTTTGAGCAGAGTAAATTTGCATTGGGTTTTGTTTCAGTTATTAATTAATCAACATTAGAAAAACCTTTTTCAGCTAAGGTATAAAGAGTGAATTTTCATTGATGTATCTTTTTTCTTATTTTAGTATTTACCTATGAATTGTAATTTTGTGCTTAAGAAGCAGATTTCGGTTAGTTTGAGGATTTCTATCTTAAATGATAGTATTCTAAGAAAAAGAGAGAAATAATATGACTTTAAAATATATATTGTAAAAAAGTATTTATTAATTTTATTATTTTTGTTAACAGAGTGGTCATTTTTATGCTTATATCTTGCTACTCTGTAAATTTCCCTCGTGACTTATCTTTTGTTTACCATTCATAGTTTGTCCTTGCCTGAAATAAATTTTGTTTCCTCCTGAAGTTTATGTCTTCCCTAATTTTCCACGTGGCATTTTGGTGGAGATGCTGGGTAAATTAGGGAAGACAAACTGAAGACCGCCGAGAAGACCTTGAAGCCAGGGATGCTGTGATCTGCATTTTCGGATACTGGCTCCAGAATTCCACCGCCGTGCTAAGGCGAAGACTTCCCTCGAAGATGACGATGTCCCTATAGACGATACGACGACAAAGCCGCTCTTCACGCCTCAAGAAAAAGGACGCAAAGGTACTAGGGACAAAGTTCCAAGACTTCGATGGAATCCTTGGCAGAAGCACGTCATATCCATGTCAGTATCTACAATAATTGCTAGCTGTGGGTCACAGCTCCCATAGGGAAGAAGCTATGTAACAAAGTCTTTATTAATTTTATTATTTTTGTTAACAGAGTGATCATTTTTATGTTTATATCTTGCTACTCTGTAAATTTCCCTCGTGACTTATCTTTTGTTTACCATTCATAGTTTGTCCTTGCCTGAAATAAATTTTGTTTCCTCCTGAAGTTTATGTCTTCCCTAATTTTTCATGTGGCAATATATTCAAATTTTTAATGATATTTATATTAAAACCTTCAGCTTTTTTGACACGTAAGAAATATATATACAAAAATGATTTTACGTGTGTTATGTTTCTGTCAATCTAAAAATGAATTTTGAAACAATAGTTACAAATTTTGTCTGAAAAGTCTTAAATAAAAGTATCAAATAGGTAGAATTTAGGAAAATTCAATGCCAAAATAAATACTAATTAACTTGACTCGACAAAAATTTGAAGACATGAGTTTTATTGTTTGATTTGAAATGATATAAAGGGTTTAAAATAGAGAAATAATCAAAATTATAAAATATTTATTTCAAAACTATATAAAAAGCTTATGCTGCCTGTTAGATATTGTGCAATGACAGTTTCTAATAACAAGAGAACGCCTCCACGATATTCAAATTTTAACGGCGTTTCACATTACGGTTTATATTATATTAACATCATTAGAATAATAACAACAAAACTGTTATTAGGCAGTATCCAAATTATAACCCTTGGGGATTGGGGAGTGGAGAGGCGACTCTGCGTGGTTTGTGCTCGCGCCAGTGGTAGCACTGACGCGAGGCGCCATGAGTCTTGAAACTCTTGGGTCTTCGCTCTGTTTGTGCGCCATTGGGAGCGTCCTTGCCGAACGCGACATGGAAAACTAAGGGGTACACACAGTAGTAGAACCAACTGCCTCCTCGCGGTTCCCCGTGTTAACTTCGTACCTCAGAGGTCCTTGATTCGTCGGCAGATTCAGGGAGTACTGGGAACTAAGTACGAGGGTCAAAGGGGGGGGGGGGGGAGTCCTATTGGAGCGTAGGACGGGTTAAACCAAGCCCAAACGGGAGGGTTCGGACAGAAACCTGGCCATTAACTCTCGTAGACTCTTGTGGGTTGATTGGTCGACCCCATGGAGCCACACTATAAAGGCGGGCGCGAGGGGCCAAACAATTGGCCGCTCGGTGCATGGAGAAGAATGCATCATCCCTTTGAAAATGTGGCTCGAGAAAAAGTATCGACTTATGGACCGAAAGGTCTGGGTGGCCAAATTACTCCTAGGATGTCCAATCGTTTTCGGCTTATGGACCGATAGGTCTGGGAGGCCATCTGCTTCTAGGGTGTCCAGTCATTTTGGCCCACCCAGTATAGGGGTGTACATATACCATTGCATATTAGACTATGGTAATGTGCTAGAATACCCATTAGCTATAACACCAATAAACCGATCGACAAGGCAAAAAGATTCAAATCAGCTAAAATATTGTTTAGGCTTACTGCATGAAAATTCCAAAAAGTTCTGTTAGTGATTATTTCATTAAAATGTATAAAATGGTCTTATTCTTTCAGCAATAAGTCGATGCATCAACTAGGTCAAGAATACGTATATCGGCAAAAAATTTCTAAGCCACCCAGGAGGTACGTACCAGACACGTTACCCGCGTTTCATTTATAATGGCCTGCCACCTGCCGTATAAGCTCTATTCCACTTTTTTTTTTGCAGAATTAGATCATCAAACTCGCTCGAGTATATCCAAGCAACATACTTGGAAGAATTTGATTGAGCTAGATTTTCAAACCCGGAGAGGAACTGGCCTACTGATGCAAAGGATTCGTTCTCAAAGAATCAGAAGTGAGCAGGAAACGCCTCAATGTGTAAAGCAACAACTAAATCTGGACAGAGACTTGCCTATTCCATCAATTCCGAACTGACTAAACCATTGTTTGGTCGTGGAAAACGAAATTTGCATTTTTTTTATTGAGAGAAAAGCATTATTTAGAGATTAAATATATACACAAATTATATAAATGAAATATATTTGTAATATTATGTGCAAAAAACAAATATATATACACAAATCATATAAATATAATATATTGTAAATATTATGTGCAAAAAATGAATTTTCAATAACAAAATCTCAGTTGAAAATCTTTTATAACAATACCTTAAAATCAATAGCTGAATAATAGTATGATCTTTTAAAGCCTATATTTTTATATAAAATAATTTGAAATATTTATAAAAATAATTTTTAGAAATCTATATTTTAAAAAATGTTTTAAAATATCAATTTTAATCAAATACAGTATGTTTGCTAATTCTAAATCATCAGAATGATGAGCTAATGACCGGATTTGCCCAAATCTTTTTCTGAGTTTATATACACCCATATAATATCGATTTTCAACAAATGCTTTACTCTATGTGTTATTCGCAAAAGAGTTTTCAATTGTAAAAGCTATATTTCTCGAAACTACGAAGCTATATAATCATATATCAAACATTTCTTGATTTTCCCCTTCATTTTGACACAAATACCGATGAAAATAACCGAATGTTTTAACTTAAGAATTACTTAGTCTAAAAATATGGCCATTTGTCTCCAATGTTGGCAACATTTATATAGAAATTTTAACTCTTTCAGAATCTAAACTTACAAGATAGGGACAATGATGTTAATGATATGATGATGATTCTATTTAAGATAAAAGTTATCATTATTATAGTAAGAATCAATAAATAATTCTGGATCATAGAACAGGCTCTCTCTCTCTCTCTCTCTATATATATATATATATATCGGCTAGTAATTAATAATATGATGTATTTCGAATTTGATTGAATTGTTTGTTTGAAACAGAATAAACACGGTATTTCGAAAGACTTGTCGCTCTTTCGTCAAGCAAATTATGAGTCCGCTACACACTTGTACACAAATAATAAGCCATCTATACTCATAGACAATACTTAAGAAATTTAAACCTTTTAGCAGGAATATCAAGATTCATACAATAACCGTGAAAGTTATTTATGCATAGTGACTTTTATTGAAGACACACGAGTTAACCAAGTGTGAACAATATTGCCTTTGTCTCCTTCATAAAATAGATTAACGGAAGATATCAAAGACTTTTCATTTCCAAATGTTTTGTGTGTTTGTTGTGCGTTGCATTGTCAAAAAGTATATTTACACCTTGATAAAGGTTGTCGTTTCGCCAACTGAAATATTGGTAAAATAAATTATATTTTGATCCAATATATGCCTTTTTAATTGAAAAAAAAATATGTTATATTAAAATATTATTTTATAAAAGATTATTTATCATAGATTCAAATATTCTGTTAAATCGACTGCCAGAGGTCACGCTTTGCATACAAAAACTCGTTGTTGCTTTTTCTCGATGGTCGGCTCAAAACTTTTGTACATTATGTAAATAAGTTCTTACGCCTTAAGCCAGGCAGTACTTTTATCAAACCATGTTTTTTATATATCCCATAAGCTCAATTAAAACTATTTCTAATCTGTATTATTTTAACTATTTTTATTTTCAAGATTTTTAACCAAGACTGCATTAACATAGTATAATCCTCAAGATGATGAAAAATCACGCGGAAAATCTCATTATTTTTATATAATATATATATATTAAAAATAAAGAAAGTATATACTGACCACAAGCACATGTGCGTTTTAGGTGGCAGAGCACCATCTAGCGGAGCAAAAATTAAATAACGTTTATTTAACTTGCTCCGTGATAATTGGCCAACCCAATTTCTTGATAAATCATGAAAAGCATTCCACGAAAGCGTTACATATATAATAGATCTACAATGTAGAAATGTTCATACTATAAATAAAACAAATATTCTTCTGTTTATAAAGCGACCAAATATAGTCGAAAAACTTGTCTTATCAGTATAGTGTGTAATTATATAAATAAGGACCAGGTAGAAATTTGTTTTATTTGTAAAATAAACTTTTGTGATCAATAGTTTTATTCATAGAGCATTTAATTACTCATTTCCATATAAGAATGTATTTGGAGACTTATATTTCTCGCCCAAGAGCTTTGTCAGTTCTTCGCCAAGTGAAGGCCCACGGTTGAGATTTTCCGATTATAGGATAGATACATTTCTTAATAAGATAGTTCACATACAACTCCAATATCTTTATATAAGCCTTTTAAAATATATAAACATATATTAAAAAGCAACGACCACAAACTTTCCGTCAAACAAAACCGTTTTTGCTTTAGTGGAATATATTTTACTATCGAAAGTGTTGACTCGAATGTGTAATGATCTATCCATATTGCGCTTATTGATATAAGGTGGAGCTATATTTCCTGTATAGAATAAACATTAATGATTATTTATGTTAAAAAGACACTGTTTACTTATAGATATTCTAAATTATCTATATAAAACCGCTTAAAGCACTATTTTTATTCATAAAAAACGATTTAAATGTATGTTATAAAAGTACTAATTGCATAACTTCCTATTTATCAAAGATTGAGCTAGCTTTCGAGGTTTAGAACAACAGAAGAACTACTGAATAAAATGATGAATAATTTTATCACATTTTTTTTATGTTAGTCATATAACTATCTTTAAAACATTTAAAACTAGAGTGGAAATAAACTAAGCTTTGCGCCCACTTCATATATATATATAATGTATAGATATTTTCTCAATGTTCTCTATTATAATTCATATCTATAACGAGAGTTGTTTTTAAAAAATCATGAATAACTTTATACAAAATGTGCAAGCATATGTCTATAAAACATCTATAGAATTTCCTAAAATAGAGATAGTGTTTATTTATTGAATGTGTTATTTAAAAGAAATAAATAGAATTCTGGAGAAGTAAATACGTCCAACATATTTATTGAATATACAGTAGGGTCAATGAGGGAAGTTTCAATAATGGTGTCCACCACCTCCATAACCTCCATGTCCACCACCATAACCTCCACCACCACCGCCTCCAGAATGGCTGTGGGAATGTCCATGTTCATGACCATGTTTGTGTCCATGGTCATGTCCGTGTTTGTGACCATGCTTGTGGTCGTGCTTATGATTCTCTTTGTGATCATGTCCGTGTTTGTGATTCTCTTTGTGATCGTGGCCGTGATGATGTTTGTGATGATGGTGGTGAGTGTGATGATGCTCGTGATGATGAACATGCTTGTTATCGTGCTTATGGTCATGTCCATGTTTGTGGCCGTGACTATGTCCATGATTGTGGTTCTCGCTGTGACCGTAACTATGACCATGGTTGTGCCCGTGGTTGTGTCCGTGTTTGTGGTCGTGGCCATGCTTGTGTCCGTGCTTGTGATCATGTTTGTGGTCTTCTTTGTGGGAATGGTCGTTCATCCCGTAGCCTCCACCGCCGTAGCCTCCGTGTCCACCGCCGTAGCCTCCCATCTCATGGCCCCCATCGCCTCCATGTCCGCCTCCATAGCCACCATCATGGCCACCTCCATAACCACCTCCATGACCGCCATAGTCGCTACCACCGTGCTTGGAGTCATAGTGGTGAGAAGCCTCAGATTTCAAGTCCTTCTTGTCTGTGACCAGTTTCGTCGGTTTCTTGATCAGCTCAACAGCCTTTGCTTCCAGTCCTGAGATGGCAAAAGCCACGAGGACAAGTCCACAAGTCAAGGCCACCTGAAAAGAAGCAAACAAATTTAATATTATATAATTAGATGGTTTATAAGGTTATGGAAAAGAAAATACTTTGTTTATTTTCAGGTTAATTTTTATATATGCGTTTAAGTATTTTCATATACATACTCCATGTATAGAAAAAAAAAAAAATAATTTTATAATTGAACATATTCCATTTTGCACAAAATGTATGTATTCTGATCAAACAAGCACTTCTTGCCGCACTTTATAATATTTTATTCTAGTTTTTATTGTAGAAATAGAGAAAAATATATACTTAAAAAGCATGAATCTCTCTCATTATGACATTTTTGACGAAATATAGTGAGTATTTTATACATGTATCTATATATATATATATATCAATGTTAAAATGAGAAAAATCAGATATTTTTTCAAGGTGTGTGTGTGTGATGCAAAATAAAAAGATGCGCCTTTCCAAACACAACAAATTGTTTTTAAATCAATAAATTTGGGTGACTATACCTTGCATAGTAAATCAGATTGAAGAAGGTATAGACGATAAAAATTCAATTTATATTATATTTATTAAATGAGAATCCTAATGACCTTACCAGAATAAATTAATTTGAGGTGCTAAAATTGCATTGTTTTATAATGAACTAATTTATTACTTTTGCAATGAGATTGATGTTTTTTACCCATTTTTGACGGTCAATAAATTTAAAGTTTCTCTCGATACATCAAAAATATACACCCACAGAGGTACCTACCTGACATCCCATGGTGTCCATAGCTCAAGTGACTCCCACAACTCCCCTACCCTCCTAAATACCGACCCACAGAACCGATACACCCACAGAGGTACCCACCTGACATCCCATGGTGTCCAGAGCTCGAGTGACTCCCACAACTCCCCTACCCTCCTATATACCGACCCACAGAACCGATACACCCACAGAGGTACCCACCTGATATCCCATGGTGTCCAGAGCTCGAGTGACTCCCACAACTCCTCTACCCTCCTATATATGGGCCCAATGCATCAGATAAGGCACCCGCCGGAACGCTAGCTGTCCTACATATCTGAACTAGACAATCAAAATTGACGGTACGTTAAAGCCTAACTTCCTTCCAATATTCCTCTCTCCTAATATTTTCATATATATCTAAAATTTTCTCTTCAATTTCTTCTCCTAAACAAAACAGAACCTCTACTTTAAGTATATTTATTTTCGAATATAATGAATTACTTATAATGAAAACTGTATATATGAATTTCATATGCTTCAAGAGTCCTTGAATAAATTTCTGGTATTAAAGATTATAATATCATCATTTTATTGATTTATAAAAGTCATAAAAAGTAATATTAGGTGGATTTTTGAAGGCCAGGCATTATCTAAATCAGAGGAGATTAGATGATTTGCAAAATTGCGTTCTTGGAAACTTCACCTATATATGAACCGTTTAAAACTAGTTGCTCTATCATTTTTTAAACCAGACTTCTTAATTTTGAAACCATTTATGATGGCTTATATATTATACAACTATATTTGTGGCTCAATGTTCACCGTTAATGCTTTCAGCCAAGATTATTACACAAATGATACAAGCAATAACTCTCTTCTATATAATACAGATGATTAGAATTTCAACCGAATATGCAAATAAGGTATGATATACAACATCTATAGTGTCCATTAAAACCCGTTTCTATCGCAAACCGTTGTTTTTCTAATAGAAATTATATTTATTCCTATTTATGCGTGGTATCATACAATTATTCTGATATATATATATATGTATATATATATACACTATGTCTACTGAATGCAAATTGACAAGAAAAAATGATTAGCAAAATATGATTCAATATAAATTCATTTTTATTATTTAATTATATTTATGATATATTGACTCAATTCCATTACCCTAATTTTTATTTTCAAGATACATAAAGGATTTTATGAAATGTTTTATGAGTTTTTCACATTAAAGACAACATTTTATATTTAAAAAACAGCATTATAAACTCCAACAATCTTTTTAAAGAATGCAACGTCAGAACGGCAGCGGCTGACTACATAATATAATAGGAGAACAGAGCGATTGTCAGAATGGTTTTCGCAACACTGGATTCGATGTTATCTGCCATCCAACGTGTGACCGAAATACAACTGTCCAAAATTACCATCAATAGATGACTGAGAGAGGAATCTAAGAGCTCGCCGACCGTTACGATGCTTACTCCTCACACCGGTACACCGACAAGTCCGACTACAGTGGTGTCGGGAGCGATCAACTTGGAACTGCGCTGACTGGGGACGTATAGTCTCTAGTGACGAGTCCCGTTTTTTACTCTGTTCTGACGACTGACGCAAAATTGTCTTAAAACGTCCTGGGCAGCATGTGGTTTCTGTCCTTACTCTTGAACACCACAAATATCCACAAAAGGGCGTTATGGGAGCCATTTCATTTGATAGCAGGACCCCACATTATTAGTCATTCCTGGCACCTTGACAGCCTAACAGTATTTAGATGAAATTCTACAGCCTGCTTTGTTGCTGTTCCTCTCACATCACCCCGGGCTTGCTTTTCAACAAGATAATGTCCTGCCACACACGGCGCGTGTTACTATGGATTGTCTTCAATCTCATCGAACTCTTCTGTGGCCAGCAAGGTCACATGAACTATCACCCACAGATAACAACTGAGACATATAGAAAGGCGAATGCAGCCATTCCAGAATTTTGACAATTTAGCCCGACAGTTAGATACAATTTTGCAAGAAATCCCACAGCACACCATCCTGAATCTTTATCAGCCCATGACACGCCGGAGGGCAGCCTACATCCAGGCTAGTGGGGTCCAACGACATATTAACTCTCACAATTTTTGACGATCAAACTCTGGAATAAAACTATTGATTGTTCTGGTATTTCAATCGTTTTTTTCCTATAAATCGTCTTCTCGTATACCTATTTTCCCCAATGTAACAACTCCTTGATGTGTCGATATTTTTGTTATAGAATGTATATCCCCCTCCCCCTCCCTTTTGTCTTTTATACCTCCTAAAATCATTTCCATATAACTTGTTTTATTTTATGATTTTATACTTTTAAATTTCATTACCACTCTTGATTATAATGTAACTAGCGGATGTACCCGGCTTCGCCCGGGTTTTACCCGAGTAAAGGTTTGTCTAACGAATCTCTCGATAAAGTGAACATTTTTCCCGGTCCCTTGAAAAATACTCGATAAGTTGAATAAAATCAATATTAATTGGTTTCCTCG